>VMBQ01000017.1:359089-505923 GCA_007657795.1 Dreissena rostriformis | reverse complement strand
GTATTTTACAGGCATTGCCCTGTTCATCCACCCGTATGTCGTTCTGTAAAAAAAGAAAATTATGCTAATAATGCCCTATTTTGTTGTTCCATACATGCTTTTTCGTCTGGCGTGCTATATCGCAGACCCTTTAGCTATAACATATGTCTACCTGAAACTGCATGGGTATATATTGAGGAAGATGTGTGTGAACAACCAGATTCGCAGACATACAAACAGACATACATATTCCCATTGGAGACTTCGGCGTATGCGCCTAGCTACGGTGCAGAATGAAGCATAATTATATACTATGAAATCCCCATCCCCATTAAAGATGGTTCATTCATATTTATATACCCCACCCTAACACCGCAACACATCTTGACGTGGGAACAATTGTATACATACACAGAAGGGACAATTTTACATACATAAACACTTATTTACAAAAATTAAACCATAGTTGTATTTTGGCACGATCCGATCAGGATTCTAAAATACCCTTAAACTATACTAACTCCGTTGGATCTAGAAGATACAGTGAAACTATGAGTATTTGATTGAAAGGGAGATAATTATATTTCACAACAACGTCATTTCCTTTTTTCCGGGATCTATTATGAGATACTCGTTCACAGTCGATAATTATATATAGGGAGAAAGATATGTGTGAACAACCAGATACACAGACATACAAACAGACATACACATATATATCTTACAAAAGAAGCCAAATAACTTAACTAGAAAATCTAGAATTCAGTTCAAAGCGAGGAACAATAAAAATAATCTCATTGCAAATAGACATGAACAAGTATGTTTTATGGTAAAGAAGGCTTTATGTTATCCGATTAATGTATACCACTTAGGTGAGGGCGCATTTAATTATTTACTGGATGCACCAAGTGCTAGAAATCCGTGGAATTAGCAAAGCGAACAAACACGACTAAATGTCACAGACTATTGCGGTATCACTAACATGAATTATGAAACATGTGATTAGAAGCCTCGCGAATGTGTTTCAGGATCAATTGCATCATATCACTAAATTAAAGGGAAAATGAAGGGCCGTATATTATTAAGCTGTATACAACCCCTAATCTGTATACGATCCTAAGTGCATATATTTGACGGGTTAACCTATCTTGAATACGTGCTTTGAACTGCGTCGCTTTTTGGTTTTGGCGGTCAATGTATTGTGGAATTGGAACACTAAATATGTCGTGATAATCATACCAAATATTTTACTTCTGAGCCTTTCGGTTTGCGAGCAATATTTCATATACCATTTTAAAATATATCTTAACTGCCGTAATGTAAATATGCATTGGATCCAAACGATTGGATCATGATAAAAAATTTGTAATCTTAGGATCATTAAATTAAAGTTTCTTGAAAATCCCAAGAGCGGTTGAGGAGAAAATGTTGTCTGAAGCAAATTGTTGATGATACACGACGACGGACTAGGGCCAAATCCCTACCGCAACAGCCAATAATAAGCACTTAATGCTTGGGAGAGCTGAAATGAAGCACTATGTTTTGTATTCCAATAAAAAAACATGCAATTACATAATGCGTCGCTATGGGCAATAGAAAAAAAATCAAAACAGACGAAACCACATATGTTCACGGTTAACCGGGACTTTAAATTAATTTTACTGCGCTAGAGTTCCGCTAGGCATAAGGTATACTTTTGATTCCTAGGCGTGAAATAAACCCAGAAATAGCATGGCCAAAATAATAATGGTTTAACGCTTTTTTACATATATTTTATTTGTATTTTTTATATATTTCCCTTGAAGATGCTCTCATAACATCAGACGAAGGGAAAACACAACAACAAAAAGCACACACATAAAACAAAACTCAACGAATATATATGTTTGCATTTACTTTAAAAAACTTTAAACTCAACCAAAGACTGGCAACCGCTGATGAAATGTATGTAGTTCCTTCCACAAAATGCGTTTTTATGTTGTATTGTCTAAATCAATTGGAATATTTCAATTACTTCAATTACCGTTTCTAATATTTGCTTTAGAAAGCCCTCGAGTTTCTTCGAATCGAGAGAAGCCCTCGGCGAGGTAAGCAGAAAGAACACGTGTACTCGTTTGCCATCATCATGTACCAAATTCACGACAGAAAGGGACCGTTCGGGGATTTGGAATTATAGCCTCAATGTAATATTGCAGTTTATGGTTTTGACATTTCATAAAAAATCTAAAGTTATTCAGATATATAAAAAATAAATATTTAAAGAAAATATTATCAAACAACAGTCGGACACATTTTTCATTAATAGTACTGGAATATGTTTGTATACATGTATAACAACACGATTTCCATATTGCAACCATTATAAAGCGACCAATACAATACAACACAGGTAAATTACAAGATTAATTTCACTTTAAATGTTGTTTTGACGGACTTCATAATTTGTTAACATACAAAATGCTCCATAGATCTTCATTTTAGCATTATCTTCAGATTAAAGTTAACAACAGACACATATATATTATATAACGTACATAATTATAATACACATATATATTATATAACCTACATAATTATAATACACATATATTTTATATAACGTACATAATTATAATGTACATATATATAATAACGTACATAATAATAAAGGAAATTATGTATGCAATCATTCATATTCAGAATGCACAAACTCTTGAAAATGCGAGCGAGTTTTATTAATACAATTTGTCAATTACCCTGTTACAATGCAGTGATTGTGATACGTGTGACGTACGTCCGGGATGACGTCCCGTTTCGGACCCACCTAGGTAACCTGCTTACCACGTCCAAATTGGTGACCGGCGTTATACGGGACTACTACTACGAGGAACCAAGCCGGAGACCAGACTTCAAAACTATTAGAAACAGGCTGAAATCTATACAGACATGAATGAACGTTAAGTGTCAACGATATATAAGTTTCGAATCACACCTAATCACAGCTGTTCCTATAGCAATTTGACGGATGCGTTAACATTGTGTGTATTTAGCCCATGTCTTTCAGGATTTGAAGTATGTGGTATTATATTTGGATATCCGTCCTCATGTTTGCCTGATTGTCCACACATAACTCATTTAGTTCAAATCGGATTTTAAGATTTAGCGGCAGTCTTCCCTATATGTTAATGTTGAATAACTATTTGGTATATCAGTTATATACGAGCATGTTGGTTATCTAAATTGCCTGTGCAAGAAAATAGGTCAATCATGGTTATCACTATAAAACGAATCTTCTTTAGTCCAATAATGAAGAGCACATGACAAGGCCTTTTAAGATATTTAATCTTAACAGGCTGCTGATATTTTTCTAATCACAATTAGTAAACAGGAAAGATTAAAAATACGATAGAATATATCGCAAACGAATGAGTTTCTTGCGATGAACGCATTCATCGGCAGTGTACTCAATCAAATTCACATTTATTGTTCTTAGACACTAAGAAATACCAAGAATCGATCAATAGTAGTTGTTATTGTGTCGTTTATTATATACAACTTTGAGTTGTCCAAAGATCGCATTTGGTACCAAATGTTGGTTGCGTTATGTGTGTGTGAAGAGGGGAAAATGTTCCCGAGATTTTTGACAATGCAGAGAACAATCTTGAGAAAAAATATTGATGCTACTATCTATAGTTTTTGGAACAACCAACATGCGTTTAAATTCAGTGTTTATGAAGGCTTAAAAATGCATCTGACGATATCTTTGATTTCATTCAGTAATCTCGAAATATCAAAGCCTTTACAAATTAATACAAGATTTAAATTAAAATAGACTTCTTTTTCTGCATACAGCAAAGATAACAAATTGTAATGACTTCATAAGTTGAACTCTTATACTGTTCAACTAAAATACGTATACACTTACCACTCATTTGCAGTAGCTCCTATTGTATTTAATTTTAAATTCATGACTTACAAATGGAATACACCGTTGGATGTCTTGGAAATGTAATAAAAAGTTGTTATTGTATTTTTTTTTAAAGCATATAGACTGTAAAGGCGTTTTCTTATTCAAGCAAATATTTTTATACGTAGTTTAAGGTTTGTAAAAACGTGAATGTAATGAACATTTCAAACGACAAGTGCGTGTTCCAAAATGCTTTTTTCTTAAATTAAGTCTCTTCATATGAACATCGGTACGAGATCAAAATAATAATTCCAAAGAGAATTCACGTACAAAGCAATATGCTCTTGGACCAATTGTGTTTTCAATAAAAACGACACTCTCAATATATTGCATTAAAGGAAAACCTCATTGTGAACTTATTCAACGCAATTTATCGTATAGAAATAGTCTCCAAAAGTCCAGTTTAATATTTCGCCTCTACCACACTCTCATATCGTCTTTCTTAAGTTTGATCAATGTCATGCGAAATTAAATCCATCTTAAGAAACCCTTAACAACAGACATGGTTGGAGACAGCGTTTGTTAATTCAATATCCATAATTTCTAGAGATGCCAAGACATGATTTCTTTGAAAAGTTTACAAGTTAAAATCGGTATTGACAGGTAGAATAACACAATTAAAGAATTGACGAATACTCTTAATTAGATTGTTATAGAGATATCAGGAGTTCGAAGTCATTGGACGATTATCTTGTATACTTGTATTTGTTAAAATAAAAATCAAAATTGTAAAAGAACAAGATGAGAAAAAAAACGACAACAAAAAGATAATATGTGCATATCAATCGAATGGTTATAATGAACATATAAATTTATTTTTGTGCTAATTGGCATTTTGGAGGAAAAACTAAAATATATCATTTTAGCGTTATCTGTTTTACTTTAACAAATGTGAAACTCCATCTTGTGATCGCTGTATAACAAAGAAAAAGTTTCCACGATTTGATTTATTTGAATTATTTTACAATTGTTACTTAAATAAATATAATCGTTAAGATTATTTCTACATTGTTTGTTGCAAAATAACATTATAAGTTTGTTTGAATTTTAACGTCGCTTTCGTGTCAAATTAAAACGATTTATCAGTCGATATTGTTTAAAAGATACACTCGATAGTTTAATGAAATAGTTATAAATGCATTTATGTTTATGCTCTATTTTGCTTATATATTTTATTGAAATGTAACCACATGATCACTATTATATGGTTAAAAGAATACCTTCATAAATGCGCTAATCTTGATATGACCAATAATGAATTTATTTTAATGTAGTAGAGTTGATATCACATGAGTTAGTTCGTGTATTAAATTTACACTTAACCGTATATCGTAATAATCTGAATATAAATACATGAAAAGTGTTTTGTACTGTCATTTGTGCGATCTTCCCAATCGGTGATGGATCAGACTGACACATCAAGGCATTAGATACATTAATAATGACAAGCGTCACCAAGAACGTTTCAATCTCAGTAAATTACCACCAATGATCATTGCATTCCTATCACAACACATTCTATGGAGAGCACGAGACCAGACGAATCGTTCCCGAAATAATTTGATGATATAAAAGCCGTATTAATAACTGCACTTCAGAACGTGTAGTTTAACGGACAAAATGATTAAAGAAAACTAATGCACCATTCAATATTCTTCACACTATTTCGAACTTGAAATTCGTAATGAGTGAATAATAATTAAACGGAATCAAAACTAATTCTGGCTTAAAACTTGTTCAAAGTTTGGTAAAATAACGATTTTCAAAATAATTGAATATATAGGTAAAATATATAGGGAAAAGAATTTATAAGTATATATAGATTATGTTAAAAAAGCCAAATAACACTCTTGACTAACACACATGTTAAAAATGTCCGTTCATTAATAGATCATAATAATCATCCGAAATCTCGAAAATAAAAAAACAACAATTTTGAAATGCATTTTCTCGATAACTCGGAAAATACTTTAGTAATAAAATAACGTTAACATTTCCCTTTTAATTTCTAAAGCATGTGTGGCACATTGGTAGCGCAAAATCTTTTGCTTCTAGAGGTCCTGATGTTGAATACCGGGTAGAGCAATATGTTTCAATCAACTTTGTTTCTTGTAACTAAAATTGGTAGAGGTTTTTTCAAATCATTGTAGATTTTTCAAAATTACGAAAATCTGCGAACAACCCCCTTAAAGTGAAATGTATATCACGGTTTCAAGACTAACACTCTATTTTTGATACGATTTATTGCTTACAACACATGCTAATGCTTTTAGGTAAATGTGATTTTACTGACGTTTACATTCAGATAAAGCGTGAAAGCAATTATTAGACATGACAATTGCATGTTCGTGTTCTGTTAGTGTTCATAATGGAAAACTTGACTTATAGATTTACTAAGAATATTTACGATCACTTCAGAGAAGTGAAGTTTAGTAATAACAATCACGCGAATACTAAATATAATTATTGATGATAGTTTATAAACTGGATGTGATTAGCATTTTGGAAAGACATTGACTGCTTTATACCTTGTTTGATGACTCGAGATCATAACAACCTGAACCCGTACATCCGAAGATTCATCAAATTGACACCAATGAAGAGGTAAACTTTGAAACAAACATATTAGACACTGATAAAAGAACATATAGTATTCTTCCGGATTCTTTTTTGAACTTACACCGTTTTGCTTTAGTCTACTTACCTCGCTAAAACTGTAGGATAAAGTTAATTATAATCAATTGATGTTGTCTGAAAGGTTCAATTTGGTAAATTTGTTTGTTACAATTAAATCAACTAATCGAATCAAACCTTCACTCTTACAAATTCTAATATTTCAGTTTAGCTGATGATATAGACTTGACTTCGGTTAAGTCAACAGGAATTAAAACAATAAAGGCAACATAGATAGATAAATACAATGACGTGGAATGGTTGATTTATTAAATTCAGAATTAACTTAACATTTCATAAGTTGGTGCAATTCTATAAATATATATTCAGCAACGGTTACCGTCCCATAAACGTGTTTGCTAAGAAATAGACATTTTTTTTTAAGACAACTGGCGCCGTATAAACACCAAAGATTTAACAGAAGTGCAGAAAAAGAAATAAACAATATTTATTTGCATCTGTTAATTGGCAAAACCAATGCTATGATAACTCTGCTTTTCGAGTTCATTTAACGCATGTTTTAAAGAATGTTGTAAACATCAATTAACTTTATCTTGAAGCCAACAAGCTCAGCAGGGCGTTAATGCTATTTGCTTGTTCACGAGTGATTTATAGCAGGTTAGCTGCTGCGAACTAACTAGGAAAGCAACAAACGACACTTTAAATTTGCGAAAGAAGAATTCGGACAGACATTTTTTTGTGCATAAGGAAATCTGCGCAGTTCAAACTATGTTAGTCACTTACACAGTGTAACTCATACCTGACCATATGCCATTAATTTAGTTTCTCGTTTATAGGCACGTATACATACAGTCGAAAGAAACATGACGACCCATTTTACGCACAATTTATACCCTACCTCGAATACAAACTACAGACTACAAATGCTAATTTGTCACATTCAAATTTCGAGATCTTTCAATCCATGGGTTTTGTGTATGTCAGAAGTAAATCTGGTTTAATGTTCCCGGTCAACATGAAAAAAAATAAAAAATTGTCAACAAGTCAATAGTGGTTTTCAACATTTAGTGGAATATGTCCTTTTTTGCTTTGTTTTCTTTTATTTTTTGTCAACATTCCTTGGAACTGACTGAATAAAATTGTGAACATAAAAGGAATGGAGCAAAAATTAATGGTGTCATTGATTGTTACACATGTACCAACTTAAAGTAAAATTTGATTTGATTTGATTTGATTGTAATAAACGTTAATGGGGTAATCAAAGCCTCTCTAGACAAAACGTATGTTAAGTAACAACGGACTATAGAAATGAGAACGTGCTACAATTTTTATCACAGATGGAACGACACACGCATATCTCGTCGTGTCGTTTGTACCACATTGGGAATATTTAGTTTTCAATAGTCTATATCACGAATGTCGTTCATTAAAAACTGTGTGAATTTATACTAAAATGCAAATTTACAGCATATTGTATCGATAGTATATTGTTTAACATAAACAACTATTAGATGAAAAATCAGGTTAATTTTGTCTCTAACAGTTGCAATGGTGTTCTTATATTATACATTGTAATATACGAAACAAGCAAATATCTCGTCTCGTCGTCTGTACCACACCGAGTTTATTTGAATATTGAATAGTCGATATCACGAATGTCGTTCATTATATAGTGACTGAATTCAAATTTAAATGCATTTTGCTTCGTCATATTGACAACATGTAAGTGTTAACAATATCTTGTTTGTTTCTATCAGAGTGATACTTTGCATAGAACATACTTCAGTGAAACTACGGAAATATTAATTTGAAAACAAAATACAGCGAATCAATGACTGCAATTAGCGCCGTATAGGCAATTTTAGTATGGGAATTTTATAACCACTAAAAGGCTTTAATAAATTATGCGTTTGTATGTGATAAATCGTTAACACCCCATCAAATACCTCCACGGAATTACAACACACAACTAATATGGGGTGTCTGAAGAAAAAAAGGCCTACCAACATATCTTATTTAATAGTTATCACTTAAGGTTTGTTATATTCGTGGTGTCATTGTTAACACAACAAACAAAACCATTTTAAACATTGCGGAATACACACAATAATTTTATTGCATGTATTTTTTTTATTTATTATTGTGAGCTAGAATTATTACCCGAAAAAAAATCTCAATATTTTGACATCTGCCATGTGTAAATCATTTCAAAATTAAAGTACATTAATAAAATGATCAGATAAAATGTGAATACATTTAAATAATAATAATGCGATTTTTTTTAAGAAATTAAAGCTGGGCCCGTATTCACCAACACATTATTCGACTTAAGACTTTAGAATAGATTCAGGACTATGAACAAATACCTTCAGCGTTGGAATAAAAAGAGGCTACACGTGTTGTTTATGTCATACATATATTTCTGAAAGTACAGAATTATGTAGTTGGATCTGTTTAATTCGATGTCATTTAGAAATTAATTTTACAATTATAACATTTTAGGTCTAAGAATGTCGTTTATTTTAAGTCTTAGTCTAAGATTTGGTTGGTGAATACTGACCCAGATAATATTTTCTTATACCAAAATATAATACAGGGCATAAGCACACTGGCAATCAGCATTGTGGCCGCTATCTGATTGGGCACTTAGAAGACACAGTCCCGCAGTAAGTGGCACATGTGATACGCAAATAAGCGTTATCCTTTTTTAATAAACTTACATGAATACGGTAAAGAGTACCTAATCGCACATCAGGACATACACAATTTATCATTTTGTTTAAAAAGAAAATGTACACAGTAGTTTACAATATAATAAGTCCATGCATGTATAAATATTTGTTATATATAACATATATATGTAAATGTATATATTATATATATCTTAAAAAAGAAGGCACAAAACTTAACTAGAAAATCTAGGCTTCAGTTCAGAACAAGAAACTATAAAAATAAATCTCAATGCAACTAGACACGAAAAAGTATGATTTATGGCAAAGACGGCTATATGTTATCCGAGTAATGTATACCACTTAGGTGAGGGCGCATTTAATTATTCACTGGATGCACCAAGTGCTAGAAATCCGTGGAATTAGCAAAGCGAAAAACACGACTAAATGTCCAGACTATTGCGGAATATCACTGACATGAAGTAAGAAACCTGTGATTAGAAGCTTCGCGGATGTTTCATGATTCGTTGCATCCTATCACTAAATTATAAGGAAAATGAAGGGACATATATTCTTAAGCTTTATACAACTCCTAATCTGTAAACGACCCTAAATGCATATAATTTGACGGGTTACTCTATCTGGAGTACGCGCCTTGAAGGTTAAGAACTGCGTCGCTTTTTGGCAGTCAATGTATTGTGGAATCGAAACACTAAATATGACGTGATAATCATACCAAATATTTAACTTCTGAGCCATTCGATGTTCGAGAAAATATTTAAGATACCATTTTTTTTAACTCTCGTAATGTACATATGCATCGGATCGAAACGATTTGATCATGATTGAAAAATTGACTGCGATTAATGAGCAAATGTTGTATGTTCAAACATACAACCCTTTTCTCTTAGCTTTAGATTGTATCGCTTTGGAATATTTCTCAAACATGTTATATACCATAATGATGATCAGTAAACATGTGCATCAAACCGAGCTCACTCAGCTTTAACCCATTTATGCCTAGTGGACTCTCCCATCCTTCTAAATTGGATCAATTTATTTCCAAAATTAGGGATGTCTAGTATATGTTTTTCTTTATTTAGAATATTTCTTACTGAAATTCCTTTAAGCAAACAGCGCAGACCCTGATGAGATGCCGCATCATGCGGCGTCTCATCTGGGTCTACGCTGTTTGCAAAGGCCTTTTTTTCTAAACGCTAGACATAAATGGGTTAAGAAAGGCTGAACGCCGTTGCTAACATTTATAGATAGATAAATTTGTGTCGGCATAGGTAACATAGTATGGTTCACAAAAAAACAAATTTAAAGATTATTGTTAAAACACACATTGTGTATTGCTTAAGGCTGGTATTAGTTACATATACCAGTTTTCTGGTAATTATCATTTGAATATGCAGAATTTATGATAATAATGATAATAAACCACTTACACATTGCATGACATGGCAAACGGTTCTGTGTTTGAACAGCGTATTCATGTTGGTAAAATACTCGAGCAAATATAGAATAAGACACCTCTGTATCAGTATTGAAATCGCATGTTAAAAGCTGAGAGCACTTTATCGTTCCGTACTGAGCTTAGAGCACTGTTGCATTCAAAGTGCTATGTATGTCCAATACAATATAACGCTGTATCTCCTGCATCGGCTCATCTTATTGCATTTATTATGAGAAATTCTTGTATGAAACCATCAATTAATGACGGAGCGTTGACTAGCACGTTTTGCTTTTAGGCTGCACGTAATCATACATTGTCTGAACATATACCAGATTGATCAACATTTAACAGTTGCGACTGGTGCATATTTCGGCAAACAGCTACATTGGGTCTACATACCGTTGCAAGTACATAAATAGTGAATTGTTATGTGCAATTTAAACATTTTCTTACATATTACCACAGGCGTTCTCAAAGTATGTTGAATGTTTAAAAGCAGAGAATACTAAATAAAAAAATGTATGTTTAAATGAAGAACATGATAATTGTACACATTTAAAAATGCGTCTAACATCGGAGTTTATTCCAAGTAAATCACCAACTGAGCAAAAGATTCAAGTATTCTATGAGCGTTGGAATCAATAAACATATTTAAAACGCATTAAATCATATGCAAGTGGCTGAGAGCACTTCATCATGTCGTATTTAGCACGCTTCGTTGTTTCATTCAACTGCCAATGTATAGCCAATACAACATAACGAGATAGCGTCCACATAGGCGCATCTTATAATACTTATTATGAGATTTGCTTGCATGAACCCATCAATAATGCACGGAGCGGAAAATATGGTGTTTTGCTGCTAAAGTGCAACTAACCGTAATTACTCTATGTTTTCGGACACTTAAAAATATTTTTTTTTTCGTGTCCGAAAACTTAGATACGAAAAATATTCACAAAATACAGGTGTCCGAAAATTTAGAGTCGAGAATTGAAGTGTCCGAAAATAGCGTCGATTGTATCAACAACTACCGGTAATAGCATGTGCTTTTAAAATACCACGCCGTATAGTGTAAATGACATTTATATATGTTTGCATTTCATTTCAAATAATTTTGAATGCTGAATTTATTTTACAAAGGTTACTACAAGGTTGTACTTTAAACAACGAGTTCAAAGATGAGCATGTGATGTACCGATACTCGCTAGTATGAACATGTAATTAACGCAATAAACAAGCAAACTATGAATTCTTTGTTTGTTCATGTCCGATAGTTGTTGTCTAGCACCTTCCGTTGTTCGTAAAACTTGCAAAAGGGTGCATCACACTTTGGAGCGTTTAGTATTTGTCACAGTTATCATACTGAGAAGTGTAGTACCATTGCGGTAGATAATTGAACTGTGAATTGGCATTACCCCCGGTAATTGTCATTACGCTAATTTTCAAAAGAAAGTTTTTTAAGATTATCATAATTGACATTAATTCAGATTATTCCGTTGTTCCATTTGGGCTTTTAACGTTTAATTACTGATTTCTTTAATCTGATTATCTGGCGAAACCATTGTTTAATACCGGTTTACAAGGTTATTTACCCAATAACGCAAATGTAATGGCCCATTGCGCGCAGGCATGCATCTGTACGGTTTTATGACGTTAATCCGGTTAAAAAACCCATGATCGAAGTGTCATCAGATATGCAAAACAGGACCCATATTTGGTAAAATAGCGCTGTTAAATATACTGTCCGAAAACTTAGAGTCATTAATTATGGACGAAAACCCGTATGTCCGAAAATTAAGAGTCACGAAAAATAATTATTTTGCTAAAAAAAGGGGTGTCAGAAAACTTAGAGTGTCTGAAAACATAGAGTTATTACGGTAATCAGAAAACCTGGTCTGAACAGATACCAGAGTGATGAATATAAGATACCCATTGTGGCTAGTTTGCGTAAACTCATATTAATATTCAATAAGTGCAAGTCTGATGTTTTCAAACCATTGCATTAAAATCTACTTTGTTTTTAGTTTTAACGTCGGATCAAACCCCAAATGCATGGTAATATTTTTGGCGGAAATGACATCTGCGAATTAAGTACCGTTATATGAAAGAACATATTATCTGTGTTGTCTGGTGTAGAAATATAATATCTTCATTCTGTACCAAACGTTGGTGGCTAAATGTGTTTTTGGGAAAATGTTCAGATATTTTTCAAATTGTAATTTTCATTGGAAAATGTATTTATGATTAAATCTATATTTGTGGAACAATTCACATCGAAATGAATTCAGTTTGTAAATGGCCTGAAAAATGCATTTTACAGTATCCTTTGATTTCATCCAAGGCTATCGAATATTCAAGCTTGTACAAATTAATAGAAGATTTGAAATATTTATCCTGCAAAAAACTCATAAATTTGTAAATATGAACTAGACATCTTTTGCATACATCAAACACAACACATAGCAATCACTACATGCGTTGAGCTGTTATATGCTTCGGTAAATAAAGGAGCAATTTACTGGTGTATAAAAGAAATATACAATTTAAATATCGACCGTCAAAAAAAGTTTAAGTAGTGATGTCGTTGTTTTATGGTATGGCCCATCTACGGTACTGGGTGCGATTCCATGATATTGACGTACACAAGCGTCATTCATTTAGGCTAGCGCCTTTATAAATGACAACGAAGAGGATTTTCAAGGTTAAACGTTAAAGATTTCTTTCAAACTACAATATATCTTTATGATAGCAAATAGTAATAATGAAATACAAAGTAATACTTTGAGGGCGAGGTCTATCTCGACGACAGCGGGTTTGGTTTCATGCTAATAACGAACTACTTTGTCATACTTTCTGGACCAGTCCTATCTACATGACAGCTAGTGGCGTTTCCAATGTAATAACTTAATGCAATGTCATTCTGTTTGGGTATGACATATCCACGTGGAAGATAGTAAAATATTCAGGGTGATAACGTAATAAATGGTGATACTTTCAGGGTATGACATATTTACATGACAGCGAGGTGCGTTTCCATGGCAAAGTGAAGTCCTCCAACTGCGTTGTGGACAGCCGCTGGGTGCTGAAGATCACGGACGTCGGTCTACACGAGTTCCAAGACGGAGAAGACGAGGAGGACGAAGGGGACTTTGCCCAATATTGAAAAACGTTGTGAACAATACGACGTGCACACATTTGAACCTTTAAGATAACAGGTACAGATCATATACGGATTGCTATAATGAATGAAATAAACAAATACTATTGAGTGCCACACTAACGAAGCTCTTTGTTTGCATAAACTTCAAACTTAAACAAAAATACGCAAAATTAGGTTTAAAAAAATCTATACACTTAACGTCAAAAGTCAAAATGCTTAAAATATTGAATTTTTATAGCGTATTATCTTCAGCTTAAATTGAACAACACACACCAATATTTGTATAATGTACATAATTAAAAAGGAAACTGTGTATGCACTTATTCATATTCAGAATACACACACTCTTGTAAATGCGAGTTTTACAAGTACCATGTTTGTTATTAGATGCAAAAATGGTTGAAAATATATATACGCTGTAAGTCAAAATGCTACATTAATAACATTTTATAGAGTATTTCTCTGAACAACACACACACATCTGAATCACATTCACACTGATATTCAGAATGCACACACTCTTCGAAATGCGAGTTTTATGAATACTATTTGTCATTTATCCTGATACCATGTATTGTGACACGTTTGACGTACGTCCGGGATGACGTCCCGTTTCGACCACACCTTCTTCTTCTTCCAATTGATGTACGAATCTCACTCTTGAGCATACTCGTACATTTTTGTATTTACAAGGTGATCGTGAGAGTGCGGTAAAAAAATAAAAATAAAACCTTTTATATTTATAACATGTACAGTCAAGAAGGCTCAATGTTTGAGTTGTAGGCCAGCCAGTCCATTCCTGAATGACTCTTGGGTCTGTAGAACTGTGAGTTGCTTTTGTAGCTGGTTCCACAATCGAGCTCCAGGGATGAAGAAGGAGTGACGGTATGTGTCTGTTCTGCAGTATGGTATCCAGAAACGGACCACTGCACCATTTATGGCTTCTAGTCCATGTAGATGTGTAGATGTGATTGATCGCCGGAGGGGATCGGTGGCTGGGATGTCTGGAAGACCATAGGTGATCCGATACATCATCAGGAGTTTTGAGTGCTGGCTGCGGAGTTCTAGGGCAGGTAGCCCAAGGTCTGCGATCATCTGGCTAGTTCTGCTTGTTGTCCTGTAATTGTCTGTGATGACTCGCGCTGCTCTTCGCTTCACAGTCTCTAGCTGTTGGATGCATGTCTGTGTGTGAGAGTCCCAAGCTGCTGATGCGTAGTCGAGGACAGGTCTGACTAGTGACTTATAGCACTGCAACTTTATGTCTTTCGTGCAGCTGTAGATGTTTCTGCGGAGGAAGGCGAGAGAGTTATTGGCTAACTTAGTGCGGCTGTCCACATGTGGTTTCCATGAAAGATCGCTGTAAAGTGTCACGCCTAGATACCTTCCTGTCTTGGCTAAGGCTAGCCGGTGCCCGTGGATGCTGTAGTCTGCTTGTATCGGGGTTCGCTTTCTCGTTATCCTCAGTATCTCACATTTGTCTGGGTTGAAAGACATCTTTCAAGATGTTTCCCACTCTTGAAGGGCATTGAGGTCATCCTGTAGTATCTGTGCATCCTCTGGAGACTTGATCTTGCTGTACAGAAGCCTTGAGTGTCACCCGATGTCACTGGTGCTTGGTTGGACACCCTCAACCTGTACCTGTTGACTTCGGTTTGATAGGAAGCCTCTGATCCAGGTTAGGATGTTTCCACTTATGCCGTAGTGCTTCAGTTTTACAGCAAGGTGTTGGTGCGTGACCTTGTCGAACGCCTTACTGAAGTCTAATAAGATGGCGTCTATCTGCTTACCGCTGTCAAGAGCTGACGAAAGGTCCTGTAAGGTCAGAAGTAGCTGCGTCTCACATGACCGGCGCTTCCTGAACCCATGCTGTGAGTCCGATAATATGTTCAGGTCTTCCATATTCTGCATTATCTGGCTGTGCATGATATGCCCCATTATTTTACAGCAGACAGAGGTGAGCGAGATAGGCCTGTAGTTGGCAGGGGTGCTTTTGCCGCCCTTCTTGACTATTGGAGCCACCAATGCCTGCTTCCAATCATCAGGCACACAGGCTTGTGGCAGAAAGGCCTGAACGATGAGGGTCAACATAGGTGATAGTTCACTTGCAAATTCCTGTAGGAACCTTGTAGGGATGGCATCAGGTCCTGTTGCCTTGTGTGGGTTCAGGTTCCGCAACAGTTTGTGTACACCCTCATTTCCTATGTTGAAGGTTGCCATTGATGGGTATGGTGTTCCGCTCATCTTTGGGATGTTACTTGGGTCCACTTCTGTGAACACACTTGTGAACTGCTCGTTCAAGATTGCAGCCTTAGACATTGGGTCGTTATTCAGGAGACCTGTAGTTTGGTGGCCATTGTCTGTATCGTTGGTGCCCTGTTTAACACCTCCAAGTTAGTGACCGACGTCATACGCGATAACTGGGACGAGAAACCAAGCCGGAGACCAGACTTCAAAACTATCCAAATTAGGCTGAAGCCCGTCCAGAAAGAAATATAAGTTAAGGTTAGGTTTTAAAATCAAATCACAATTGTAAATATCAGTATGTTTCTTATCGCAATTTGATGGATGCGTTTTGTATACATAAAGAAAACGCAAATGGTGTTTTAGTATGGGATTTTATATTGTCATATCCGTCCTTTCTAATTTAAGCCTGACTGTCAGGGAGTTTGCCCAACTCCGTTTTGTTCAAATCTTTTTTTTTACATTTAGCGAAAGTCATCCCTATATGTATATGCTGAAAAACTATATTGGCCTTTTAGTTATTACGAACATGTTTTGTTTATCTAAATTGCCCATGCATGCAAAAAGTTCAAACATGATTGTCCTTATAGAAACGAATCTTCTTTAGTTTGATAATGAAGAGCACATGAAAGACTTTTCGAGATATTAAATCTTAACAAGCTGCTGATATATTTTCTAATCATCATTAGTCAACAGGAAAGAAACACAGAACAAATACGATACAGACAATGGCCAATTAATAATTTCCTTGCGATAAATGCACTCATCGGCGGTGTACTCAATCAAATTCCCATTAATTGTTCTAAGAAAACATCAATCAGTTCCTCAAGCGTATAACTGAGGAATAGAAATACCAAGAATCGATTGATATATATTGTTTTTTTGACGTTTATTATATATAACTTCGAGTTGTCAGAAGCACTCGATAAGTGAATTGCTAAGCTTTCCCTGTGACACCACAGAACCAATAGCAGCCTAGAAACTCTGCATGAAACGCGTTTAGGTCATATTTTTAAGTACATCAATCATTGCAATCGTAATTATCGTACTGATAATTAAGAATTAACAAGTTTATAATTGTTACATGACTCAATGTATCTATATATTCATTACGATGGTTGATTTATTCAAATGATGAAATATATACTCAAATGTGTTTTAGTGGTTCCTTAAGAATTAGTGTATCCAGTAAAATGATTGAATATCATTTAACCACAATGCATCACGGGGTGTGTTTCAAAAACATATTAACAGATGGACAGGTTAACTGATATTCTTTCCTGATTAATCAAAACCGCAAGTAAACATGAATCATAAGTAACGTGTACATGACTATAATACATACTAGACAACATGCTCTCGATTATTAAGAAATTGTGAAGTGTAAAATGCACTCCGCATGTATCAAATCAATCAAAATATGTTCAGGTCATTATATTTAAGTCGAAATAATGGAATAAATTGAGCCCAAAATAAACTGCTTATTTATTTTCATAAAAGTTAGTTTTATTTATGAAAGTTTTTTTTTTAAAAATTACTAGCTGTACATGGTGTTGTTGGACAATATTGTACACGAATAATATTTTTTCGCAAACTATGAATAATAGGACCTCCTTTTTCACAGCTCATGAATTTAACTATGATATTTAATAATTCAGAGAGAAACACGATGCCACAAAGGATAACTGTATGTGCAATTCGAAAATTGGGATGTAGTATAGCGTGATGTGAATTTAATCTCAATAGACACTCGAAACTTGTCTGGTATTATAATTACAGATTTGCTGAAAGGAATTCTTGTTTATGCCGAATCTTTTACCGAAAAAATACGACACTAATACAATACTCATAATTCCTTATTGAACTACCATGATATGAACTTATGTTACTTCAATTTGTTATCTATATGTCGATCTATTTTAGGGTTAAGGAATAGTTTTTAAATTCTGGCTACCAGGAGAGAACAAACAAAACAGACTCACGCGACTGGAATCTTTGTATTCGGAGAAGGACTTGGTTTTTCGCGCAAAAATCTTATGACTAATGGCAAAATATAAAATTTGCGACAACTTCCTTTGAGGCCGATGAATTCGACGTTTTCTCACAGAAGATCAGTCAAGTTAGCATGATACTCAATATGTAAATGAAACTGTTTATGAAAAATCAAATGAAATACTCATTAAATCAACCACCTTGCATTCGGAGGATAATCCTAACTTTTCATTCCACAATTTACCTCAAACTTATTCTTTCGATTATATATTTTGTGATCCGTGCAAAATGCATTGTCCAGAAAATATAAGGAATTTAGAATGCTCGAACGATCAGACAACAAGTGAAAGCGCAAGCAGTGTCGACACGTTCCTTTACAACAATCACACGATGTGGTAATGATGTACACTACATTTAAAATAATAACGAGTATCTTCTGTTGAATGATCAGTCAGATTTATGTCACGGAATGTTTACAGTGCGAGACAAATACTCCAGGTGCAAAAACTTTGACTATCAAACGCTAATCGAAATGACACCCTTACTGGGGACAAGAGCAACACGACCATTTGATTTTAAGTGCATGTTGAAGTCATGTCTTTCCAGCCATTGACCGTCACATATTAGCTTCATAGCAGAAATCAAACTTTCACAGTGTCGGTAACATGAATCAGTTTGATTGTTTCGTTCATGGTAGTGCTCGTTTTATATGGCTTAGTATGAATAAGATAGTGTTTCGATTTTGAACATGTTATTTGGTTGTTTATCCTTTATGACCATGTATAGAACATACTTATAATTTGCCATACCACGAGAGGATATGATAGAAATGCGCTCCTATTTAATGTAGAATATATAAAAGTATGCGCATCATATGGACATAATTGATTTCAACTAAATTCCATTTTCTAGATTTATCATTATCTGGTTGCAGTGTGCGTTTCACAATCATACAATTGAACATGTTTGAATATCATTCAATAGTAAACATTTACATAACATGTGAACAAATTTATTGTTGTAGAGAGCTTTGGTGTTCGATGAATAAAGTTTTAGTACTCAACCTTTTCGTTGTTTTTATAATAAATTTATAGTTTTTTTTCACGAGTTACATATTTGAGACGGAAATCAGTACACAGTTCCGATTTGAGATTTGTTATTTATTCAATATTTATCATAATGTAACATGTGATGTGAAAATTAAGCATACGTGTCAGGCAGAACATAATTACATTTAGAATTGATGATGACTTTTCCGTCGCTAAATATACCTGTTTACTTTAAACGTATCCATTAAATGGGCCTTTGCATAGTTGTATCCTATGGTGAAAAATAATTTCCCATTGGTTTCCAAAAACAACATGGTCTGTTCATACGTTCAGGTTGTGTTTACGCATGTACACAATTAAACTTCTTTATGTATATCTGATGTGCTATTGTTATGCTTGTTTATTTGTGTTGCTTTCTGGTAAATAGTCATTATTCGTTTGAGCCTCGCTCTAGAACAACGAGGCTTAATGCATGCGCACAATATGTAGTCCCAGATTAGCTTATGCAGTCCGCACATGCTAATCTTGGACGAAACGATACGCCTTAACTGGAATTTCAATAAAAGCGGAATGTGTCCTCCCTGATAAGCATATGCGGACTTCACATTCTTATCCGAGACGACACTTTACGCACATGCATTTAACCCCGTTGTCACATAGCGAGGCTCACATATGTTTTGCATACCTTTTTTCCATAGATCAAGTTTTCAAACGTCGTTTTTGATTTACAATGACATGCTTCTAATCAAACTGCTATTTGGTTTTCGGTCATATTTCAGGCACTACATGCTTACAGTACATGCTGACAACCTACAATCAATCTTACATACTGGTTATTATACAGAAGTATTGTAAGAATTTGATTATTCGGTATATATGGTGTCCAAAACAAAAACTATAACTAACATGTATTGTTTTGTAACCAATATTATCATTACCGTAATAACAGTAACATAGTATTTGTGATTGGTGGGTCAAATTTAAGCCACGTCATGCCAAAATGGGCATCCGCACAGTCTGGTCAGGATCTTCACTGTCCGCTATAGCGTAACGCAAGGGCTGGTGGTTTCATCAGCATACCGGGTTAATCATAACCAGACTGAGCGTCTTTGCAGGCTGGAGTATAGCTTTGCCTTTTGAATATGACATTTGACCGATGTTTGCATAATATGACTCATATGTAAGCTGTTACAGTTGGTTCAAACGTCATAGAGAATTATTGAGTATTGTTGATAAGCTATTTTATCCGAACAAAAACCTCTAAACGACCGCTTCACAGTAACAAACATTACACACAAGGAAATAAGAGGTCCTCATGAATAAGCTACTACTGTCTGCAACTTTTGAGTAATGGTAACGCTATAAGGTAGTTTATGTATTTTATTTAACATTCCTCATGCATGTATTGGTGTAAGATTGAGACAATAAAATGTTGACATTGAAATCGTATATTCTCGCTTTTATTTCATAGAAATGCCCGTGCTTTAATATTTACAGTAACGTGTATGCTTTCTGGGAAGATCCAGTACTCGGTGTCAAGGGGTATTGATCGAACTCGGGATCTCCCATACACCATACCCGTTTCACCATTTTGACCTTTTCCGTTGATATACAGTCGATATAACTGACTACATATTTTCTTAATCACTGTGCCGATAAAAGATGTCCGAAGGCATAGTCCAAGATTATAATCAATACGACACGGGTAAAGAAGTGGTGATCAATTCTAGGCCCTGCTAACAGACGATAAAGTTCCCAGAACGCACAGCACGATGTATGGTGCCAGGGGCGCCTAAATGACAAGTGAAATATTAAATATGTCTTTCTAGTCCTGACAATTTGTCTCATCTCCGTGGTTTTGATTTCCATTAGTCAGTGATGGCTGCTGATAATATCAGTTTTGACCTATGCTTTAATAAGTTTGAACGTTCTTGGTTTATTTGAATAGGATCGCGCTGATTAGCCTAATTCAGGTGAATAGTACACTAGAGACGAATAACACTTTGTAAAGATGGACATATACTATGTTAATGAAATGAGAATGCCATATTACGTTATGAAAGGACATCACCGAAAATGCTATTGTTGAACTTCAACGTGGTTTGATTTGTGATCTATTTGCGTATATGTTAATAAAAAATTGACATATTGATGTTTCAGTGTTGATAAACGCGAAGTACGTGCAGGTTGATATGCTTGATACTTCAACACATTTTAAAAGAAAATGCAAGTAGAGCTGTTAAACAAAAAGTTAAACGTTGCAACATATATTTAACTCGTAGACCGTGTTCATTAACTTATTTCTTTTCATCTTTAGAACATTCGTTTAAACATTTGAACATATACTGTTAATGTCGTGAAACGCTTCATATTCGATTAAAATAAACACTATCAGTTTCCATTTACAAAACCGTGTGTTTCAACATTTTTCTTCATTTGTGATGTTTAAATGAAATACGTGACATATTGGATTTAACAAGTACTTTAAAAATTACCATTTGCAACATCTTCATGTTGATAATATAACAGACAATATCCTCCCATAACGTGAGTTGATGTTGAAGACAGTGCATCCTATATTCAAATTGAGAAACAGTTATACATTGTCAGTTCCTAAACATGTTGAAGGTCAATCCAGACAATATTTTGTAAGGTGTTATTGGGAAATATATCTAGTGTTCTTTTGTTTCCAGTAACATTAATGGTGATCATGCTAAATGATTCATTCAAAACGTTCCTGATATTAATTTAATTATGATATTAGATCTTTAAGACAATTGTTCATTTTGATGTACAAGCTTTTCACAAACAAAAATATGACATGTGGAACAGAATTATACATGTGTTTACATACTTATTTTGTTATATATACTTTCAACTCTCCATTTAAGGGAATTTTTCTCTTTTAGGTCTGTCAAACTTCATTGTTGCCTTTTACTTCACGTCTCAAGAGCAGGGGCATCTCGATTATGTGTAATATATTTAACACTGTCATTTATTGACATTCTGCAAATTTTGACAATTTGAAGATTTGTATCTAAAATATATAACGGTTCGTGCAGTCAGCTGAAAACTATGTGACCAAATATCAAGTAGTGATCGCATTGAGCGACGGCCAATCCCGGCGAGGGAGGCCCATCTGTTAATTGCTTATGAAATTTGCATACGTATTCTCCATTATTTGAACACTGTCTCAATGGTCAGCGTCGATGATTTATGTACCGATTTATAACAGTTGAATGACACGCAAACAGAAATGTCTCAACAAGATGTCTTCACGGCTGGCTTCTGGCAGTAAAAACTGCTCTGAGTGACTGAACAACGTTTGCTCATCATACATTACTAAAAAATGAACTTCTAACAGGGGACAGCTGCATTTAGAGGTATGCATGCAATAATTAAAAATAAAATTATTAAGTGCGTTTGGTCAGTAAGTTTAGGTGAATATTGTCTTAGTAACACTTTCGAGTGTCAACGTAAAATTAAAAGTAGTATATGACAAAGAACATTTATGTTATCGAAGAACAGTGAGCACAAAGCAAGTAAATTTTATTTAGGTGTATTTTATTAAGACTTATTAAGTTTTCCGATGGAAAATGTACAAATATGCATCTATATGCACGTATTAATATGTTTACCGGTTTATTCATTTATACAACACCGAACTTTGTGTTTTAATTCGAATATTGTTATACTGACGATTTCAGTTCATAAAGTATCTTGCTGTAGATGTATTAACCCATACAGTGTTTGATATTTACAAACATATATCATTTACATATTTATACAATCAACAATTATTAAATATGCAAAACCGTTTCAAAATATTTACATAGGCATTCATTTTATATTTTCTTAATGAAATATGCTACGAGCCCATTCTTTATAAAACGTATAGTTATCTTTTGATATAGACAACCAACCAAACAAAAAAAAAACAGCTAGAGGAGATATGGGTCGTCTAAAATAAATCGGGTTTCGCTTGCTCAAGTGTCATTTCTGTGGCATACTAATTACATTTCCATATTTCATGCTAATTAACGTCTGTTATTTCATAAACAACAAGTTTGTCTGCAATCGGTGAAGCTTACAAAACAAAGGATGCTATAAAAAGGTGTTGTTATAAAAGGCAGGTGTGTAAAGACAAGTGATGTCCTTTATTCAGCTATTCGTGTGTATCTCACTACCAAGTTTTAATTTAATCCACTAAAAAGCTTATACAAAGATTGTTTTTAGGAAGATATTTTGATAACTCTTCTATTAACAAGCGGTGTGGAACGATATTCGTGTTACCTTTACCTTGATCATAAGGAAATGGGTCTTACACGTGCCTCACTGCCTGATAACGAAGAACAATTACATCAGTTCATTTGAAAATCCCTTGCTGTTTAGTACAATCCTGACAACAAAATGTCAATTTTAATCAAAATTTGTAACATTTGACGTCAGTGTGTGACCTTGACCTTGACCCTGGAGACCAGAGTTTTACATGTTACACAGTGATAGATACAGGAGAATAATCGAAGATATTACTGCATCCCTAGTTGAATAGTTAAGTAAAAGCTAAATTATGAATAATTCATCACATGTGTGATCTTTAACCTCAATAAATGACCTTGACCTTGCCTGTTGGGCTATGGGTATTGCGTGTGACTCAGCCTCATATGATGTAGAACAACTGTGGTAAGTGGCTCCAGACAAAAAAAGTGGCGCTTATTTTCCAGTCAAAAAGGATGTTACGCCATTATTTGCAAATGACTTGCGACATCATTTGACGTGCATTATCCTCTTATCCATATTTATACTCATACCGAGTTTCTACGAAACAGATCCAAGCAGTTCCGAGATATGGCTCCGGACACAAAAGTGTTCTCAATATCCCTGCGAATATAGCGGCCTAATAAGTGAAAGAAAATGATCGTACCGCAATGTTTAAAATGGTTGTGTGTGTTATATTTGATAACTGTGGTAACGGACGTGGCAACTAAACTATAACCGGCCTTAAGTGATTGCTATTTAATAAGATATGATGGTTCTGTTTTAGCGTATTCGGCTTTCCTTCAAGGCTTTTAGTTTTTTCTTCTCATATGCCATACTAGTTTTGTTATTTTATAATATATAAAGAGAGAATCGATTGTTATTTAGTGGAGGTGTTAGAGGGATTGTTAAATATATTTTATTAATCTTAGAGCCTCATAACATCTCAAAAACCTTTAAGTGGTTATACAATCTCCATCAAATAATGGCATATGCGGCTTTATTGACAGGCATTGATTCGATGTGTAGTGTTCTCGAATAATTATTTCAGTTTTTTAACTGGAGTATGATGTATGGCCAGTAGCAGTGAGATAGAAAAAAGAAAATACCTTTTTTACACTAATATGTTGTTAATTTACTGTAAACTTGCTTAAAACAAATGGTATCACTAGATTATGAGTGACATTCATGAATTAGACATTTCAAATTGAAATACATTCCATGTTCTACAAAAAGGCGGGGCTCGACATATGCGTGTTATGTATATTATATTATACTTTTATATTACAACGGTTTGAAACAAAAATAATCTGATTGGATTTTCGTGCAGTCTTTTATGTCAAAACAATTAGCTGTATAAAACATTTGCTGCGCAATGTGATTTAAATTTAAATTCAGTCGTTTTACAATGAACGACATTCGTGATATAGACTATTTGATATTCAATGTTCTCCATTTGGTTCAAACGAGATACATACGTTTTTCGTTCCAACTGTAATTCACATTGTAACACCTTCTAATTGCAATATATACCAGTATATCACTGTGTAGTGAATGTTTTGTATGACTGTGTATTGTCTTATATGGTGCACATGTATGTTCGTCTTAGTCCGTTGTTACTTTAAATGCGTTGTTTCTAGAGCGGCTTTGATTGGTAGTAAAAAGTTTATTATTCGTATGCCAAATTGGCGTGTATTACCATCAACGACACCATAAGTTGTAATTCGATTCGTTTTTTTAGTTCTTATTAACATTCAGTCCATTCCAATGTATGATGACGGAAAGGGTTAGAAACAAAGAACAAAGTGTCTTATTCGAGTATAAACCCATGTTTCGTCTACTAAAATATTCTAATAAAATTCGAAACACATAAAGTTGTCGGGGAATTTTATATAACGTGTTTTAAAGTAGACCGCGAATTTTAAAGCAGATTTTTTTACTTCGTTTATTTAGCCATAAGTATATCTGCTTATCTAAAGATGTTTGTTTCTCAATTTTGATGCAAACATATATTGACTATTTTGCTTGAAATTACATCATTCAAGTAATTTTGTAAATTTGAAAATCTAATGTTTAGTGAGTGTAAGCGTTATTGTAGTATATATGTATGCTAGTAAGTGTTTTAATTGTTGACGAGTACTGGTCTAATCTCAACTCGTGTAATTAGCAAGCGTTTAACATTTTATTGGTGTTTGTTAAATCTAGGATTAAATGCCTATTTTTTTATGAATTTTGTCATCGCCATTATAAACAGCGTTATAGATCTCGTGAACATTAAGCCATTTCAGAAATATTTTTTCAAGTACGTAGACTGTACGTTGACTGTCAACTTCTTTTAAAGAAGAACATGTTTGCTGTTCTTACTTCTTTTGCGAACATGTTTTTACACGTACCGCTACCTCATTTAAATGGAATGCAATTGCCATCTTTGACTTATGGACAAAAACAAAGATGTCAACTTAAGTATATGATTTAAAAAACATTTCACTTAAAACTAATAACGGAAATAATATTTACTCAGCTGTCGATTCAAGGTACTTCCATTGGAAGACAGGCATACTTTTTCCGGCTTGACTGATTAAGACACATTACATAGAGCTCTTTACATTTAGTCTGGGAATTTCAATAATGAGGATTACTATATTATCCCTGTACCATTGTCATCGAGTTAAATTCCCTGGATAACCCTTTAATTTCCGGCGTTAATCGACCATTTATGGAGCATTTCGGAAATTATAGCTAAATTCAGTCAGCTCATTTGTTAACATATTAGTTCTTTATAACGTGGATATTTAAAAGAACCATATGTTAAAATACAAATACGTACATTTAAATTTTTACTGTAATTTCACAACTTAAAGGCAAGTAACAATGATGCGAACGCAGTGTCCATTACGCAGCTCAAAGAAGTTGTATACATTAATTGCTTTTTCATAACATTCAAAGAAAAGTGTTCGTTATCAGCCGTGTTCTTGTTGTTATAATTTAATGGCGCGAGTAACGGAGGAATCAGTGTATGCAATTACTTTTGTAAGAACAACAGTATATGTAGATAGGATTCTCGAGTATTAAACAGTAGTACACCAATTATTGTTCGTATAGAAATTTGTTCTGAAATCGTTCCTGCAGGCTATGAACTAAGAACAGTTTAGACCATGATACATTTTGCATATTAATTTACAGTAGATTTACACATGGATATCGACAGCATGTAAAAAATCGGTTAAAACAAAAGTTTTTTCTCCCCAGAATTAATAAAAATAACAATGCGCGTGTTAAACAATCTAAATGAAATGGAACTATGCAGACGGAAAACTCAGTCAGTCTATGTGTTAAGTAATTTATTGGAACATAATCAGAGTAATTGACTTCCATAACATTGAAGATAAATTGACGAGAAAAATAAATAAATAAATAAATATTAATCTATCAAGGAAAAACGATTACGTTTCTAACTGTATTGAATATAGTGATAATGAAAATCTCATATTGATAGGTGATTGAAAACATTTAAAACATGCCTTAACGAATAATTCGACAACTACATAAAGTGACAAGTGTTGCTTTCCTAGTTTGTTTGCAGCAGATAGCATGCTACCACAAACACTCGTTAACCAGCAAACAGCATTATGGATCTGCTGAGCTTGTTGACTAATAGATCAAATTAATTGATGTTTACAACATTCTTAAGCAATGTGCCTTCAATGAACTCGAAAAGAAATGTTATTATATAATTGCTTATGAACACTCAACACATTCACACACCTTTTCTGCAATTGTTTGGTGTTAATTTGGTGTCATTTCTAGGTCAAAAGATATATCGCTTAGCAAACAAATTTACGTTAATTCTTAACTAAATAAATCCACTGTTCCACTTCAGTTCATATATCTATATATGCTACATATTTGATGGCTTAATTGCTTCCGATTTAATTGGACCGAAATGTATATCATAAGCTAAACTGAAATATAAGCATATGTATGGATGGTGGGTTGATTCGATTATTGGATACCGGGATCTCTAGAAGAAAACGCTCCTTACCACACAGGCTTTAAAATTAAAACACGAAACCTATATGCTATACTAGTACTACCGTTTTGTCCTAATTATCGATTAGCTTTTATAAAAGCTTTACAAACGCTTCATTATTTTACCGATTTCGACGGATTATTATCCATAAGTGAACAGCTATTTTTAACATCTGTACTATGACGGAGGGTTGTTAAGCTTATTTAACCATACCGAATTATTTGTTTAATCAATGACAATTATTTTTAAAATCATCATTTTACAAAACTATGAACGCGCATTTGCAAGCATTTGTGTTAGGCTAGCGGATTGATTGGTATGCTGTTCATGCTCAGCAAACGGGTTAATTTATGACAAACGATTCAGTTATAGTATTTTTCACACGAAACGAATTTCGTTTTCGAAATAGCGTACGGGATATTGAATTGTTCATTAGTTTTTTTTTAAAACATTTTGTCTGTTTTCTTAAACGTTCTTAAATGCAGGTTGTAATAAGTTCGTTATGTCATCAAATTACTTTGAGAGCAGTTCGTCAATGTCTCTTGCTATCTTTAGAGTGTGTTATGCTAGGAAAGCGACGCAAAATTGTGGCAATTTAATGAGATTGAAACGTTCTTGGTGAGGCTTGTCATTATTAATGACCCTAATGCCATGTTGGGTCAGTCTGATCCATCACCACTTTGGAATCTCGCACAAATTACAGTGCAAAACACGTGCGTCGAAGATTGACAAGAAATAAATAACAATTAATTTTAAAAAGCATTTGTTTCAATGTATATAATATATTAGACAGCTTAAGTCTCCACGTTGTGAATAAGTGTATATTTTGCTAAACTATATTTGTCCATCATTTTTTTTGGAATAAACATACTTAATATACAACAATATATATATAACTTTTATGAAGCTTCTCTTTATTTGTTACTATGAGGTAAATTTCCATTCAACGTTACTAGAAACGTTAAACAAACATTACATGCGGTAAAACGTAACATGGGCATGCCATACAACCAACCTAGAAACACAATCCAAACATACCAGTTGTAGATTCTTGTATTTTGTATATAATTTTACACAATGTTTGTTTCACCTTTTGCAGAAGAAGGAGCTTTAAGTGACGTACACAGATATACAAAATACCCTACTTTCATGAACTTTCGTGAAATCATTTCATTCGGATAGCCCAAGAGACCTACGTGGATACCAGGAGTGATTTACAATATCCAGTTAACGCAGTGATTATTACAATCGCTTTTCCGTTAGGGGTTTCAATTACAGGTCCCGATCATAATAAGAAGTCAACACACATCACATGGTTTTCCTCAATAATGCAGTCCAACACAAGAATAACTGATTTATTATTAACATTCCGTTACTTTCATTATTAAAATCAAATTGATATACTCGTATTTATCTCTTTTTTTTCATCTTTTTTGTGACAGTTTAACTATGTTATGCGTGTTCGCAAATATAAATATCTTAAAGCAAATGCTAGTAATAAACTTTTTAATTTAATTAGTTCCTTTTTATCAAAGGGACATGATGCTGATGTACTTTAAACACATGCTTGTTAGTTTTCGATTCAATACATCTTTCTTCTCTTAAAATTCATAATTGGTAATTTGATTATAAAGTACTGCCCCTTTAATAATATTTGATTTCGTTACTGGTGACGTCATCACGTCATCGCCACTAAATACGTCATCCGAAAAACTTGCAGTTTAATCGAGCCTCGAAAAGTTGTAACTCTGTTGCTCTGGTCTCCTTCCTACCATTGAGTAATTAAATTGTAATTAAATTGAATGCGTTTTAATTCCCTTTTCTTACTGTTTAATTTGAGTTGCAATGCTATGAGGTTAATTTTTTTTACACTTATATGTATCATGAATGTTGCTGGACCAAGTGTGAGGTTGAGCGCTCTATAACCGGTTTAAACCCCCAGTGCTTAGCATTGACAGTTCCAAGGCGGTGACCCCAGCTTAATTCTATTGTGTGTATATGTTGTTTCGTTTTGTGCCGTATTGTACCGTTTTGGCAATTGGTTCCTTGCCATAAATAAAGGACCACGAAGGTGTGTATGATAGAAATGCAATACTGCTGCAGCTTGCTTCTGGAGTTTCACTTCTTTACACTGAATAACAAAATAGAGGGTCATCGTATCAAAGACCACGAAAACACGAGAAGCGTCGAACTCGTTATATTTAAAAATTAAAGTTATTTAGATTTTTCGTATATTCTTTTATTACGTTAGGCTCTCTGTCAAGACCGATTGTTTCTTATGCAGTTTTTAAAGTAACAAGGTCTTGTCGCCTCTAGAGGTAAATTGAATTAACAAAGTCCGTCTCCAACATTGTCTGTGGTTCAGGGGTTTATGAAGATGAATAAATTTCGCGAGACATCGATCAAACTCAGGACTATATGAAAATGTAAAGTTGTTGAATGATAAAACTAGACTTAGAGTCTATTTCTATACTACCAATAACATTACTTATCAATGACGTTTCACAATACTGCGATGCGTTGGGGATGTCATTTTGATTGAAAACATAAATTGGCCTAAGAGCATATTATTACTTTGTACGAGAAGTATCTTTGGGAATCCGGGATTATACTTTAAATCTCGTGACGATGTTCAAATGCAGAGTTTTTATCGAATACTTAAAATTAACTTCAAATCCCTGAATGCAAGCTGCATTTCGTTAATAGATAAACAATAGGGAAGGCTGGGAAATCAATTAATTCATGATCGCACTATTAGAAACGTGTTCGAATTTGAAAAGAAAATATGCATTAGTGACTAACCCTCAGAAGCCGTTGTTCTAGTTTTGCACCGTTTCCTGTATGTGTGTATCATTTATATATTCCACTGAACCTTTATTCCATATCAAATAAATATGGTCAAAATTAATATACTTGGATAAGAATAACGCCTTATTGTACTTTGACATTTAAAGTAACATTAACACTAAAAAATCAACGGACATTTTGTAAAATAAAGTTACCCAGTAAAAAATCAATGTTCCTTATAGCAAAAGCCAAAATCTCAACGCCAGATGTGGTCTGGTTTCATGGATGATTGTAGATACAAAATGCTCGTATTATTTGTTTGTGTTATAAAAAAATCCATTTTAATTTTCCGCGTTACCATTTTAGTGTTCGTATGTCGTATGAATAGATATCAGTGCGGGAAATTAAAATAGAATAACTTGTGACACGAAAAATAAAAAAAGCATATTTGTATCTTCAAACATCCATGTTACCAGAAAACATCTCGATTTGAAATTTTGGCTTTTGCCTTAAGGACCATTGATTTTTTATTGGGTAACTTTAATTTACGAACTACTTAACGAAATTTCCGTTGATTTTTGAGTATTAATGTTACTTTAAACGAGAAAATGTTAACTGCCCTTTGCGAATGTATACATTTTCTGCCTACTTTAATATTTTTTCATTCGACGGAAGGGATTTGAACATCTTTAAAAGCGTATAACCAGGTTTGTAAGAACAATTATTTATATGTAGGTTTGATTTCCAACTATTTGACAGTAGGATCCAATAGATTGATTAGAAAGAGAAGATTCGATGTGAAGCCGTAACTTGCGGTACATTAACAAACAACAATAGATGTCTAGAGGTATGTTGCATGGCCACTTAAAGTACATCTATGTAATAAAAGTTAACGATATTTAAACAGTGTACAATTATTTTTAAAACTTACTAACTCTATTATAAACAAGCTATTTCGAAAGAGATTGAATCAACGATTAAAACTATAATTAAGTTTTTATTAAAAAAAAAAAAAACATTTGTGTCTTAAATCAGTTAGCAAAAGGCAGATCGTGTGTTGATTTGTTAAGCGCTTTAAGCAATTAGCTAGGAATGCGATTGATGTATTGTTTTCCAGAACAACGTCACACTGTTTTATTGTAATCTTATGTGTGTTTTTCTATAAATCACTGAAAGAAATACAACTCATGCCGATATAGTGTACATATTTTATCCGATCCAGCTACAGCAAGATAAGATATTTGTTTAACACGTAATATTTGGGAAACATCTTTGCTTAGTAAGTGAACATTTTGATAGTTGTCGTGCCCTTGACTGTTACATTTCAATCAGCGCGAACATATATTTTAGTTGAACTTAGAACCACATCGTTGCATAACCAATTAATCCAAATTTGTGGAATATCTATATGACTGTAATGAAGATTTTGCTGAAAAGTGGAATTAAGAATTTCGTTCCACATTATCTAGTCCAGGTCAAGATTGATTGTTCACACGTGAATTTCATTGAAAACTGAACGCGTATGTGGTTAATTGACGCGACGCTCCAATTTACTAATTGGGTTCGCAATAACTATGTTTTTGTTGCTGTTATGTATTTAGATAACAGTTTGGTTCCAGTTAAGAGTTGTAAAATATCGTGTTGTTTTTATGTTCTGTAATTCCAAACTATGTTACCGTTTGCTATCTGATGATGTACTGGATTGTAATTCCATGGAGATAATAAGGGGAGTGTGAAGCAGATATATCTCATAATTACCCAACTGTATATCTTAATTCTGAAAGCCTTTTAGCGTAAATAAAAAACCCATTCTTCATAATTATCTTTCCTACATTAATGCCGGTAACATCCTTTCGTATGCTATTTTCCGCATTTTATTGCTATAATGCTCTTTGCCAAGGAACGTTGTGGCACACAGTACAATTTGTACACAAATATGTAAGATTGTAGCAAAATGTAAAATGTTGTTGTTGTTTGTTTATTAAATGTATGGCATCGTTATTTAACATTGATTTTAGATAAAGATTTTTTTGTATTATACACATATCTAAACTAAGAATCACATACATGTATTTGTTTTATAATTTCAAGACAGACAGCTGTTGTTCCTGCTGTTAGCGCAATGTTGCGAAATAAATGAATTGCAATTATTTATATAAGATTTATTAATCATGTTTATAACATTATACTATGAATACCTTAGACAATAATCGCTGAAATTCTTTCATGGTTATCATACTGAATATATGTATAACGTCCGCTGTGATCGAGAAGTTATATTGAGGATCTTCAATTAAATGGCATTTACTGGCATGTATACCTCTTTATTTTACGTATTTGTTTATGTACAGCACTCGCACCAAACTTTAAGCGTTGTGTCATGTGTATTTATCACGTCGAGCGTATGCACAAGAGCTGGTTTTTGTTTCAGCCAAACCATGAAACGTACACAGTATTTTCAATTTTTGTATGTTCAATAAATTACAGCACGGGGAAAACAAATAAAGGACATATTAAACTAGCTTTAGTGTTGAACTAGACACTGAGAATTCCATTTTCAAAATAATATATCGGGTATTCAACATTAAAAAAAAATGTCGCTATATTCTGGTCAAATTCAGTTATCATCATAAATTTCATTTAGTGTGTGTCTTGTACAGATTGTTAAAATTTCGGGCATGGCTACACGGTACGTCATTTGCACTTGCTCGACGTAGAAACAGTTGTACTAGATAAATGATGATCACACAGGTCAATTGTCTGATATTGAAACGTCCTTGTACTTGATTGTAATCAGCAACGTCTCTAATTGTGATCACTAGATGGATTTTGAATAATATTCAAAGTTAAGCAGATATCAACATGATCAATTAGATTCTCATTTTTAACATGTATTCGGTCTCTGTTGCCCACATACACAGTGGACATTTTAAAAATTGAATGTTACATCACTGTTATTTAAATCAATTATATTGGAAGCCCAACATTTTCACAATTGTGTTTGACTTTTTTTTATATAATAATCACTCTTTCATAGTTTATACACATTGATTCATGCAAATACAAGTTTTGTATGATTTTGTAAATATGTTTTATTAGTATTGCTACATCATTTTGACCAAAAACAATGCCCTCAATGAAATGAAACTTGGTTTGATAAAACAAGAAAAAAGTGTTTGTGACAACTTTAAAATTGTGAACTGTTTTAGATGTTTTAGTTGGAATGAAAGTTAGTTTAATGTGCTGCCTTTTCCGATTACGTTATCTTAAGTTCCCCTATAGAAAAGAATAATATGACGGAGTCCCCCCATCCTACCATATTTTCATCAACATATATCTTCATTATTCGTTTTATCAAGTGATGCTTGTCAATATCTTTTAACATTTTAAATTGATACTGTTGTATTTGTTATCAAACTGTCAGCGAAACTTAAAAGAAAACAGGACACTTAAAAAGATTGAGCGGTATGAAACGTCGCAAAAGTCTTTGATTTTGTGCAAGATGTTGTAATAAGAGCATATACACAGTAGAACACTTTAGTGTTATATATAAACACAAATATTACCACATATGCACATACATATATTTATTTCAAGTATGTCGATATTTAATCACATGTAATGCAAGACAATACATAGAACAGCCACTCACAAATATTGCTGCAAACGTTGCTACATATTTTAACACACACCAACAATACGAAACACGAACGTTTTACTATTGAATTAGTTATTTTTTAAGCTAATAAAAAGACACCCCATCATACTCTCTAATCGACGACCGAGTATTGTCTTAATTTACTGATTCTCTACATTAGTTATAAAAGTGCATTTAAAATCACTTTTATAACTACAGAGAAATATTGTATGCGTAGTAAAGTCTGTTTGTGTTTAATCAGATTTATTTTTTCATTACTATATGTTGGACATATGTTCATTTTTGAAGTCGACTTAATTACATGATAACCTTTTTATGACTTATAAGTATTTCCAGTCAAATGCGACATAACATCAATTTGAGTGTATGCTGTTCACACAACGAAAGTTCTAAAACAACAGAGTATACATGAACTTGAACATTTATGCTGAAATATCCTGTTATTTATTAGACTTATATCGAATTTGCAATTTTTATATCGTATTGCAGAATGTGTTTACCGCTTCCCTGATAATATGTTAGTAAGAATAGTGTCTTTTAGCGAACTTAGCTGATTTAAAGATTTGATTAAACATTAAAAAATCCTGATTGTCAATCTCACTCTGTTAAGATGAGCAGGTAATTAATATTTTTTATTTTTTTATTTTTACATTTTCATTCACATATCAACTATACGTATCTGTATACTTTTGCACGGCCTTGAAATCTTAAATTAAAAAAAATCATACTGAAATGTTTCTGACATTTTCGTTCCCAAACATTACTGCATATATAATAACCCCAAAATGGTTTGAAGCTAATGAATATAGTTACATGATATGTTTTAAATTTAAGTTAACATTTTTACACTCGTCATTCCCAAAGAAAAAAGGGATTTATAAATTATCAATGACCAGTTCTTAGGCGAATAATCTTAGGCATCAGACACATGTATGTTTGACGTGATTTCTCATCTAACAATAATCTTTGAAATAGTGTTTTTCTTGCGACCTGACATTTTGCATTATGCATTCCAATTAAACGAATTTTCTGATTAAATAGTGTTATATTGAATTTCAATTTAAAGAAGTATTTATAAAAACTAAAATATATATATAGGTGTATGTATTCTTCGTTTGATACATGGAAACTTACACAAACGTAAAACGTTTGATCGCATCATTACATTGAATAAAATAACAATTTTTGCATGGGGAAAAAGCGATACGTTGACTGAAAGAATGACGTTTGCCATTATTTACTAAATAGGTTTGTCTGCAAATGTCTTTCGTCGAAAAGGCGAACGTGAACGTTATTCTAAATATCATATGAAATAAACGTCATGTTATGTAAATGCATTAACATGAGACAAAAAACATGAATTAAGAAAATCGTGAATACTTTGTGATAAACTTAAAAAAATGCAAACATGTCGTCAATTTGCAGGCATATTCAGCGAGAAGGACGTAAGGGCTGCTACACAGGAAGCCTTCAAGTATTTAATCAGCGTGGTGCATTCCCCACCCGTTTATCCGAAATACGATACATTCAAGAGGATAGTTAACCGCTATCTAGAGCTGCCTCCTTTTAATTTCACTAATCACTATAGAGATAATGAAGGACTTTAAAAGGTATGCATTCACTAACTCCATCAACTTTTTTATTTGAATTAAAATAAAGTTTCAGACTAGATAAGTAGTGAGGGCTGTTGAAATCAAACTTATCCTAAGCAAAAAGACCTCTATGCTTATTTGTATTTATTCCATGGAGTCGATTTTAAAAGTATATAGTGGATGGTATTGAAATAATTTTAATGCTTACTGACGACCTTGACCAATATTGTCTGCATGTATATCGGAACATAGCATACTTCGTTTTGTTCAAGAACTTGAACTTTTTGCGAACCTTTCTCACGATACCGTATTATAATAGTATACAATGTGGCAGGATGTCAGCAAAACTTAACAGTGCGAAATACAAACATGACGTGTCAGTGGTTTGGAAAACCATTTAAAACCCTTAGGGATACATTCATAATGAAATTTCTGAGAGTTCAATAATTGACATATATGGTTAGGAACTACGTTTACTCGATACATTTGTCACTTCCAGACTTGTTTCGCAAATTCGCAGTATTTACGTAGGAAGCTGGCGATGCTATGGCCTTTATAAAATATGTCTTCGCAGTAATTGAATTAGAAATTGATAATGTTCATGTCAATCACTGAGATCTCATTTGGAATTCAAGCGGCGCTTCGTCTAAGTGAGAAAAAACTAGTTTTGAAAATATTTGAATTGACACATCAGCCGAAAAATAAATACCCTGTTTATGTTTAACGCTGAAATCATGTATATGTCTGAATCGTATTTGACCACAAAGATGAAAGAATCTCATACGAAGAAGTAAATTTGTAATCGTTTACGACCGCACATATTTATGAATAGTGTACGAACATTTTGATGACTAAATCATTTATACGAACATTAATTATATGATTTAAATGATACAACAAATAATGAATACCTAGAAATCAAAGACTGAGTTTTTAAGAGCGACATGTAGCGGTAGCAATTACAGTATTAGAAATTTTCTCTTTCATCACTGATTATGGACTATGATCGTGGATAATGTGGATTATTAAAATGCCACGTTTTCAATTTGAATAAAATAAAAAAAAAGAATTAAAATTATCAAGCACTTAACGTCTTTGCAATTGATATTTTGGGAATTTAATTTGCTTCATTTCTCTTTAATTGCTGGAGTGATGACCGATTATTTTGAGATTAAGAGGATTATTATTAGCAATATTAATATCAAGGAATTGAGGGGCGGAAATTATCCCATCATCGCATCATAAAGGCATTGTTTCCTTTTGAGAAATGGTTGACAGATTTACAGATAAATGTCTGAAGAGTATTTACTAAAAGTATCTGAAACAAGTACTGAAAATGTATTTCGGTGCAAAGAAACTAAATAACCGAAAATTATAATCTGGTAGGTTTTGCATTGGCTATCGTTACCGTTATTTGACAGAAACGTCTTGTGTGTTTTTATTTCTTATGTTTGGTATTTGCTTTTGTCCACTTGACCCAAATACGCGACAAGAAAACGTATACACACGCGTTTTTACGAAATTGTTTTCCTACAGGTGCCACGAGGTACATTTTCCGTATCAACCGACTTGGCGGCTCTGAATGCAACTATTATTTGGTTGCTAGGGACATTCTGAGAGAGGACAGCACGTACGAGGCATTGACCCAGACCACAACCCAGTATGTTATCTATCCAGTCGGAGTCTTTACATAAAACGAAAACGTTGCGGCTCTTCCGGTACCCCCCCCCCCNTTTAGCGTTCTTGTTTCCGGTTATAAGGTTACAACGCTATTTGCAACTGATAAATATCTTTTTAGAAATTGTTGTTAGTTTGTATTTGTTATTTTTATAAAGGTCTTGTTACATTCAAACGCCATAAGTAACGTTCAAGGTCTTCTTGTATGTAAATTTACACTTCATATTTATATAAGGTGTTCATGTTCATTTTGTTCGTGTCTATTGTCGTTCATCATAGAGATATTAAAATTACTTCGACCTAGATGTTAATTAAAAATGTTTGTGAGCCGTAAGCCAACAGAGGTATTGATTTAGAGAACATAAGCTCTGTTCATATGCAAATCATTGATGCATTAAAAAATGATTACATATTACATACTGAAGATATTTAATAGCATCATGAAGAAAATACTCAATTTAAATAAAGCATGTGTACATATAATGCTGACCAATAATGTATTAAAGAGTATTGAAAAGGAACTAAGACTTTCACATCAATACTCTTCTGTGTGAGTGAGTTATAATTGTATTCAAATAATAAAAAAATAGTTGTTTTGTCTTAATTTTAAATGTTATGTTATTTTTATGTTGAATCGTGCACTAACTAATATATCACGAGCAAACATCAAACTACAATTTAAGCTTTTTCCTAATTATGTATGTACAAAAACATTTCAGCATGCTTTTGAACAAAACAGGTCATTTCATGGACCAAATATCGGTATTTTAAATGCGTTATTAATTCTCAAACACACAAAGCTATTTATTAAGTATACGCATAAACCCGTTAGATATATACAAATAACTACGCATTTTCAGATCCAACACATATTAATATGAAGTAAGCATTTGTGTACAGTGACAACAGCCTTACAGTCGATATTATTCTTGTGCCTCTTGTTCATATGTATTAAGGAGTGAATAAACAAAATACACGCGACTGGAATCACAATGGAATAAAATTTAGCGACAACTTCCTCCGAGGCCGATGAATTCGACGATTAATAGCCTTAGATCAGTCAAGTCAGCACATTTGAAGAGCGCATTTCGCCGAGAGTTAGAGAATCTAACTTTGATCTGGAGCCCAAGCATAGTGTATCAAGTGCCAGTAGTTCTCATGGTGAGCACAGTTTTGATAGTAACATTGCAGACATTATATCTAGTGGTCATGATACACAAAATGGAAATGACACTTGTTATGAATCGACAAATGATATACTGATTAAATCAACTCCTTTGCTTTCGGAAGAAAATCCTGATTTTTCAGGCGACAATTTACCTCAAACTTATTCTGTCGATTTTATATGTCGTGATCCTTGCAAAATGCAGTTCTCAGAAAATATAAGAGGGCTCGAATGGTCAGCCAACAAGTGAAAGTTCGACCAGTGTCGATTAGTTCCTGGCAAACACTCAAACCGATGTGTGTTGCGATGTAGGCAACATAAATACTAATGAGGATCTTCTGTTTAATGATCAGTCGGGTTTGTGTTATGGCATGTATTCATTGCGAGACAATGACTCCAGGCGCAAACACGTTGCACCATGATTATCAAACACCTTATTTGAGGATTGCAAGATCAACACGGCAATTTGATTGTAAGAGCACATTTAAGTAATGCATTATCACAATTCTGTTTGAATGATATAAGGGTTTTTGTTAAAACAGATGAAGGGGTTTCGTTTAAAAATATGCATAAAGATATAAAAACGCATCGGAACAAAGTTCATGTAAAATGAAAAACAATTTCTCCTACCAGATTGTCGCAATATACGGACGGGACTCCATATTATCTACGTTATCAAATATTCATTGAGCTTTACATATAATAACATAGCAGAAATCAAGCTTTAACAGAGTGAGTAACAGGAATCAGTGTTATTTTTTTCTGAATTGGTATTGCCTGTTTTATATGGCTTAGTATGAATAAGACAGTATGTCGATTTTGAACATGTAATTTGATACTTGTCAGTTTTGAGCATGGATATAAAATGCTAACAATTTGACATACGCGTAGATGATAGGACAAAAATGCGTTTGTATTAAATGTTGAATATATCAAAGTATGCTTATCATATGGAAATAATTGGAACTCTATTCCATTTCTAGCAGTATAATTATTGTAATGTACTTTTCCCAGTAATACAATTAAACATGTTTGAATATCATTCAATAGTAAAATATTACATATGAAAACATTGAGTATGAAAAAGATCATCACTCTGTATGCTGTCCGATATATAGAGCATAATTATTCCACTTATTGATTTTTCATTATTGCTCAATTGTTTTTTCATGATAAACATATTCACGACGGAAATCATTATGCAGTTCTGCTTAGTGATTCGTTTTTTATTCAATATTTATCATATTGTAATACGCGATGTGAAAATTATGCAGATTTGTCAGACAAATACCATAATTACATTTACAATTGATTTGTCTTTTCCGTCGCTACATTGTGTACGTATGTACATAATTAAACTTCTTTATGTATATCTGATGTACTGTTTGAACCTCGCTCTAGCAAAACGGGACTTAATGCATGCGAAAACAATGTCCTAGATTTGCTAGTGCAGTCCGCACAGGGTAATCAGGGACGAAACGTTTCGCCTTAACTGGATTGTACATAAAAGCGGAATGTGTCGTCCCCGCTAATCATGTGCGGACTTCACATGCTAATCCGAGACAATTTACGCAATTGCATTTATCCCCATTTTCAAAGAGCGACGCTCACAGATGTTTTGCAACCGACACAGCTTAATTGTTTTCTATAAATCAAGGTTTAAAACGTCGTTTGTGATTTAGAATAACAAACTTCTAATCAAAATGGATTCTGGTCTTCGGTCCGATTTCAGGCAATGCATGCTTACAGTACAATATGACACCCTACAATCAATCTTATATACTGGTAATTATACAGAAGTGTTGTTAGACTTGGATTATTCAGCATATATTTTCTCAAAAATAAAAGTTATTACTACCATGAAATCTTTTGTTACAAATAATATCTCTACCGTACCAATAGATACATAGTCTTTGTGTCATTGGTCGGTCAAGTATGAGCCGCGACATGCGAAAATGGGAATCCGCGCAGTCTGGTCAGGATATTTACCGTGCGCTATAGCGTTACGCAAGGGTTGGTGGTCTCATTAGCAAACAGGGTATGTTTTGACCAGGCTGAGCGAATGCGCAGGTTGGTGTAGAGCTAAGCTATCCGCATATGGCATAAGACTCATGTTTGCATAACGCGACTCATGTGTACGCCGTTACAATAGGTTGAACGTTATAAATAATATTGAGTATTTATGATAAGCTATTTTATCCGAACAAAACACTCTTAACGACCGCCTCACAGTAAACACATTACACACGAGGAAACAAGCAGAACTCATATAAAAGTCCGCATGGATATACTCCTAATTTCTACATCATACTTTAAACATATGAACTAAACGGGATAATATACGATCTTAGTAATAATTTTACAAAAACAGATACCCCAATATTGATGATTTGACACAAAAGAATAATTGAAGTAAACACCATTTGAGTAATGGTAGCACTATAAGGTTGTTTATGTATTTCATTTTACATTCGTCATTCACGTATTATTGTTAGATTGAGACAATACAATGTTGACATTAAAAACGTATACTCGCTTTAATTACATATAAATCCTCGTTCTTTAATAGAAACACTCAAGTGTTTGTTGCTATGAGGAAAGACCCATAACTCGGTGTCTAGGATTGTGAAGCGAACCCGGGACCTCCTATACCCCATACCCGTTACACCGTTGTGACCTTTTCCGTTGATATACATTCGATATGACTGCCTACAGATTTACTGTATCACTGTTCCTATAAAAGATGTCCGAAGCCATAGTCAAAGATTATAATTAATACGACACCGTTGTAGACGTGGTGGTCAAATCTAGGCTCTGCTAAGACGAGAAGTTCCCACAACGCTTAGTATGATGTATGGTGTCAGCTAGGGCGCTTAAATGACGAGTGAAATATTAAATATGTCTTTGTCGTCCTGACAAATTATCTCGTACATCTTCGTGGTTTTGATTTGCATAATTCAGAGATGGCTGCTGATGATATCATTTTTGACATAGACTGAATGAAGTTTGAACGTTCGTGGTATATTAGAATAGGACGGCGCTAAATAGAATAGTGCAGATAATACGTACTCTTGAGGCGAATAACCCTTTGTAAAGATGGATATATCCTATGTTAATAAAAATGAGAATGTAAAAGAACGTTATGAAATGACATCATCGAAATACTACTGTTGAACTTCAAAGTGGTTTGATTAGAGATCTATTTGCGTATTTTTAAAGAAAAATTGTACTTATTGATTTTAAAATGTTGATAAAAGCGAGGTACGTGCAATGCGTTAACGATTTGAACGTTCAGTGTTCGGTTAAAGAACACCCAGTCAACGACAATGTTCAGATTGTAAGCACTAGAGTGAACGCGAACGCTTGGAGTAAACTCAACTGAAAACGTGTTTCTATGTAAAAAAATATTTAGCAATGATCGCATTGAACGACTGCCATCACCGGCGAGGGAGACCCACTCGGCCATTGCTTCTGATATGTGTCGTGTGCTGAGAAAACTGGACAAAATGCTTGTGCGTAAAGTGTCATCCCAGATTAGCCTGTGCAGTCCGCATCATCTGGGATGACAATTTACGCACAATCATTATGCCCAGTTTTCTCAGAAAGCGACTCATAAATGCACCGTTGACAGTTGAATGGCTCGCGATCAAAACTGTATCAACAAGCTGTCTACACGGTTGGCTTCTGGCAGTAAACACTGCTCTGAGTGACAGACCAACGTTTGCCCATCATACATTTCGACAAATGAGCGTCTTATGGGGGCAAAGCTGCAATAAGAGGTATGCATGCACTCATTACAAAAGTGTATTTGGTCGGTTAAATTAGGTGAATATGTTTTTGGAAACATTTTTGAGTTTCAAACGTAAACGTCACACAGTGAAATTAAGAAGTAGTATATTATAAACAACACGTATGTTATTAATGTACAATATACATGTGTGTATATATCAGTATTGAGTTAGAGTTTTACAGCATTCATTACAAAACAACACTTCTGTTATAACACAACCATGTATAACTATTTGAACAAGACAAAGCAAAATATAATAAGCAAAGACACGGGGTATATATGTTGAAAGGCAAAGGGCAAAGCAGCACAAATCACGTACATTTTAGTCAGGCGTATTTTATTAAGGCTTGTTTACCGGTTTATTTATATAAACAACACAGAAATGTGCCTTTTAATTCGAATATTGTTATACTGAGAATTTCCTTTCATAATATATCTTGCTGTAGATGTATCAGCCGATATAGTGTTTGATATTTACAAACATATATAATTTAAATATCAGCCAACAATTATTATATATGCAAAACCGTTTCAAAATATTTACATAGTCATTCATTGTATATGTTATTCATGAAATATTCTACGAGTTCATTCTTGATGAAATCTACAGTTTTCTTTTGATAAACTAACAAATGGTCTAAAACAACCAACCAAAAAGCCAACAGCTTGTGGAAATATGTGTCGTAGCTAGGAGAAATATGTGTCGTATCAAAGAAATCTGGTTTCGCTTTCTCAATTTTCATTTCTTTGGCATGTAAATTAAATGTCAATGTTTCAAGCAAATAAACGTCTACTATTTCATAAACAACCGGATTTTCTGCCATCGGCGAAGCTTACAAAACAAAGGTGACGTTATTAAAGGGAGGTGTCTAAAGACAATTATTGTCCGTTATAAAGCTACCAGTGTATAAACCCACCACAAAGTTTTAATTTAATCTACTTAAAAGCTTATTTAAAGATAATTTTAAGAGATTTTTTGTATTACTCTGGTACTAAAAAGCGATTTGTAAAACATTCGTGTGACATTGACCTTGATCATAGGGACATGGGTCTTGCATGTGCCTCACTGCCTGATATCGATGAACAACTGTGCCGTAGCCACTTTTTCTAACACTATTTTATTAAACAAGACAAGTCTCTGAATAATTTCTAAGTTCTATTTATTCTTTTTCTTAAGTACANTATATAAATATATATATATATCTATATATATATCTATATATATATATGTTTATTTATACACAATAATGTACGATGAGCAAAATTCTGTTATTATTTATATATAAGTATGTCCATTTATATATTAAAATGTACAATAATGTACATTTAGTTACACAATAACATCAATCCATTGGAAAATCCCTTGCTGTTTGGAAGAATCCTAAAAAGTCATATTAAATCAAAATTTGTAACATTTTACCGCAGTGTGTGACCTTGACCTCGTCTCTAGAGACCAGAGTTTTATCTATGTCACAGAGCCGGTTAATAGAGATTAATTGCAGAAAGTCATTACTTCATAACTGGATGTATAGTAAAGTTATGGCTAAAATATGAATAATTCATCACATGTGTGATCTTTTATCTCAATAGGTGATCTTGACCTTGCTTCTCGGGCTATAGGTATTGCATGTGACTCGGCCCGATATGATTTAGAACAACTGTGGTATGTTTCGTGGCTGTTGCTGATATTTTGTTTGCAATACAGCTCAAGACAGAAAGACGCATATTTGATAAAACTATTTGAAGGCAAACAAAGGGCCATAACTCCGTTTGGTTTGCGTCGAAATATGACATTCATATTCATTTTATCCATATATACACTCTTACCAAGTTTCAATGAAGCATGCCCAATCAGTTCCAAGATATGGCTCCAGACACACAAACGCGCTTATTTTCGAGTCAAAAGGGATGTTACGCCATCATTTGCAAATGGATTGCGACGGCATTTGACGTGCATCATCCTCTTATCCATATTTACACTCATATCGAGTTACTATGAAACCGGCCCAAGCAGTTCCGAGATTGCTCCGGACACAAAAGTGTTCCGGAGGAAAGTATGGAAGGAAGGACGGACAGAAGGACGGAAAAAAACATTTTTCGTGTTTGTACCGCATTGTTCAAAATGGTTTTGTGTGTTGTATTTATAAATGTGATAACACAACTTGCACCTAAACTATAACCTGCCTTAAGTGATTACTATTTAATAAGATCTGATGGTACTGTTATATCGTATTCGGCCTTCCTTCAAGGAAGTTTTTTTCCCTCTCATATGCCATACTAGTGTCATTATACTCTTATGAGAAAGGATCGAATGCATTTTTTAGTAAAGGTTTTAGATGGAATGTTAAAAATATATTTCATTAATCATACAACCTAATAAAGTCTAAAAAACACTTTAGTGTATAGTACAATCTCCATCCCATAATGACCAATGCGGCTCTTTTGACAGTCATTGATTCGATGTGTTGTGTTTTCGAACAATTATTTCGGTATTGTAAATGGAGTACGAAAGATGCCTAGTATCAGTGAGATAGAAACAGAAAATACCCTGTTAACACTTATATGTTGCACATATACTGTTAATTTTTATTTTAAACCTTTTTATTAAAGCTCGATTGCATCGGAAGCTTATTTAAAACGCTCTCGAGTCCGTTTCCTGGGACTAGCACCATTACTTGGTGTTTTGGGGGGAAATTTAAAGAACGCTCCCACTGTGGGGATCGAACTCGTGACCTCCCGATCGCTGGACGGACACCATATCCAATACGCCACGGCAACTAATACAATTTTAATCACTATATTATGAACGACATTCGTGCATAATTTCAATTTTAAAATAAATTCCATGTGCTACAAAAGACGTGACGAGACATATGCGTGTTCCGTATATTACATTCTATAGTCATTTATGTAAAAACAATAAGTTGTATATAATACATGCTGTACATTTTTTATTTAAATTCAAATTAAGTCATTTTACAATGCACGTTATGCGTTATATAGACTATTTAATATTCAATATTCACCATGTGGAACAAAAGACATGACGAGATATATGCGTTTTTCGTTCCATATGTCATAACAATTGTAGCACTTTCTCATTGCAATATTTACGAGTGTTTTACTGAAAAGCGTATATTTTGTATGACCTTTTATTGTCTTATATCGTAAAAATTTATGTTCGTCTTATTCCGTTGTTACTTAAAATGCGTTGTTTCTGGAGTTTCGTTGAAAAAAAAGTGTATTACGCATATGTCCAACTGACGTTTTTCAATCATTGATACCATTAGTTGTTGTTCCATTCGTTTTATCTTCTTATTTATATTCAGTTTATTCTAAGGAATGTTGACGGAAAGGGCTAGAGACAAAGAACAAATTGTCTTATTCGATCATCAACAAATGTTTCGTCCACTAACATATTCAAATATAATTCGAAAAATAAATAAATTGTCAGGAATGTTTTATATCGTGTTTTCATGTAGACCGGGAACATTAAAGCAGCTACTTTTATTTTGTTAAATTAGCCATACGTATGTCTGCTTATTTGTTGTGTTATTTCTCATTATGTATGCAAACATGTATTTACTATTTTGCATCATTTAAGTAATTTTGTAAATTTGAAACATATAATGTTAGACCTTGAAGTAAGTGTAAGCGTTATTGTTGTATATATGTATGCTAGTAAGTATTTAAATTGTGTATACATATTGGTGTTCTTTCAACAAGTCTAATTAGCAAGCGTTTAACAATAAATTAGTATTTGTTAAATCTAGGATTAAAGCTGTCTATTTTGATTGGATTTTGTCTTCGCCATTATACACAGCGTTATAGGTCTCGTTTTAATATAAAGACGTGAAACTCCAGAAACTGCAGCAGTATTGCAATTCTATCATACACACCTTTGTGGCCCATTATTTATGGCAAGGAACCAATTTCCAAAACGGTACAGTACGGCACAAAAAGAAACAACATATACACATAGTAGAATAAAGCTGGGGTCACCGCCTTGGAACGGTCAATGCTAAGCATTGGGGGTTTAAACCGGTTATAGAGCGCTCAACCTCACACTTGGCCCAGCAATATTCATGATACATATAAGTGTAAATAAAATTTAACCTCATAGCATTGCAACTCAAATTAAACAGTAATAAAAGGGAATTAAAACGCATTCAATTTAATTACTATTTAATTCCTCAATTGTAGGAAGGAGACCAGAGCAACAGAGTTACAACTTTTTGAGGCACGATGAAATGAAATTACTAACACGCATCAACTACATCCCTTCTTTTTACAAAAAGATTTAAGAATATAGCATCATAAAGTTAATATTTGAGATCATCATCGCGCACCTACAGGAAGAAGCAGCAATATTGGGTGTAAAAGATCCAAATTACCTACTTGATTGTTTATGTGACTAATATACTAAAATGCAAATGAAAATGATTGTTATAAACATTTTAGCAATTTCAGAACTTTGTTTTCATGTACGCTGACTGTAAACTTATTTTAAAGAAGAACATGTTTGCAATTCTTACTTCTTTTGCGAACATGTTTTGTACACGTACCGCTAACTCCTTTTGGTCGAATGAAATTGCCATCCTTGACTTATTGACAGAAACAAAGATGTCAACTTTATATGATTTTTAAACCATTTTACTTAAAACTAATAACGGAAAGAATATTTACTCAGCTGTCGATTCAAGGCACTTCCATTAGCAGTCAGGCATACTTTCCCGACTTAACAGATTGAGAAACATTTCATAGACCTCTTGACATTCGGTCTTGAAATGTTCAAAAATGAGGATAACTATATTATCCCTGTACGATTGTCATCGAGTAAAATTCCCTGGTTAACACTCTAATTTCCGGCGTTAATCGACCGTTTATTGAGAATATTGGAAATACAGCTAAATTCATTTGGCTCATTTGTTGACATATTAGTACGTTATAGCGTAAATATTTGCGAGAACCATATGTAAACTAAGAACATTTAATTTTAACTGTACACGCACAAATTATATACCAGTAGCAATGATGCTGACACAGTGTCCATTACGAAGCTAGGACAAGTTTTATACATTGAAGGCTTTTTCAAAACATTCCAAGAAAAGTAATCGAAATGTTCGTTATAAGCTTGGTTCGTGTTGTTATAATTTTCATGGCGCGAGTAACCGAGGAACTATCGACGTATGCAATTACGTCATTATATGTAGATTGGATTCCCGAGTAGTTAACAAAAGTATACACATTATTGTTCGTACAGAGATTTGACTTGAAATCGTTCCTGTAGAATATTAACTAACAACAGTGCAGATTAGGACACATTTTGCATATTCATTTACAGTACATTTAAACAATGGGTATCGACAGTATGTATTAAATCGGTAAAAAAGGGTTGTTTTCCTAGAATTAATAAAAATAACTATGCGCGTGTTAAACGATCTAAATGAAATGTAACTAAGCAGACGGGAAATCCAGTCAGTCTTTGTGTTAAGTAATTTATTAGAAAATAATCAGAGTACTTGACTTCCCAACATTTAAGATAAATTGATGAGAAAAATAAATAAATACATATTAATCTATCAAGAAATAACTTTTAGTTTATAAGAGTTTTGAAAATGGTAATTATGAAAATTACATATTGATATGTGATTGAAAACATAAAAAAACATGCCTTAAAGTATTGTTCGATAACTATAGCGTATATGTCTTGTTGTTAACCACCAACCTCCTTATCAAAAATGCATGATTATTATTTCGATTTAATTCTGATACAAGCAGAAAAAACGTAATTTATATAATCCCTAGCCAAATCTAGCCGAGAACCACTCCTGTATTTTCAATCCATGAACTTATGTGTGTGAATCTCTGTGCTGGCCTATCAGAAGTATCATGTTAATATCAAGATTGATTTAATCCATTTATGCCTTGTGGACTCTTCTATCCTTCTAAATTGGATTAATTTATTTCCAAAATTAGGGATTTCTAGTTTATTTATTTCTATTTTTAGAATATTTCTTACAGAAATTCCTTTAAGCAAACAGCGCAGACCCTGCGGCGTCTCATCTGGGTCTACGCTGTTTGCCAATGCCTTTTTTTCTAGACGCTAGGCATAAATGGGTTAATGAGGGCACTTGCATTTCATTATAGCCTGACACATCTTCGGACAACTGCTAACTAGCGGATTCGGACACACAGCATTGGTTTTCCTTTTCTGAATCTGTCTTTTAAATGTAAAGAAGGAACCATATAAGATAATATATTTTAAGAATCATTTATTTAATGCGTGCCTTTTACTATGGGGCCTGGACATAAATGCATTTATCAGGGTATACATGATAAATTATGCTATTTACTATATATTCTAAACAACATCGACTGATAAATAAAAAATAAATAGAAATAGAAAATAAAAGAAATTTTATTTTAGAATATACAAGCAAGACATTAACTTAATTATTGTTATTATTCAAGTGACAATTGAAATAAAATTCGAATTAAACAGATCATTTGTCGTAAAACTATAACTTTATTGTTGAGCAAATATTTATACAGCGATCGCAATATGGGGTTTCACAATTTCCAAAGTGATACAGATAACGATTTTGACTATACAATTCGTATTTGTAACATAATTACCATGTAACCATTTTCGGTTATCCATATGTACTGGGCGTTAGTAGAATTCAATGTAGGACAACTTTTATATCAATCAATGACATTACAATCATACTTTTTAATCTAAAGTCTTCGAAACGATTTTGACCATTTCGAGTTCAGTTTTTATCACATATAACTAGCTCTTATTAAATAGGCTTCATCTCGTGGATGTTAACCCAGCCATCGGATGCGAATGGTAATAATGTTTGCATATATTTGGTAATGCTTTAGTCTCCACGTTTTGAAAAGTGTACGTGCTTTGTTTAACTTTCTTTTCCCATCCTATTTTTTTGAATAAACATACTTTATATACACCAATATATATCATTTTTATGTAGCGTCTTATTTATTGTTTATTATTAATTTCGATACTGTTTTAGTAAAAACGTTTTAAAATACACATGTTATACAGTAAAACGCAACATGCAAATGTCATATAACCGATACAAAAACTAAACCAAAAACATGTCAGCTGTAGTTTCTTGTATTTTATATATACGTTTAGGCAATATTTCTTTCACTTTTAGACAAAAAATGAAGATTAAATGACGTACACAGATGTACAAAATACCCTTTTTTCACGGACGTACGTGAAATCCTTTTATTCGGATAGCCCAAGAGACCTACGTGGATACCAGGAGTATGTTACAGTTGCTGGTTAACGCAGTGATTAGTACAATCGGTTTAAGAGTAGGCATGGAGTTTTAATTACATATCATGATCATAATTAGAGGTTACCTTATAGATAGGTGTTTATTTCAATCCAATACGACATACGAGGCAAATGAGGCAAAGAAAAAAATCACAAAAGAAACGCAAAATGCAACAAAACTCACACGCCCGCACGCACACACACATGCATACACACACACACAAACACACACACAAACACACACAAAAACACACACACGCAATTCCGTACATACACTTATAATTACAAAAAATATATACATTAACGTACATGAGCACAACGTTTTTAAAACAAGACAAAAGCGGAGAAGCTCGTTTTTAATGAGAAATAATAATTATCGAAATATTACTTAAATAACAATAATAATCATATATTTCCTTACATCAAACACAATAAACAGAAGCGACAAATATATAGTTACCGATCAGTAAGTCCTATCGATACCACATACAGAACTCATTCGGCATATCACATGCGGTTTACCTCCATTATGCATGTACACTCAATAATAATTATAAAAGTTGTGTTATTTTGATTATTAAACTAAAATTCATTTACACATAGTCATCTTTTTCTTCTTTTTTTGTTCATCTTTTTTGTTACAGTTTAACTAATATAAAAAAAATAATATGAGGCATTGTATCGAAGACCACGAAAACAAGAAAAGCGGCAAATGGCTTCGAAATCGTCACATTTCTAACACAAACTTGTTTAGATTGTTCGTATATTCTTTAATTTTGTTTGGCTGTCAGTCAAGACCGATTGTTTCGTATACAGTTTTCAAAGAAGCAAGGTCTTGACAATAAACAGAAGCGATCAATATATAGTTACCGATCAGTAAGTCCTATCGATTCCACATACAGAACTCATTCGGCATATCACATGCGGTTTACCTCCAGTATGCATGTACACTCAATAATAATTTTTAAAGTTGTGTTATTTTGATTATTAAACTCAAATTTATTTACGCATAGTCATCTTTTTCTTCTTTTTTTGTTCATCTTTTTTGTTACAGTTTAACTAATTTCAAAAAAAAAATATGAGGCATTGTATCGAAGACTACGAAAACAAGAAAAGCGGCAAATGGCTTCAAAATCGTCACATTTCTGACACAAACTTGTTTAGATTGTTCGAATATTCTTTAATTTTGTTAGGCTGTCTGTTAAGACCGATTGTTTCGTATACAGTTTTCAAAGAAGCAAGGTCTTGACACCTCTAGAGGCATCATGGATATTGAATTTACAAAGTCTGTCTCAAAAATTGTCTGTGGTGCAAGGTTTTCTAAAGATAGATTCAATTTCGCATGACATAAATCAAATTTAAGACAATATGAAACTGTGGTAAAGGCGAATGATTAAACTAGACTTACAGCCTATTTCTATACGATAAATGACATTACTGCACAATGAAGTTACCCACTAATGCAATGTGTTGGGGATGTAAGTTCTATTGAAAACATAAATTGGCCCTAGAGGATATTACTTTGTACGAGAAGTATATGTGGGATTATTTTTATAGATCTCGTGACGCTGTTCAGAAGCAGAAATTGTTTCAAATAAATACAATTCACTTCAAATGCCTGGATGCAAGCTGTATTTCGTAAATATTGAACAATAGGGAAGGTTTGGGAAATAAATATATTGATAATCGCACTATAAGAAACTAGTTCTTACTTGAAAAGAAAATATGCATAAGTGACTAACCGTCAGAAAAAAAAGTGTTATAGTTTTCACCGTTCCCCATATGTGATTATCATTAAAATATTCCACTTAATCTTCGCTCCATATAAACTATATATGAACAAAATGTATACACGTAGTTCCTATTTGAATATTAATGCAGTCCTACTATATTTCGACATTTAAACGAGAAATTATGAAATGCCATTTGTGAAAATAATTATACGTTATCTGTCTGAATGAATATTTAAACATTAGACGGAAGGGATTTGAACATCTATTAAAGCGTATAACCAGTTTCGTAAGAACATTATTTAGATGTAGATTTGATTTCCCACTAGTTACCAGTAGCAAAAATTAGATTGCGTAGATAGAGACGATTGGATCTGAAGACGTTATTTGCGGTACATTAACACACAACAGTCGATGTCAAGAGGTATTTTACAAAGCCACTTAAAGAACATCAACGTAATCTTTGTTCACTATATTAATACAGCGTAGAGATATTTTGAAATTAACTTACTTTATTGTAAACGAGATATTTCGATAGACATTGCATCAACGAGTAGTACTATTATTATGTTTTTATTGAAAAAATCACAACATTTGTGTCTTCAATCACTTAGCAAAAGGCAGATGAGTTTTTAAGCACTATAAGCTTGGTATGCGATTGATTCATTGTTTGAACAATCCACAGAAATTAGTCCAGGTCAAGATTTATTTCAGATCGTGCATTTTATTGAAAACTGAACGCGTGGGTGGTTAATTGACGCGGTAATCCAATGTACTTATTGGACACGCAATTACCCTGTTGTTGCTGTTTTTTTTCGATAACAGTTCGGTGCCAGTTTTGTGTTGTCAAATATTTTGTATCATTTTATGCGTTACCGGCAAAAATAATCCGATGTTTATCTTTGCCAAAGAATTGCATGATTTCCATCGTCAACGTAAATTGTTGATCTGGATGTTTATATTAGAAAATTATGATCACATAACATTTGCATTGATGTAACGAAATCAAAGATCATACACTCAAACATTAATAACATAATGAGAAACAAACAAAATGCTCTCTTTGCTGTAGTACAGCGTTTGATAACAGAAGTCGCAATATACGTATTACCAATCATAAGAAGTGAGTATTTAACAAAAGGCTTAACAACAGTCACACTTGTATTTAATTGTTTTCTAAATCCAATATCGGATCCAAAAAAGCATAACTTTAAGGTCTTATTAAAAAGTATTAATATTGTATTTGTGTTGTGCTATTCCGAACTATGTAACCTTTGGCTATCTGATGCTGTAATCGATTGTCATTCCATTGAGGAAATATGGGGAATGATTAAAATACATGTCATTAATAACCCAACTTTATATCAACATTCGGAAAGCCTTCAAGTGGTCATAAAATCCCCATTCATCACTAATGACCTTTCTAACCTTAATGACGGTGACATTTTTTGGTGTTCTGTATTACGTCTTTGCCTAGACAATATTGACACAAAGTGTTGTTGTTGTGAGTTTTTAACTGCATTGGCTCGTAATTAAACCTTACTTTCGATAACAATTTATATCATGATAAACACATATTTAACTTAGAATTACATATTTGTTTTGTAATTTCGAAAAAGGCAGCTGTGGTTCCAGCCGTTAACGCAATGTTTTATTTAATATTTATTAATCATGTTAATAACATTATTATATGAGTAGCCTTCGAAATTAACCTCTTATGTTCTTGCATTGTTATCATATTTAATATTTGCATAACTGCCGCTGTGCTTAAGCACGTTATTTGGAGGATCTGTAATTTGTTCGCAATTATACTTTTTACTCCGTCCATACACTACAATACTGTCATTCACAATACAATTAGTATCATTTCGAACTGATTTGCGAACCATAGCTTTTATTCGTTCAAATGACACAGAACATCAGGCATTTGTTTTTACTGCAGTATTATTTAGGTTTTTGTTTAGGTTCAGCACTCACATCACCCTTTCAGAGTTTTGTCATTAATTTTGTATTTATGCCGTCGAGCTTATGCACAAGAGCTGGGCTATTCTCAACCGAACTACCGTGAAATGTACACGGTATTTGCGGTTAAATGCAGTAAACGCTTAAAGCGCAAGTAACAATGGAACAAACATTTGAATGCAAAGACGTGGAATACCTATTTCAGAAAACACTAATAGTGCAACTGTGAAAACTAAACTTTACTCTATTACAAATCTCGTAAGATAGTTTGTTTGTGTAACATTATGCCGTCTAGTTTCTGTGAAACATTGAAACGACATGCTTGGTAGATATTAAACATTAAAATATCATCTTAATTTGAACACTCCTAAAGAGAATTGTGCGTGTGTCTGTCCACATGTGAATGAACATAGAGCACGCTCACATCGCGATATGTGTTTTATTTCCTTGTATATCTTGTGTATTCATGAAAGTTTATTGTTTAACATAATGCACATTTACGTTGGTCTCAGTTTATTGCTATTTTATGTGCGTTGTTACTAGAAGGGCTTTTACCGGATGTTAACAAGTTTAACGTCCGCATGGCCGATTTACGGTTTTTCCAATGACATCATTAATTGTTGTTCCATGCGTTTTATTCCCTCTTGTTAATGTATTCCATTCCGAATGATCTCGAGGCAAACAGCAGCAAACCNATATATATAATGTCTATAGCACGTGTGCTTGTGACTAAAATAACTTTTCAGTCATCAGTTTTCATAATAAAAGCGCTAATTGGCTCCAACGTTCTCTTTTAAATACTGTTTTTAAAATTGCCTCGGGATTAATAGCTTTTAGATTAAAAGTATTTATGAACATGAGATCCTAGATTTTCTTCTCCAAATAGACTTCGAACACGCATTTGATTCATTGGCGTGGTCCTTTATACAAAATACTCTTTCCTTGTTTCATTTCTGTCCATGCATAAATCGTTTGTTTAATGTTTGATATAAAGATTCTAAATCAGCTGTTTGGCTACTCATCTATGTTTTTCCCTATTGAAACGGGGCTGCAGACAAGGAGATTCGCAGTCATGTTTATCACATGTTCTTAAATTTGGTCACTCGTATGAAGAGCTAAAACGAATATAACATGTATAGCAATTCATTGAGTTCAACATAAACTGTCCAAGTAAGTGAACGATACTACTATTTTATAAGACGGCACTGAACATTCCTTAAATGAAACAATAACTGTTTGATAGGATTTTACACACATTTCTGGTCTTTATCTTTATTTTGATAAAAACTAATTGTGTATGGACTGGCAAGATTTAATATAGCTCTTATTCCATTTAATCAAATCGGTAATTTAAATGCAACACAGCTTTAAAATGCTTGGAATAGATTTCCATGTTAACATGTCAACAATATTTATCATTCATTTCAATGAAACAATTAAATTGTTAAAATCGAAAATATTCTGAGAATGGAAGAAGAAGATGTTTTATACCAATTTGAAAAATTGTAACTGTGGGAACAGTAATTTCGGCATTATTCAATCACTTGTTTTCATCAGTGCATACACCGCCCAACACCAATCTAATTAAACGATATTTAATGATGAGTTGTATTTTTCTACTGGCGGAATAAAATAAAGTGTACATTTATAGTAAAAGTGTATATTGACTGAGGTTTAAAAATGATTTTGGATGTATTTATTCCAGCAGTGAAACTTACTTGGTTACAAAAGTGTCAATCCTTTACGGGAATTTGGATATATATCACAAAACAGTATTCTATTTTGTTTCTGTAATTGCAAACATAGATATTATATTGCTTGTAACTCATTCGTATCAACAAAAGAAATATGTTTACGCTAACGAGTATAATATATACAGGAAACTTTACATGGAGATGATTTTGGAGAATAATTAAATTAAAATAAAAACATCTCTTTTGCAAAACTTAATTCATACGCATTAAATTATGTGTATAATTTAAAAACTTTTTTACACTTGTATAGTTAAGGAAGAGACATTGTCCACTTGACTACGCATGTCATTGTTTTTATTATATAGATCTTTATAGATGTGTTGTATATGTACCACGAATGTAACTGCGATAACTTTTTTTCATTTCTGATTGGCTTACAGTAATGTATTAATTGTTATGTACGTATATCATTTGTTTAACATTGGTGACATCATTCTGTATTTTGGGTTTATAATTTGCTTATAGTAGCAAATTTAGTTACATTTAAACCCAAATAATGAATGTAAATTAAGTCATTCATATGTTATTTTACATTTCACGCAAATTAATAACAAACTTAAATTATATTCAACTTTTGATAATGTATCTATCGATGCTGCCTTTGTTGTCATAATCGCTCGGAAGCCATGTTTCCCAAAATCCAGAGTTTCAGCTACTATAAAATATAGACATTTTGAAGGTAGGTGGGTTGGTTTAATTTTTTGGATTTAATAGAAAGAAATCAGACGTTATTGGCTAAGAAATAATTAAAGCATGCGATAGAAACATTCAGAGCGCATTTGTCAATAGAGTACAGACAATACATACATCATTTGTTATAAATGTCATTTATCATGTCATAGTTGTCAATCTTGCAACTCTATGTTTTAAATTCGGTAATTGCCCGGATAATTCATATACTTTTTTCAAATCGGTTTTAATGTTCTATTTTGAAGGATATTATTATATAATGCTCGTGATGTAATGCCCCGGTAAGTCATCAAAGCAATAATAAATCAGTCACGGTCTTTCCAAAGTGCTAGCCGGAGCAAGTTCATTAACTATTATCAAAGCATAATTCGCATGTTTGTTATCAATAAATATATCGTCAAGTTCGTGATTGTTAGTTTACGTTCTTTGTAACTGAGTTTAATGTCATGTTATTGGTACTTACAAAGCACTTTTTATACATAGAGATGTCACGTATGATAATTTGGTTCACGCTTCATTTGGATAACACCTTAAATACGCCTTTAACAGACAGCATGTGTTGTAAGATATAAATTGAACGACAGAAGCACTTTAACGTCGCATTTGCGAGTTTACGCATAGATATAAGCAAATTCGTTGAGTGGTGCTTTTCAACATTAAACAAGAACCTGCTTATGCGACAAAAAGACACACTTGTTCCGCATTAACGATTACAATATAACATACATTAAAGTGTGTATACATGTATATCGCCGATATACTACATGGACTGAATAAAATATTAGACATATCCCACCTTTATGTTCGGCCGTTTCTCTGTCCGTTTTTCAGTATGTATTTATGTATTTGTATATTCTCTATAAACTCAGTGTTCCAGTATTGTTCACTAAAAGAAATCAAATTAAAATAACAAAAACAAACATGAATAAAATAAGACGCAAATGAAAATATGCAATCATTAGACACTCTAATATAAACATGCAGCTTATATTCTATTTTGTTACTATGGACTTTATTATACGATTATCTTATCGAATAATTTTATTTTTAATAAATGACAACGCAGAGAAATGAAGCATCTAAAGAGCTTTAGAGTTGAAATAGACACAGCTGATTTCATTTTCGAAATAATGTTGAGGGTATTGAGCATTGACAAAAATATACTTTGGTTTAATTCCGTTTTTTTGTATCGTTATATATATCATTGAGTGGGTGTCTTGTATAAATTGTTAAAATTTCGGTCACGAATAAACGGTTCGTCATTAGGAATTGCTTGACGTAGAAAATGTTGTCCAAGGAAAGCGATGATCACAGAGGTCAATTTGATGCTATTAAAACGTCCTTGTACTGGATTGTAATCAGCAATGTCTCTAATTAAACGCTGTGTTTGTCTGATCATTCACCCACTTGGAAACGCGGGCAAATTACAGCCTTTCATCTGATTTAAACGCACTTGCTATAGAAAACGTACGTCAAAGCCTGTGAAAACAATGAGTAAATAATAGGCAGATTTGTTTTATTGAGTCTCGTCTGTATTGTATATTCTTAGTGCACTTTAATGTTAATGACACCAACTCGACGAAGGAATGTAAATTAATAATTGATCATATCGAGATATACGCATGTAGAATAGTATAAACAAACAGTTTAAATTTTAGCAACGAAGCTGTCCGAATTTAAATCAGTGATTAGTGTAGTCATTCTCAATAAGGCATTAGGCTCTGAATTCCGACTGGTTTGAACATCATGAGTTGTCACCAAAGCGGCCTTTTGGTTTTAGTCCTGATACTTCGGATTTGCCCTTATCATCAAAATAAATAATAATACTAATAATTAAATGCTAAGTATAATTTACCGTTTGGTATTAATATACACGAAAGAATGCTTGAACGTTGATTTATTTGATTTATTTAATAAACCAAGAACATACTGTAAAACAACATTGTTGCTCACGAACAAAAGATGCTTCGTATTCGTAACATTTGTAAGAAAATCAAATTAGGATCATTCGTCCATTCTGTAATTGTGTTAGACTGCCTGTCAAGAACGATGTTAACTAATTCAGTTTTTTACGTAACCAGGTTTTGAAATGAATCATGGTTATTTAATTTACAAACGACGTCTCAAAGCATGTGTGTATTTCCGATTTTTCGGATATAGATTTTATTTTGCAAGACATTGGGATTATGTAAAGACCTATGATTTATCTTTACTTAGATGTATAGGCCGCAAAAGTAGGGATGTTGAATTTATATAGAATTTATTGTTGCTGTTTTTTTTAATGACTTCAAGGTTTCTAATTTTTGTGGTTATTAGCCCAACATCATAACAAATAACTTATATGGGTTATATTTTAAATATTTGTATTTACTTTTGACAAATCTTCATCGAGAAACGAACACTCGCATTAATTGTAAAATAAAACAAAAAATGAAGAGTTAAACATCAACGCCTGAATTTAAAAGAGCGACATGTAGTGGTAGCGATTACAGAACACGTATAAACACATTTGTGTCATAATTGATTATTGACTATGATCGTGAATAATTAGGATTATTAAATGCAACGTTTTTTAATTGAATAACATGAAACAGAATCAAAATTATAAGGCACTCAAACTCTTTGCAATTGATAACCGTATTTTTGAAAATTAAATTGCTTCATTAATCTTTAATTGTCGGAGTGATGACCGATTATTTTCTACAATCATAATTGTTCGTTTTATAAAGCACTTTAGAGGATTATCATTAGCAATAATATTATCAAGGAATTGAGGCGCTGAAATTATCCAATCATCCCACCAGAAAGATAGTGTTTCCGTTTCAATAATGGTTGATAGATTTACAGATAAATGTATGTAGATTATTTACTGAAAGCAGCTGAAGAAAGAACTGAACATGGTTTGTGGTTTAAAGAAAATAAATAACCGACCATTATTATCTTGTATGTTTTGCAAACACGTTGTCATAGAAACGTCTTGCGTAATTTTATTTCTTATATGTACTTATTTTCTATTGTCCACTTGACCCAAATACGCGACGAGGAAAATGTATACACATGCGTTATTTACGCGATTGCTTTCCTACAGATACCATGTGATACATTTTGTGAATCAACCAACTTGGCGACTCGGAAGACAACTATCCCTTGGTTTTCAGGGATATTTTGAGAGAGGACAGCACGCGCGAGTCATTGAACCAGAACACAACTAAGTATGGAATCTTTCCTGTCGGCGTCTTTAGACTCAACGAAACATGTCTCCGGTCGGTATCCCCCTTGTTGTATAAGATGTGTTTTGTTGATAGTTTAGTGTTCTTGTTTCTGATCATTAGATTACAGCGCCATTAGCACCTTGTGAATTTCTTTTAAGAAACAGTTGTTAGTCTAGTGTTGTTACTGTTATAAAAACGCCTTGTTACATTCCAACGCCATAAGTTTAGGTTGAGATCTTCTTAAAATAGTATGATTAGGCAGCAGGTGTTTGTAAATTTACACTTCATATTTATAAGGTTATTTATGTTTTATGGAGATATTGACTTTACTTCGAACTAGATGTTAATTAAAAAATGTTTGTGAGCCGATAGCTGACAAAAGTATAACTATAGAGAACATTAGTCGTTTTCATATGTAATTTATTGATGTTTTTAAAAATGATTACACATTACATATAACAAGTATTTAATATCATCATGAAGTAAATACGTTATTTTTAAAAAGCATGTCGATATATAACGCTGATCAATAATGTTTGAAAGAGTATATAAAAGGAACGTAGCCTTTTACATCAATATTCTTCTGTGTGCTAGAGTTATAATTGTATTCATATAATAAAGCAGGCAATAGTTATTTTTTCTAATTATTGTATGTTGTGTTATTTTCATGTTGAATCGTGCACTAACTAATATATAACGAGCAAAAAGCAAACGACAAGTTACACTTTTTCTAAATTATGTATGTCACAAACATTACATCATGCCTTTGCACAAAACACGTCATTCCGTGTACCAAATATTGGTATTTTAAATGCAATATTAATACTGAAACATACAAAGCTATTAAGTAAGTATACGCGTATACCCGTTAAATAACTGATACAAATACCAAAGCATTTTCATATCAAGTAAGCAGTTTTCTACAGCGCCAACAGCCGCGCAATCAATAACATGTTAGTGGCTCTTTACCATATGTCCTCAGCATTGATTGCAGGTCCTATTTGAACCATACATCCTGCGTAATTTACAATAAAGCTTCAAAGTTTCGTCTCAAACGCTATTTATTTCCCATAAAACAAAACTAAATCACTTTATACAGTTTTTTGTATAACAAGATAAACAACGTGAGAATCTTCAGTGATACAATTTCTTTACGTGCATACAAACGGTATTTGAGGGTGGGAGCCTCGTAATTGTTAGCTAATATCGTTTCACCATTTCTACAAAGAAAGATCCATACACTCGCCAAACGCAAATCAGATTATTTACTTTTTTCAATTTGTCTATGTTTAAAAAAATCACTAGCATTTTCATCGAATGAACAGTTCGTGAACTATTTAAACAATTTTGATAACTCACTTCTTTTCCTCGTGCCCTATAGAGCAAGAGATTTTTCATGGAGTAGCTGGTTCAATTGTCGGATGCCTCGTGTTCAGGTTATAAGTAACAAGGTATCAAGGAGTACACTTAAATACCCGTTAATTCAGTTAATGGAAGTTTAATTGATTTAATGCTATAATGCTGTTCTTAATAAAACTGTTGTGTCTTCATTTAGTGAATTGAAGTGATTGTGCGGTATGTAGTAATAACTGATCTGATTTAAAACATGCCCCATGTGTGTCTGTTATTTTCGATGCCATTATTGAAAATCAGAACTAATTCGTTGCAATTGTTTTCCTCCATCAACAGTTCGTTTTCTCTTCCTCACAATACATGCTACGGTTTTGTATCACTAAAGGTAAGTGTTATCAATTAATAGTGTATTAATTATTTCACGATTTTAGTAAAGTTTACTTTTGAAACCGTCTGCAATCTAAGGTTAAAAGCATATTAAGTGCGAAGGCCTTACACCCACACGATATATCTTGTTTACCTAAATTAATTGAATAGAAAGTAAAAAGTATATCGAATCATTATGTAATCATGGACCGTCTATCAAAGAGAACGGCGGTTGTCAGGGCTTACAACCAGATGTCGCTCGTCTCGAAGGGAGGTTTACCGGCAGCTGTTTACGTGCGTTGCAACGTACAAGGGCATGGTAGTGGCAGTGCGCAAAGAAATCACAAGAAACATATCGAGCTCTTGAGAAATGTTAAAAATAAATAAAAGTGGTAAGCTCGATCTTTTTGCATCTCTTTTTGAGTAATTTTAACAATAAATTCAAGTTGGTAAAGTCACATTTGAAGTTGTTCACCTAATGAAGATTGTTGGCTTGTTTTTAATGATTTGCTCTAAACGTGTTAGAGTTTTCTATATGTGACGACGTATGCTTTTCATATTATTGTTTTGTTCTAAACGCAAGGTAACGAATAACCTTTGTTTTTGTTTTCTCATATACGGGATCTTCGTTACGAGACTATCAATCCGTTCCAATAATTGTGGTGCCCGTCTACTGCTCTAAAGGCAGTCTGCAGGGCATCATTAAAAACTAAGACATACAGCTGGATGACATGTTAAGGCCCTCTCTTGTCTTTGACATCATTCGGGTTGGTTTGTTTCTGCTGACACAATCAAGAGTGTACGTTTCTAGTCACGACATGCGTTATAACATTAGTGTAATTGATAATATATCTAAACACTTTTGTTATATTTTATTTGTGACATTCGAAGCGGAATGTATGTTTTCAGATTTTCAATCAAATATTTGCAATGTTTAAGATAATAGTGTGTCAATACTTAATGACAGTTATTTACATGAACTAGCGGAATCAGCGAGCCACTTTAAGTCCTTATTATTCTCGCGCTCATCAAGTACGAAATGTTACACATATGCTTGTACTCGTGTGTGTCATCTAAGTATGTTTGAATATGTATTCATATGTAGTGTAGTTATAAGGCAGTTGTTTTGGAAGTTATTGAGCTGTGTAAAGAAGAACAATCAATTTATAAAATAAACAAAACATACAGTGGCAAATACATTTAAAAGAACCCGAACATTGTTGTTGTAGTGATGGTCTTACGTCAGATTGTTTTCTTGAATATTTCTGCAAATTGTGATAATTTTCTTGTAACGTTATAGGAAGAAACCGTGGATCAGTTCGATTTTTAAATATTTTATTAGAACGCACACATGGATATTTGTAGTATTGCTAATTATATTCCGAGTTCCTGCATTATAGAAGAGAAGATGCAACAATGTGTTGTCAGCACTTACTATGATGACAATGAAGCAGCAGACGCTTCGATGTTCTAGCAGCGTATTATTGTTGGTCAAATACTCGAGAAAAAATAGAATTAGACACATCTGTATCAGTATTGAAATCGCTTGTAATAGGCTGAGAGCACTTTATCATGCCATATTTAGACCGATAGTGCAATCAAAGTGCAAATGTTTGTTCCATACAAATAGCGCTGCATCTTCTGCATCGGCTNGGGAATGATTAAAATACATGTCATTAATAACCCAACTTTATATCAACATTCGGAAAGCCTTCAAGTGGTCATAAAATCCCCATTCATCACTAATGACCTTTCTAACCTTAATGACGGTGACATTTTTTGGTGTTCTGTATTACGTCTTTGCCTAGACAATATTGACACAAAGTGTTGTTGTTGTGAGTTTTTAACTGCATTGGCTCGTAATTAAACCTTACTTTCGATAACAATTTATATCATGATAAACACATATTTAACTAAGAATTACATATTTGTTTTGTAATTTCGAAAAAGGCAGCTGTGGTTCCAGCCGTTAACGCAATGTTTTATTTAATATTTATTAATCATGTTAATAACATTATTATATGAGTAGCCTTCGAAATTAACCTCTTATGTTCTTGCATTGTTATCATATTTAATATTTGCATAACTGCCGCTGTGCTTAAGCACGTTATTTGGAGGATCTGTAATTTGTTCGCAATTATACTTTTTACTCCGTCCATACACTACAATACTGTCATTCACAATACAATTAGTATCATTTCGAACTGATTTGCGAACCATAGCTTTTATTCGTTCAAATGACACAGAACATCAGGCATTTGTTTTTACTGCAGTATTATTTAGGTTTTTGTTTAGGTTCAGCACTCACATCACCCTTTCAGAGTTTTGTCATTAATTTTGTATTTATGCCGTCGAGCTTATGCACAAGAGCTGGGCTATTCTCAACCGAACTACCGTGAAATGTACACGGTATTTGCGGTTAAATGCAGTAAACGCTTAAAGCGCAAGTAACAATGGAACAAACATTTGAATGCAAAGACGTGGAATACCTATTTTAGAAAACACTAATAGTGCAACTGTGAAAACTAAACTTTACTCTATTACAAATCTCGTAAGATAGTTTGTTTGTGTAACATTATGCCGTCTAGTTTCTGTGAAACATTGAAACGACATGCTTGGTAGATATTAAACATTAAAATATCATCTTAATTTGAACACTCCTAAAGAGAATTGTGCGTGTGTCTGTCCACATGTGAATGAACATAGAGCACGCTCACATCGCGATATGTGTTTTATTTCCTTGTATATCTTGTGTATTCATGAAAGTTTATTGTTTAACATAATGCACATTTACGTTGGTCTCAGTTTATTGCTATTTTATGTGCGTTGTTACTAGAAGGGCTTTTACCGGATGTTAACAAGTTTAACGTCCGCATGGTCGATTTACGGTTTTTCCAATGACATCATTAATTGTTGTTCCATGCGTTTTATTCCCTCTTGTTAATGTATTCCATTCCGAATGATCTCGAGGCAAACAGCAGCAAACCTAGAACAAATTGTCCTATTCGATCAATAATATGAAAGTATGTCGTTACTTTGAAACATCAAGAGTTATGTTTTGCGGCAATTGTTTTTAGTACATCGACATGGTGTGTGCCTGGGTCCCTGTTGATAATACAATGTTAAATGTAAATCCATACAGATCACTTCGCATCAATTTACATAAAGCATTGACACCCCTCAATATGAGTGTGAACGAATTCACACCTTGTAAACGGGCGACTTAAAAAAACAGATACACGTTAACAAAAATACTACTTATTACAAATTTGTTCGGCTAATGATGCTACATAACGCTGTTCATTTCGACAAGTATTCAAATTCCATGGATGGTACTTGATCTGATTACGTGGGACTCAAACATTTGACTTCACACTTTTTCTTTGGTATTAAGCCGAAATCCATGTTTTATACACATCGACTCAATAAGTTGAACATTTGCGATTAGTTTATTGTTATAATGTATGAGACACGTGGATATAACAAAAACTGTTTGTGTACATATTTAAGCAACATTTAGTTTAACATCGCCCATGTATGTGATGTTTTTGTCATTTTCATTTAAATATCCAATGGATTTTAGCAGTCGCAAACATATACATGAACAAATGACGTAGGGATATAGTTGTAATGTTTTAGTTTCTTTATACTATTACTTGTTGTTCAATTGCATTTGTGCTCGTATGTGGACGTAAGCAACAGTGATACGTATCCCACATCAGCTCGCGAAGTGTGGTGTAAATCTTGAAAAAAAAAGATCGATTGGTACGAAATAACATTTGTACACACAGATGAACCAGAACTTGAGAACACAGAAGGAGCTATATTTAAGCAACGAAGCTGTCCGAATTTAAATCAGTGATTAGTGAAGTCATTCTCAATAAGGCATAAGGCTCTGAATTCCGACTGGTTTGAACATCATGAGTTGTCACCAAAGCGGCCTTTTGGTTTTAGTCATGATACTTCGGATTTGCCCTTATCATCAAAATAAATAATAATAATAATAATTAAATGCTAAGTATAATTTACCGTTTGGTATTAATATACACGAAAGAATGCTTGAACGTTGATTTATTTGATTTATTTAATAAACCAAGAACATACTGTAAAACAACATTGTTGCTCACGAACAAAAGATGCTTCGTATTCGTAACATTTCTAAGAAAATCAAATTAGGATCATTCGTCCATTCTGTAATTGTGTTAGACTGCCTGTCAAGAACGATGTTAACTAATACAGTTTTTACGTAACCAGGTTTTGAAATGAATCATGGTTATTTAATTTACAAACGACGTCTCAAAGCAAGTGTGAGGTTCCGATTTTTCGGGTATAGATTTTATTTTGCAAGACATTGAGATTATGTAAAGACGTATGATTTATCTTTACTTAGATATATAGGAAAAGTTCAACTCTAGAAACATAATCTGGAGAGATCATTCTTATTAACCCACGCCAGTCTTTTATTTAATGCAAGTGACCAATTGCTTCTACAATACGAGACAATACATATACCAACAAATAAAACAGCACAATGATTAAAGCTGGGGTCAATTGAACGGTCAGTGAAAACCATTGGAGGGAGGATGTTCAAACCGGTTGGAAATAAGGAGTAGGGCCTATGTCTAATGCGAAATGTTGGGGATGTCCTTTTGATTAAGAATACAATTTTGCATAAGAGCATATTACTTTGTACGAGAAGTATATTTGGGATTTTTATTTAGATCTCGTGCCGAAGTTTTGATGCAGAGATTTTATTGAAGGAATAGCCTTCATAATGACACGCCCTCAGCTGAAGTTGTTCACTTCCTTATCGTTTTTACAAAACATCTAGCACACAGTAATACCTTTCGTTGGAATATAATATATGAGGTTACATTAAAGAAAGCAAAAATAAAAAAGAAATTATGACACAGTTACGAATTTTAATTTATTAATATTTAATACGTATATCGTTTTGAAAAGTTCTGGATCAAACTAGCGCGATATGCGAATGATTACGAATTTTCGAATACAGGCGTTATTTGAAAACAAAATCTCATTTCCAGAAGTTAAAATAGGGCCTTTACAATTATTTTACTTTGCATAACGTATTATATAAGTAATGCATTCAAATTTAATGCCAATCTTCACATACCTTCCCATGAAAATTACGTTTAAAGGATATGTTCATAAAAACCGGTATATCGATGTCATTGTTGAACACATAGTCGAACACACGGTTCTATAAGTCGGAATATTTTATGTAGAAGCTGCTGCAAGTAATTGGAAGCACATATATTGTTTTAAGTGACCCCCAGGTATGCCATAACACTGTTTTAGAGACAAAATATCCATACAACTGCATATTCTTATCTGGGAAAACATTAAACCAGGTTTTAACCTAGATTGTTGTGTGTTTTGCTTAGATTGTCAGGTTCCGATTTTATCGCATTTTTGTTTATTGTTACGCATGGGATCGGCTGCTCGCCTAAGCCTTGAATAGTCTTCATATAATGTAAATCATTACCCCGATGTTATGCATCGAACGTTTTGAATAATTTGTATATACGAGATTACGAGTATTTCCTTTGATTTCAGTATACGTAATGCTGGGTCAGTCGTACGAGTTTGTTGGCCTGATGGACCATATGTACGACCGAGGACCCCTGGGCCCGTATTCACCAAACAATTATTAGACTTAAGTCTAAGAATAAAGAAAATTCTATTCATTAATTTCTTTATTTTTGACTCAAACTTGGTATTTACTACCTCTATCTACAGCATTCTTCATGAAGAACATATCTTAAATGAAATAGTCACCAGTGGAAGCCTGAATATATTCAAGCGCTGAACTTATTTTTCTTGGTTTTAGTCTATTCTTTATTCTTAAGTCTAAGAATGGGTTGGTGAATACGGGCCCTGAAAACGGGCTAGTACTTCGTTGTCGGCGTGCCCCATGATACCCATATGTACCTAAGAGGTAAAGCACCTTTATGTTGTGTGTTTGAACAGGCGAAATCAAATTTATTTCAAACGTGACAGTGAACGACACAACGATACGAGCGTGTTTGTAGTTTTTTGTTATAACGAAGTATCTTTCCTGTTTAAAGGGAGAATGGCAAACAACCGCTTTCGATTGTCATTGTTTCTGTTTTGCACGGTGCTTACTTACGAACAGTGTTGTAAATCTAATTATTTCTCAAAATCTTAGATTATTATATTAGTTAGGCCGAGCGTAAAATGATGACTGTTTCCATTGACCCAACTGATCTTTATTCGTGTAGCCGATCCTTAATTTGTGTTGGTATTCAAAATCCGAACTTCCGGTTGCGGCCATATTGGTTGGGTTAACATCGACTGTCGGCATTTTGCAATTTTTCACAAATGATGTGACGTTTTAACAATATGTGTTGGGTGTGAACAGATTTAGTACGATACCTTGAATGGTTTATGATTTAAAATTGCTGAAAACAGTGGACATAAAGATGCAAACCAGCTATGAACATTGTGAGTAAACCTGTTTTTGTTATGAACTATTTTTAGCTACACACTTTATATAGATGTAACAGCTGACCTCGTTTTCAGAAATAAACAATGAACAAATCGTGCAACATATAGAGCGGTCACTCACACCATTTTCTCAAACTATAGGGTTTAAATAAGAAAAAGCGCCAACTATAATGAGCTTCACTGTCTCAACCCTCCATACTGCTGCCAAAACCAAGAGGACTATTACCGTGTTGTCAACTCCAGGAGACCAGGGTGAGCAGAAGAAAAATCGAGTTGCAAGCGCAAGCGTTTCTAGTCTAGTTTCTAGTTTAATTACACATTACCAGTATGGCCGACTTGGAAAATCTTAATCATGTTGTCCTTGACGACAAAACCATGAAGCCCATAAAACAAACCGTCCAAGAGGCAATCAATAACGTTCTCTCAACCCAAATGCAAAGTATGATTGAAACAATCATTACTGGGGTTATGGATGGTCTATCCAAACGGATAGAATTCTTAAGGACCACATGTAAAATGGTAAAGATTGAAAATACGTTGGATGCCAGTGAACAGTATAGTCGACGAAATAGCCGGCGTATATTTAGCATCCTGGTAAGTAAAAACCCAAACGAAGGTACTGATGGTATCGTTATGAATTTGTGTAAGTCTATGGGAGCTGACGTATTTATAGGCGAACTCGATCGTTCCCACAGAACCGGAAAACCAGGAGTGAGACAACCGCGCCATATTATTGTACAATTCGTCAGCAACCGAGCAAGGCAGAAGATGAATTCCCTACGACGAAACCTGAATACAAACAGCGAGCACGCACGGGTTTTCATAAATGAGGAACTCAACCAGCGTCGTGCGCATTTGTTATTTGTCACGCGTGGGCTGGCAAAAGCAAAGACAATTGAAAACGCCTGGTCTGGTGCTGGTACGGTTCTCTTCCGTGTGTCGGAAAACGGCCAATCAAAAGTCAAACGCATCACTTGCGAAATAGATTTAGCAAATTATAAATAAATATTGCTGTACTTTTTTCGTGTGTGCAGTGTATATCAAAAATATACTTTTCTAATTGAACAGCACGATTGCCACGGGATTAACGTTATTTTTTACACTATTCGACATGGTATTGTTTGTTTATCAAAGCTCCGAGTAAATCTATAAATTCCGTTATGTAGCTCTACATCACGAAAATACTTCTTTTACTGCTGTAAGCTATATTTTATTTAACTTCTCTCAAAATACGAATACAAATTAAAGCGTTTGTAAATTATTTGGATACAAAATCTGTATGCGTACGCTATACGTTATGTATAGTTGTAAACATGTATGTTTGACGTGGTTCCTTATCTTACAATAGTCTGAGAAAGTGTTTTTCTTGAGACCTAAGTCATCAAAAGAGGCATTGCTAATGGTACATTCCAATGAAACATTTTTTTGGATTGAAGGGTGTCATATTAACTTTCAATTTGAAGAATAATGTAATATACAATCTATATAGATGTATTTTTCGTTTGATACATGGAAAATGACACGATTGTTTACAATTCGATTATAAAAACCTTCAGCCATTACCATACTTTTTCATGTCAAACATTGTGTTCGTAAATGGAAGTATGCAGATGACTAGGACACATGAGATCAGATCAATCTTAAACATATCGGAGGTTAACGTTATGGATGACAGTCTGCTAGTTCTGGACCCAGCTATGCAATTGCCGTAATAATATCTTGTTAAGTCATGCAAACAAATGCACAACTGTCGTCGATTTGCAGGCATATTCGGCGATAAGGAGGTGCGTGCTGTTACACTGGAAGCCTTAAAGTATTTAAATCGGAGTTGTACATTCCCAATCCGTTTATCCAGAATACGATACATTCAAAAGAATAGTAAACCGCTACCTAGAGTTGCCGCTCACTTATCACTATATAGAATGTTGAGGACTTAGAAGGTATGCATTCAACAATCACTCCTCTCCATCAACTTGTATTTAAAATTGAAATAAAGTTGTGATGGCTGTTGAAATTTAACTTATCCTCAGCAAAATGGCATCCATTATTAAATTGTTGTATTAAAACCACGAGGTCGATTTTAAAAGTAAATCTTGAATGGTATTGCTACAATTGTAATGCTAACTGACGACCTAGACCATTATTGTCTGCATGTACATTGGAGCATTGTCTTGGTCAAGATCATTTTCTTATGGCGAACCGTTGTAACGATTTATGATCACAATATGTATACATTGTGGCAGGATGACAGCTTAAAGTAACAGTGTGGATTACAAAAATGACGTGTCAGTGGTTCGGCTTACCCTTGAAACGCTCAAGGGATACATTGATAATGAAATTTATGACAGATCAATAATTGACATTCATGCTTAGGAACTATGTTTACTCGGGCAATTTGTCACTTTCGGACTGGTTAAGCATTCACGTATTTACATATGCCTTTGCCACTATAAATATGTCGACAAAGTTATTAAATTAGGAATAGATAAATGTTATTTAAATAACTGAGGTCTGGGAATCATTTGGAATTAAAGCGGAGCTTCGTTGTTTACATAAATCAAAAACTATTTTTACAAATATATGAATGTAAAGATCATCCACAAAATAAATACAATCGTTTGTTTTTTACGTTGAAAACATTTATATATCTGAAACGTTTTTGACCAAATTGATGACCGAATCCCATACGATAAAGTAGATGTTTAATGGTATATGACCGAACAGAGATCTAAATAATGTACTAGCATGTACATGTCCTAATTATTTATTACGAACATGACGATGTCTTACAACAGCTGAAGCCGGAAACGGCCTATCTGTACGACGCCGTATGGCTGTATGCTGAGGCCTTGAACGAGTGCCTAGCCGAGGGCCTGAACTAAACCGATGGACAACTGATCATCATCAAGATTAAGGGAAATTCATAACAAAGTAGGCCGCAAAAGTAGGGATGTTGAATTTATATAGAATTTATTGTTGCTGTTTTTTTTAATGACTTTAAGATTTCTGATTTTTGTGGTTATTAGCCCAACATCATAACAAATAACTCATATGGGTAATATTTTAAATATTTGTATTTACTTTTGACAAATCTTCATCGAGAAACGAACACTCGCATCAATTGTAAAATTAAACAAAAAATGAAGAGTTAAACATCAACGCCTGAATTTAAAAGAGCGACATGTAGTGGTAGCGATTACAGAACACGTATAAACACATTTGTGTCATAATTGATTATTGACTATGATCGTGAATAATTAGGATTATTAAATGCAACGTTTTTTAATTGAATAACATGAAACAGAATCAAAATTATAAGGCACTCAAACTCTTTGCAATTGATAACCGTATTTTTGAAAATTAAATTGCTTCATTAATCTTTAATTGTCGGAATGATGACCGATTATTTTCTACAATCATAATTGTTCGTTTTATAAAGCACTTTAGAGGATTATCATTAGCAATAATATTATCAAGGAATTGAGGCGCTGAAATTATCCAATCATCCCACCAGAAAGATAGTGTTTCCGTTTCAATAATGGTTGATAGATTTACAGATAAATGTATGTAGATTATTTACTGAAAGCAGCTGAAGAAAGAACTGAACATGGTTTGTGGTTTAAAGAAAATAAATAACCGACCATTATTATCTTGTATGTTTTGCAAACACGTTGTCATAGAAACGTCTTGCGTAATTTTATTTCTTATATGTACTTATTTTCTATTGTCCACTTGACCCAAATACGCGACGAGGAAAATGTATACACATGCGTTATTTACGCGATTGCTTTCCTACAGATACCATGTGATACATTTTGTGAATCAACCAACTTGGCGACTCGGAAGACAACTATCCCTTGGTTTTCAGGGATATTTTGAGAGAGGACAGCACGCGCGAGTCATTGAACCAGAACACAACTAAGTATGGAATCTTTCCTGTCGGCGTCTTTAGACTCAACGAAACATGTCTCCGGTCGGTATCCCCCTTGTTGTATAAGATGTGTTTTGTTGATAGTTTAGTGTTCTTGTTTCTGATCATTAGATTACAGCGCCATTAGCACCTTGTGAATTTCTTTTAAGAAACAGTTGTTAGTCTAGTGTTGTTACTGTTATAAAAACGCCTTGTTACATTCCAACGCCATAAGTTTAGGTTGAGATCTTCTTAAAATAGTATGATTAGGCAGCAGGTGTTTGTAAATTTACACTTCATATTTATAAGGTTATTTATGTTTTATGGAGATATTGACTTTACTTCGAACTAGATGTTAATTAAAAAATGTTTGTGAGCCGATAGCTGACAAAAGTATAACTATAGAGAACATTAGTCGTTTTCATATGTAATTTATTGATGTTTTTAAAAATGATTACACATTACATATAACAAGTATTTAATATCATCATGAAGTAAATACGTTATTTTTAAAAAGCATGTCGATATATAACGCTGATCAATAATGTTTGAAAGAGTATATAAAAGGAACGTAGCCTTTTACATCAATATTCTTCTGTGTGCTAGAGTTATAATTGTATTCATATAATAAAGCAGGCAATAGTTATTTTTTCTAATTATTGTATGTTGTGTTATTTTCATGTTGAATCGTGCACTAACTAATATATAACGAGCAAAAAGCAAACGACAAGTTACACTTTTTCTAAATTATGTATGTCACAAACATTACATCATGCCTTTGCACAAAACACGTCATTCCGTGTACCAAATATTGGTATTTTAAATGCAATATTAATACTGAAACATACAAAGCTATTAAGTAAGTATACGCGTATACCCGTTAAATAACTGATACAAATACCAAAGCATTTTCATATCAAGTAAGCAGTTTTCTACAGCGCCAACAGCCGCGCAATCAATAACATGTTAGTGGCTCTTTACCATATGTCCTCAGCATTGATTGCAGGTCCTATTTGAACCATACATCCTGCGTAATTTACAATAAAGCTTCAAAGTTTCGTCTCAAACGCTATTTATTTCCCATAAAACAAAACTAAATCACTTTATACAGTTTTTTGTATAACAAGATAAACAACGTGAGAATCTTCAGTGATACAATTTCTTTACGTGCATACAAACGGTATTTGAGGGTGGGAGCCTCGTAATTGTTAGCTAATATCGTTTCACCATTTCTACAAAGAAAGATCCATACACTCGCCAAACGCAAATCAGATTATTTACTTTTTTCAATTTGTCTATGTTTAAAAAAATCACTAGCATTTTCATCGAATGAACAGTTCGTGAACTATTTAAACAATTTTGATAACTCACTTCTTTTCCTCGTGCCCTATAGAGCAAGAGATTTTTCATGGAGTAGCTGGTTCAATTGTCGGATGCCTCGTGTTCAGGTTATAAGTAACAAGGTATCAAGGAGTACACTTAAATACCCGTTAATTCAGTTAATGGAAGTTTAATTGATTTAATGCTATAATGCTGTTCTTAATAAAACTGTTGTGTCTTCATTTAGTGAATTGAAGTGATTGTGCGGTATGTAGTAATAACTGATCTGATTTAAAACATGCCCCATGTGTGTCTGTTATTTTCGATGCCATTATTGAAAATCAGAACTAATTCGTTGCAATTGTTTTCCTCCATCAACAGTTCGTTTTCTCTTCCTCACAATACATGCTACGGTTTTGTATCACTAAAGGTAAGTGTTATCAATTAATAGTGTATTAATTATTTCACGATTTTAGTAAAGTTTACTTTTGAAACCGTCTGCAATCTAAGGTTAAAAGCATATTAAGTGCGAAGGCCTTACACCCACACGATATATCTTGTTTACCTAAATTAATTGAATAGAAAGTAAAAAGTATATCGAATCATTATGTAATCATGGACCGTCTATCAAAGAGAACGGCGGTTGTCAGGGCTTACAACCAGATGTCGCTCGTCTCGAAGGGAGGTTTACCGGCAGCTGTTTACGTGCGTTGCAACGTACAAGGGCATGGTAGTGGCAGTGCGCAAAGAAATCACAAGAAACATATCGAGCTCTTGAGAAATGTTAAAAATAAATAAAAGTGGTAAGCTCGATCTTTTTGCATCTCTTTTTGAGTAATTTTAACAATAAATTCAAGTTGGTAAAGTCACATTTCTAGTTGTTCACCTAATGAAGATTGTTGGCTTGTTTTTAATGATTTGCTCTAAACGTGTTAGAGTTTTCTATATGTGACGACGTATGCTTTTCATATTATTGTTTTGTTCTAAACGCAAGGTAACGAATAACCTTTGTTTTTGTTTTCTCATATACCTGATCTTCGTTACGAGACTATCAATCCGTTCAAATAATTGTTTTGTGACATTCGAAGCGGAATGTATGTTTTCAGATTTTCACTCAAATATTTGCAATGTTTAAGATAATATTGTGTCAATACTTAATAACAGTTATTTACATGAACTAGCGGAATCAGCGAGCCACTTTAAATCCTTATTATTCTCGCGCTCATCAAGTACGAAATGTTACACATATGCTTGTACTCGTGTGTGTCATCTAAGTATGTTTGAATATGTATTCATATGTAGTGCAGTCATAAGACAGTTGTTTTGGTAGTTATTGAGCTGTGTAAAGAAGAACAATCAATTTATAAAATAAACAAAACATACAGTGGCAAATACATTTAAAAGAACCCGAACATTGTTGTTGTAGTGATGGTCTTACGTCAGATTGTTTTCTTGAATATTTTTGCAAATTGTGATAATTTTCTTGTAACGTTATAGGACGAAACCGTGGATCATTTCGATTTTTAAATAGTTTATTAGAACGCAAACATGGATATTTGTAGTATTGCTAATTATATTCCGAGTTCCTGCATTATAGAAGAGAAGATGCAACAATGTGTTGTCAGCACTTACTATGATGACAATGAAGCAGCAGACGCTTCGATGTTCTAGCAGCGTATTAATGTTGGTCAAATACTCGAGAAAAAATAGAATTAGACACATCTGTATCAGTATTGAAATCGCTTGTAATAGGCTGAGAGCACTTTATCATGCCATATTCAGACCGATAGTGCAATCAAAGTGCAAATGTTTGTTCCATACAAATAGCGCTGCATCTTCTGCATCGGCTCATATTGACATTGTTTGAATTCGATAACAGATTGATCAACATTTGACAGTTGCGATTGGTGAATATTTCGGTTAACGGCTACATAGCGTCTACACTTCAAGTACATATGCAGTGAATTGTAGTGTGTAATTTAAACATATTCTTATATATAACAAAGGGCGTTCTCAAAGTTTGTTTATTGTAAAAAAGCAGATATTATTAAATAAAAAAATGTTTGTTTAAAAGATAACAACATGAGTATTTTACACATGTAAGGATGCCTCAGATATCGCATTTTATTCAAAGTACGCTGAGCAAAATAATATGCAGTTGTTTATCAGCGGTGGAATCAAGAAATATATGTGTCCACATTGAACCACATTCAATTGGCTGAGAGCACTTAATCATGCCGTATTTACCACCCTTCTTTTGTGCATTCAACTGCCAATGTGTGGTCAATACAACATATCGAGATGCCTTCCACATCGGCGCATCTTATAAAAACTCATTTTTAGACTTTTTTGCATGAACCTATCAATATTGCACGGAGTGGAGATTTTGGCATTGTGCTGTAAAAGTGCAACTTAATCATATTTTGTCTGAAAAGATAACAGCGTACTACTGCGTGTTAGATACGAATTGTTGCTATTTGGCGTATGCTCATATCCATATGCAATAAGTTTAAGTCCGATGTCGTCATACCATGAATTCGAATCTATTTTGTCTAGTTTTGACGTTGGATCAAACCATCAATTCATGATTATGGTAATATTTTGGGCGGAAATGAGAGCTGCGTATTAAGTATCGTTATATGAAAGAACATATTATCTTTATTGCCTAGTGTTAAATATAACATCCTCATTCGGTACCAAACGCTGGTTGCGTCAATACAAGATTTTTAATATTTATCCTCCTAATAACCCATTTATATGTAAATATTAAATATTAAATAAACATCTTGTCCTCCATTCAGCGAACATAACAGATAGCAAGATACATCAGATGAACTTATACTGATTGGCATATAAAAGAACAATTTACTGTTGCATGAAAGTTATGTACAATGTTTATTACGATTGTCAAAAAATGGTCGGGTCATGATGTCGTTTTTTTATGGTATTTCCTACACATAATGGGTGCATTCCCAAGATATTTACGAACAACAGTGTCAAATGTTTGGTAAGGGCCTATAAAAGTGTAATCAAGGTAAACTTCCTTGGTTCAAGATAGTATTTCTTTCAAAGTACGGCATATCTACATGATAGCGAATTCAGTTTATATGGTAATTACGCAATACAAACTCATACTGTCAGGTGTATGAGTATCGTAAAATAATCGTCAATTGTGTCGGCCAGATTGTCGCAATATACGTGACTCCATAATATCTATGTGAAAAATGTTTATTGACCTTAACATATCAGCTACCAGAAATCAAACTTTCACAGTGTGGGTAACAGGAATCATTTTTTTCCCTGTCATATTAGTTCCTTTTAAATGTCTTATTATGGATAAGATAGTATGTCGATTATGAACATGTTATTTGGTAGTTGATAAAATACTAATAAGTTAGCATACACGGAGATGCTTGGAAAAACATACGCTCGTATTAAATGTTGAATATATACAATTATGTTAATCATATGTATAGAATCGATTCTAAATCCATTCCATTTTCCAGCATTATAATAATTATTATCTAATAAGATTGCAATGAGCGTTTAACAATTTTATAATTACAAATGTTGTAATGTCATGCAATAGTATAAATTTACATTTAGATCTATATAACAAATAAAAATAAACAAATATAGGAAAAATATTACTCAACCATAACGGTATATGTTTTTCGATAAATAAAACAATACCAATTCACTTATTGTTTGTATCATTACTTTCTTGCTTTTCACTAGTCACATAACTGCAATGGAAATCATAACACAGAGTTGCTTTGTGAATTATTTGTTATGCAATCTATTAAATAATGTGTTTCGCAATGTTAGAAGTATGCAGATTTGTCTGCCAAATACCATATTTACGTTTAGAATATATGATGACTTTTCCGTCGCTAATATAGCTGTTAACTTTTAAATTGAATTTGCCTTTACAAAGTTGTAGCATGTGGTAAATTAACATTCCGACTGGTTTATGTTCTTAAACTACTTGTGTTCATTAAATGTGTTAATTTATATCTGCTGTGCTGTTGTCATGCTTGTTTGCTTCGGTTGCTAACTGGTAAACATTTTTTAGTATTTTTTGTTTATTATTGAAAAAATATCAAAATAAATATGAGCCGCGTTCTGGAATAACGGGGTTTAATGCACGTGCGTTAAGTGTCGTCCCTAATTAGCCTGTGCCTACGCTGTAGTTTTGCTAGAAGAGACTTTCTATAAACGAAACATACAATAAAGGCGGGAAGTGTCGAGTGTGAGGATTTAAAAAAAAAACTAGAATAATTAAAGAAACATTTGATTAATTATACCACTACAAAGTGGATTATGTGTTTTATTTTACATTCCTCATTTATATTCATGTATTGGTGTACGATTGAGACAATAAAATGTTTAAATCGTGTATACGCGCTTTAATTGCATAGATACCCCATGCTTTAATAGACACACTTAAATGTGTTATTGTTTATATAAAGTCGATATTACTGTCTACAGATTTATTTAATTACTGCGACGCCAAAAGATGTCCGAAGCGAAAATCCAGTATAATTATAAATACGACGCGGGCAAAGAAGTGGTGGTCAATGTTACGCTCTTCTAACAGGCAATAAAGTTCCCACAGCGCACAGTACGATGTATCGTGTCAAGGAGGACGCCTAAATGACGAGGGAAATATTAAAAATGTCTTCCCCTTCCTGAAAAATATTTCGGACGATGGTTTTGATTTCCATTATTCAGAGCTGGCTGTTGATGATATCAGTTTTGACGTATGCTTGAATACGTGTGAACCTTCGTGGTATATTGGATTTCGATCGCGCTGAATAGCTTCATACCGTAAAGGCCTCTGTGGCTTTAATGAAAGTCATTGATTCGATATGCTATGTTTTCGAAAAATTATTTCAGTATTGTCATGTTGTTTGCCACGTAGCAGTGAGATATGGACACGAATGGTATATAATGTGTTTTCATGAAGACCGGGAATAATAAAGCAGAGTTGTTGCCTTTTTTAATTGAGCTATAAGTATTATATGCTTATGTATTGTTATTTTCTCTCTCTCATTTGTTTATACAAACATGTATTATATACTTAACTTGAAATTACAACATTATATTAATATTGCAAATTTGAAACAGATTACGTTAGGATTTTGCAATAATTGTAAGCGTTATTGTAGTATATATGTATTGTTAGTAAGTTTAGCTAGCTTTTAACATTAACTTGGTGTTTGTATAATCTAGAATCAAAGTGTTATTTGTTTTGATGGATTTTTACAGTGTTATATATATTGTGACCATTTAACCTATTTTAGCAAGTTTTATTCGTGTATGTACATGGAAATTTATATTCAAGATGAACATGTTTGCGGTTTTTACTTTTTTTGCAAAACATTTTAACACATACCACCTTTAGGTCGAATGCAATTGCCGTCCTTGACAAAAACACAAATGCGGACTCGAATACATTATTTTCAAACAATTGCACTTCTTTCTTATAACAGAACGAGTATTTATTAAGATTTCGATTCCATGTACTTTCTTTGGCAGACAGGCATACTTTTTCTGGCTTCACCAATTGAGAAACATTTAAATGAGCTGTACACATGCGCATTTTAGTCTGGGAATTTCTATAATGATGACTATTATATTATACCTGTACTATTATCTTAGAGTTCAATTGACTTGATAAAACATTCGTTTACAAAACAGTTACAATTTCGACTATAAATAATTGTGTGGGAGTTAAAGCTTCTATATCTTTACTTGAGAGTGGCATGTAAATCAATTGATTAACAATTAACAATAAATACATTTTGTTACTGGATTGGATTATTAATGAGCCATGCATGTATTTTCAAGATGCCACATTATTCTTCGCGGTTTGTTAAAACAAAGGTAAATGTATACAATGTTTGTTCGTACAATAAAATATGTTTAAACTCAAGCAAAGTTAGCAACCGTACAGTAAACATTTTACAACAACATATCAGCGGTTACGTATGGTTTTCCATTGATAAACGCTCTGTTAACATTTCGGTCAAATGTTTTTTCTCTCTTGAATTGTTGAAAGCAAAGATAAAACACAAGACAGAGTTATTTCCAGTACACGTCAAGCTGTCGACTCCATGTCCTTCCATTAGACGACCTTTATCTTTGTCATCCGAACACAAAAACAAAAATGCGGACTCGAATACATTATTTTCAAACAATTGCACTTCTTTCTTATAACAGAACGAGTATTTATTAATATTTCGATTCCATGTACTTTCTTTGGCAGACAGGCATACTTTTTCTGGCTTCACCAATTGAGAAACATTTAAAAGAGCTGTACACATGCGCATTTTAGTCTGGGAATTTCTATAATGATGACTATTATTTTATACCTGTACTATTGTCTTAGAGTTCAATTGACTTGATAAAACCTTCGTTTCCGGCTTTGATAGACTATTTATTGAAAATATTTGAAATTAAAGCTTGAATTCAGTTTGCTCATTTGTTGACATATTAGTTCTTTATAACGTGGATATTTGCAAGGACCATATTGGAAATACGTACATTTTAGCTGCAAACGCATTATAGGCCGGTAACGATAATGCGGGCACAGTCTCCATCACGCGGCGCGGGATTTTTTTTTATACATTAAAGGCTTTTTCAAAACATTCTAAGACGAGTAATCAAAATGTTCGTAATAAGTTTGGTTCTTGTTGTTACAATTTAATGGTTTCAATATTTTTTACATATCGAACAATAAGTTTTAATGTTAAGTTTTCTTTAACCGGCTGTAAAATCAATTCACTTCGGAAAATAATCGATATAGTTTCCCTGAACTTTTAGAGATCTTAAAATGTATGGTTTGTCCCAATGGTATTTCTTTGTACTTACAAGTGGACAATTCTGTTAATATTTTCATCCATAGCGACCACCTGTCTACCCGTTTTTTATTAATTTATTGACGTGTGTACATATGTATTCTTGTGTATAGGTTTATGACGTAAACATGTTCGTTCTTTTTACTCTTCATATGCGTTGTTATTTCTACTATGTGCGCATCTATCGGTTATAAGAAACTTTTGATTTCGAACGGCTACCAAGAGTTTATGTCGATGAAACCACTAATTGATGTAAAATTAGTTATATTTCCTCGTTCAATTAAATGTGTTTAAGATATCATCCTATGAACAACTCTTCTTTCACGATCACGACACTATGTTTCAACTGCAATCATGTTCAAACTAAATTTTAAACGTTCTCTTACAATAATATACACGTGTCTTGAAATTTGTTCTTGTTGTTTATTTTAATCAAAGGGTTAAACATATTGTTCAAGTTTCAGAAGCCGTTACTTAGTTCTTACAATATAGCGTTTTGATATTTCGTATTATTTGTTTAGTCGTTCATGAACATATGGTTTTCATGTTTTTTATATACAAACTAACCCATTATATTTAATTGATCTTTTTTACGGAGTGAGTAAACACAGAACACAGGTTTAAAATCCATTTATTTGATTTATGTTGTCATCGTCAATTTTGAAAAGAGGTTTATCCTTTACAGTACAATCACATAGTCATGTATGCACATTTGAATGATTTAGTAATAATGGCAAAAGCTTGAACTTTGGTATAATTTTTTATTTGTTTGTTTATATTTAAAGTTTTGCCTTTAACTTAATGTTATATTGACTAAAAACGAGAATAAACCCAGTTACAATTTTGACTATAAATAATTGTGTGGGAGTAAAAGCTCATATATCTTTACTTGAGAGTGGCATGTTAATCAATTGATTAACAATTAACAATAAATACATTTTGTTACTGGATTGGATTATTAATGAGCCATGCATGTATTTTCAAGATGCCACATTATTCTTCGTGGTTTGTTAAAGCAAAGGTAAATGTATACAATGTTTGTTCGTACAATAAAATATGTTTAAACTAAAGCACAGTTAGCAACCGTACAGTAAACATTTTACAACAACATATCAACGTATGGTTTTCCATTGAAAAACGCTCTGTTAACATTTCGGTCAAATGTTTTTTTCTCTCTTGAATAGTTGAAAGCAAAGATGAAAAACAAGACAGAGTTATTTCCAGTACACGTCGTTTCAAATAATTGCCCAAAAGCATATTAACTAAGCTGTCGACTCCATGTCCTTCCATTAGACGACCTTTATCTTTGTTATCCGATATAGCTGTTGTTAACCACATGGCAAACTGTGAGGCACGATATATCAGGAGATGTAAAATCCCGGGATGCAAACTGTATTTCGTTACTATATATACTATTTGGAATGTTGGGCTATCAATTTATTAATGATCACACCATTAGAAACTTTGTCTAACTTGAAAAAAAATGTTTGCATCATTTACTGACCGTCAAACGCCATTTTTCTAGTTTTGTACCGTTTACCATATGTGTGTATCAATAATAATAAAACTTCGCTGAATCTTTGCTTGATATAAAATATATATCATAACAATTTATATACATAGTTCCACTTTGAATACGTAGTTTAGTTTAGTTTATCCAATGTACATTAGGATTTAAGCCCATGAGTACACACATATTACAACACAATATATTCACAGATGGTCAATGACGTACATACTGTTTTAACAGAATAAAGATCAAAATCTTTTTGAAAGTTTTAATAATACAACAACTGTTTTATACACATTATCGTATTTTGTATGTTTATATTCAGTCTAGGTAAATACGTGAAAGTACACGGAGAGAAACTATTTCTCAATACAAGTCAGCTCTCAATTTAAAAGCTTTAAAACATTATAATATATATTTCATACACATTGGTCATTGTCAGTATGAAACTAGTCAATAAACGTGATCATGTTTGTGTTCTTCCAATAATATTTATTAATATACTGCTTACGTAAATGAATGATTAAACATATAGCATACAAGTTAAAAATGAAATGTGTCCTCAAGAACGTTACAGTGTTTGCATTCTGTTTTGAAACGGTATCTTTTCAGGTTTGATCAATCTCCCTGCTTCCAATTCAAGTCTGTGGGCAGATCTCTAAAGCGAGTTAACGCGATTCTAAATTTTAATACATTTACTGCATTTAAGTATGGTTGGAACTTAAAGCGACTGTAAAGGCTATAACTTCTTCCTCTGGTCGTGTTTTGCATTTCACTTGACCAGGTTTAAACAAACATATCAGATATTCGTTGTTTAGCTATGGATAAAATATATTAAGATCTCCTAGTCATTGAAAAAGTATAAAGCCTTTCTGTATTTCTACATGTAATCAAGAAATGTTGAACGCACTCTGCGAGTATATCCTTTCGTATGAACATTATTTATATGTAGATTTGATTTTTAACTAGTTAACGTAATTGTAATCGTTTAAAGTTCTGCTTTTCAAGTATTTTTTTCTTGCGTTATTTCAAACTACGTAACCGTTGCTAAGATGATGGTGTAATGGATTGTCATCCCATTGACGTAATACATTTGAAATACATCTTGTTAATTACCCAACTTCATAAACATCTGAAAGCCTTTTAGTGGTCATAAAATCACAATTTTCGCCTAATGACCTATCCTACATTAATGACAGTGACATTGTTGTGTGCGCTGTTTTCAGAATTTTTATTGAAATAATGCTCTTTGTCAAGTAATCTCCTGGCAGACAAGACCATCTTTACACAAAAATGTACGATTCTTTGAAAATGTTGTTATTCTGAATTTATCAAAACTACTTTTGCTTTATTACTTATTTTCCGATAAAGCATAATGCATGCGCGTAAAGTGTCGTTCCAGATAAGCCTGTGCAGTCCGCACAGGCTAATCAGGGACGACACTTTCCGCCAAAATTGGATTTTTGCTAAGAAGAGACATCATTTAAACAAAAAATTCCATTAAAGCTGAAATTGTCGTCCCTGAATAGCCTGTGCGAACTGCACAGGCTTATCTGGGATGACAATTTACGCGCAAGAATTATTCCAAATTTTCTCAGAACATGACACATATATTAATATAAATAAGCATACTTTCTTCCAGTCTACCAAGTCTTAAATAAGTGTATGTACAATACAGCATTAAATATATATGTATATGTTTGGATAGTTTTCGTCAACATAATAGAGAATTATAAATGATTTAGAACATGACATGCGAGCCGTTTAGCACTCGTATCACTGTAAGCAATTACTAAGAAGACATGGAAGGTTAAAACAAAGGTTTAAGTTGACTGTAAACATATGTCAAATATGCAGTTACGCCTGGTTTTATTATAGGGAACATGTCGTTTATCGTTATTTCCTGTTAGTCGGTTGCACTTGGCATCCTTAAATAATAGCAAGTAGAATTTACGATTAAAAAGTCATGTCACTTAAACTAGTTTACGGAAGCGTATTGTGTAGCTGTATATGTAATATCTAGGTACTTCAATACGAAGAAAAACTTCATGTTTCGGTTTCTCTGAGAATGAATCATGCAATATAGATGTTGCCATCCGCAGGTCGTTTATGGAAAATTAATGAAAAAAACATTTCTAAGATGTCAAATTCCTTGGTAGAACATTTGTGTATCCGGCTTTCATATTGTGTAATGATGAGTCACTAAGTGACAAAATAATAATTATGTATGTATTGCAATGTCAAGGATATAGACATGCGATTTGTAATTGCGACTTCGATACGACTCACGGACAATTCATTACAGTACATGTTTCCATATGTATATTTGTTATCCAACATACACCTACTCTAATGTTCTAATATTATCACAGGATACAATTTGAACCATAGCCTCCTGTTTTTGTTGTTTTCAGCCTATGAAGCACGTTGGTTACTAAGGCCACATACTTTCGGTAGATATATTACTCTTTAAACACCAGCTGAAAACATGGTAGACCCACTGAAAAACAAATAAGAAATGTTATCCTATTTCCTATATAATGAATTAATTATAATACTATAGAATGTGAATACCCCACGTATTTTCGTTGAACATAGATTGAGAAATCTTTATTTTAATCACGTTATCAAGTGGCACATGCGAACAACATATGAACACATGTAACAATATTATTTAATATTAACACATTATTCCTTCAAACGAAGCATCGAAGATTTTTTTTACCCAAAATGCATGATTATTATTAATATCTGCGGTAAAAAGCAAACTGAAACTTGTGCAACCGTTATACATAAACCCTAACAAAATCTGGCCACATCAATACTTGTCCCTTTTCCATGCATATACGTATCTGATTTCTAGCAGTATTTGGTCAAGATTAAGATTGAATGTCAGCACTTTTATTTCATTACAGCCTGACGTATCTCCGGTTAATTGACTGTTCATCTACGGATTCAGTGCAGTGGAATTTCTTACATAACGCATCATATTTCCATGTGGATAGCTTATACAACGTACATGATTTAGTCGTGTACAAAAACTATTTTATAAAGCATACATACATAGGTCGTGACAAAAAGGAACATGTACGATACATTTTAAATAAAATATCCACGCGTTTTTTTTTATCCTAAAACCATTGAAACAATAGTAAATTAATCAGGTGTGGTTTGAAATGGACCTCTCTCAAAAGAAGTGTACTTTATGTTTTTCAAGAGTATATTCACGTACATAAAAGTGCAACCTAAAATTAAGTTTCGTCACAAAACCTTTGTACGTTTCACATGTCCAACGTTGTCTAAATAAAAACGTAACATGTGCCTATATCCCCGTTTATTATTTGATTTAACATGTTAATCAATACGCACAACTTCGAATCAATACCCAGTTTTTAACTACTCGACATGTGTGTGAAAAAATGTATATAACAGGTAAACGGGCAAATAATTAAAACATCTTAACATAAACATTTCTCGTAGATTATTAAGAAAATAAAATTGATTTGATTTTTGGATTTAATAGAAAGAAATTTCGCAAATTAAATCTCACATATTTATTTGTGGTGATTTGCTCTTATCAAGTTTGAAATGCGTTAATTAACAGGATGAATCATATATTTTATTTTAAATGTTTTAAGTATAGTTAAACATTACTAAAACATTCGGTTTGGAATACATATCGTCATGTGCGTGGTTGTTTGATTAGTATTTTTCTTATAACCGAGTTAAATGTTGTATCATTGGTACATACACATCACTTTTTGTACATGTCCGATAATTGCCTTCACGCTTCATTTAAATTACACCTGAAATTCCGAATGAGTTAGGGCTGTAAGGAAGAAATCGTATAATGAATGCTTTTTAACGCCGAATTGTATTGGGTAATGACTTTTGAAAACATACCTCGTTGTATGCTGGTTCAAATCGGTTCTTTGAATAATCACATATTTCTTTGAGTGTGTTTGTCAATTGTTGACATTTCGGGCATGGCTATAACGCTTGTCGTTGTAATTTGGTCGAATCGACATAGAAAATTTTGAACACGGAAAGCGAAGATCATAGAGGCAAATTTGCTGATGTTGAAACGTCCTCGTACTGGCTTGTCATCAGTTACGTCTCTTATGACACGTTGTGTCTGTCTGATACTTCACCGTCTTAGAAACTCGTATTGTTTTACATAAAGTACGTTATTAAAAGACAGTTTTGTTCATGTGTTCTCGTCTTTTAATGCATATTTTAAGTGCAATTTAATGTTTATGACATCACCTACATGAAGGAATGTTGATTACTAGTTGATCATATATAAGCATTACGAAGAGTATGAACAGAACACATTATTATTTAGTATGTCTTTGTTTACTATAACCTGATCAAGAGATTGTATCACACACGAAATATGAATACATCCTGAAACAGACAAATAACCATATCGAATGATAAACGATTTGATAACGCAATTAAATATTGCATTATTTATTATGTCTTTGAAACTATATCGTGTGATCAATCAATGTGATAATTCAAAAAAGTTTGAACACGACATAAAAACAGTACACGCATAAAGACTTCTTTACGATTATAATAATTTGAGTGAAAAGCCAAGTACAATTTTAAAAAAGCAGTTCGTGTATCATAGAAGCTACAAGTATAGATTTTGATTTAACTGAATGTTTATACAGTTATCACTAGATGGAGTTTTAATAATATTCAAAGCAAAGAAAAAAACTAAAAACATGATTTATTAGTTTTTTATTTATTCACCCTCTATTGCCCATACGCACTTGACGGTAGAAGAATTATTTGTAACATCAATGGTAGGTAAATAAATTATATTGGCAGCCCTACATTCGTAAATATTAAGTTACCGTCTTCTAGACCCGACGCGGTCAAGTTCAAGTGACCGGGAACGTTCAAGTGCAAGTGACCGGCCACGTTTAAGTTCAAGTGACCCGTTACGTTCAAGTTCAAGTGACCGGACACGTTCAAGTTCAAGTGACCCTTTCAAGTGACCGGACACGTTCTAATTCAAGTGACCCGACACGTTCAGGGTAAAGAGACCCGACACGTTCAAGTTCAATTGACCAGACAAGTTCAAGTTCAAGTGACCCGTTACGTTCTAGTTTAAGTGACCCGACACGTTCAAGTCTAAGTAACCGGATTTTGTTAAGTTCAAGTGTTATCATGGTATATGTTTAGCTCTTATAAGATAAGCACATCTCCTATAAACCCTACAACCGGGCTCGAAAGAGAATACGCAAATATTGTACATCAAAACTAATACATTTTAGTTTTGTTAAATGAAAATAAATGTATATGAACCCATTCCCATTATGTTTGAAAAAAAACATCTTGATTAGTTGTCCAATATATTTATTGATAAATTTTGTTTCCAGATAAATTTCATGAAACATGTTTCAAATTGTATTGATATAAAATGCAAATCATGATATCAATTATGAAATGGGAAAACAAAGTCAACAGCGAAAAAGTATCCGCTTAAGAGCTGAGTATTTTATGAACACATGCATATTTAATATAAATTTATTTCAGCTGTTGAAGACGAACGAGATTGAAGTGACGTTTAGGAAGATGTACAAAGGGCTCTACTTTCACGAACATACGGTGAACCCTTTTTTCGGATCGTTCAAGAGACTTTCGTGGATACAAGAAGTGATTTACGGGTCAATTTAAAATCTTACTTACGAACTGGTCGAATATAAATCAGTGAACAGTGCATTCATTCTCAACAAGGCGTTTGGCTTTCAATTGCAGGTATCGACGTATATGAATATCATTAGTTGTCACCAAACCGGGCGTGTGGTTTTGTTCCTGATACTTCGGAATTCCCAATATAACTCTAATCAATCATTTTAAAAATAAAATATTTATTTAAATTTACCGATTGGTATTACTATACAAGGCATCATTGAAAGTTGATAGCTGAATTAGTTAATTAAACAAAAAAACTGTTAGTGAATTGTTGCCCAAGAACAAAAGATACTCACCAAGTGGCTTCACACTCGTAATATTAAATCAACAATCGTATATAGATCATGTGTCCATTCTGAAATAGTGCTAGACTGCCTGTCAAGAACGATGTTAACTTATACCGTTTCTCTCGTAAATAGCTAGATCTTCAAACGAATCATGGATATTTGATTTACAAACGCTGTCGCCAACCAAGTTTTAGGTTCAGATTGTCGGAAGATATATGTTCTCTGAAGCCATTGCTACAACTTAATTAGATATGCGAATTAGGTAAAGACGTATGGTTAACCTTGACTTAGATAGATATGAATAGTGAAAAATTGTTAGGAGATAAAATTCGTATTAACAAATAGTAGTTTTATATTTAATTCAAGTGGTCCATTGCCTCTACAGTATAGGACGATATCTAAACCAAATCGTAAAAATAAAAATGATGCAAGCTGGGATCACCGGATTTGAATGTTAATCTAACAGACACTGATGAGGATAAAGAACTATAGCTTTATTATGTTACTACAATTATAACTAACTTAAACAGCCAAATATTGATGTAAAAGGCTCAGTTCATTTCACCACTTGTTAATACATTAGTGATCCTAATCATTTGTCAACATGTTTTTATTTTACAAATTACGTATTTACTTTCATGATTATATTAAATAGGTGTTATATGTTTAATGAAATCAGTTTAATGCATACATTAATACATTACACATCAACCCGGCTAATATTCTCTAAAGAAATACATCTGTAAGCTTACGACCCACACACATGTTTTATTAACATCAAAGACGAATTAATTCCAATATATCCAAGGTAAACTGCACCAGCAATGTTAACATAAAACATAAATAAACTTACATAATTGAGTAGTGTTAAGTTGTAAACACTTGAACAGTTGTAAGAAGATCTTAAACTTTACTTATGTTGATGGAATATAACATGAATTAAAAAATAAAAATAAAGCAAAAACTTTTTCTTACAAAAATTATATGCGGTGTTTAATGCGGTGTAAACTTATAATAGGACACAAGAACGCCAAACTGTGAACAAAAACACATTTTATACAAGGAGGGATACCATAATAGCCTAGACGTTTTCGTAGAGTCTAAAGACGTCGACTGACTATATATTCCATACTGGGATGTGTTCTGGGTCAATGCCTCGCGCGTTCTGTCCCCTCTCAGCATGTCCTAAGCAATCAAGAAATAGTTCCCTTAGAGTCACCGAGTTGGTTTATGCGTAAAATGTATCCCATTGCACATGCACAAGAAACACTCGCGTAAACACGCGTGAGTATCCGTTTTCCTCGTCGCGTATTTGGTTCATGTGGACAACATAAAAAAATAATTACACATACAAAATGAAAGCATTCTAGACGTTCCTGTCTTATCACGTATACCAAAGCCATCGCAAAAAATATCAGATTATAACATTCAGTAATATTGTCTCCTTGCAACGCAATACATGTACAATACATTCGACAGCTTCTTGCTGCAAATATTCTACAGACATTTATCTATAAATCTGTAAACCATTACTCAAACGGAAACACTTTCTTTCATAGTTTTAAGGGATGATGGGATAAGTTCAGCCCATCAATCCCTTGATATTATTATTGCTTATGACAATCCCCATTATTAAAGGATAACTTATCCGTTTAGCAAATAATTGGTCATCCAGCAATTAAACAGAAAAGCAGCAATTTAAATGCCAAAATTACGGTAATATATTGCAATGAATTTTAGTGGATGATTTTGATTCTTTTTCTGTCATTTAAATTGAGAAAGTGACATTTTTATAACCCAAATTATTCCCGATCCTATGTTATCATCAGCGATGAGAAGAAAAGTCTTAATGCTGCATGGAATTGGTACCCCAACATGTCGGTCTTTAAAACTCATACTTTTTAAACTTTTCATTATATTTTGGTTTCTGTTTAATTATAATATACATGAGATTGTTTGTTTCTCGTTGAACAGCTCTTAATTCTATATACAAATATTTCAAATATTACCCTTACGTTTTGTGTTGTGTTGTGGGGGCAATTATCGAACAAATTGCAAACTTTAAAGAAATAAGAACAACATCAAAGAACTCTTTATAAATTCAACATCCCTATTCGGTTTTCTATTGCATGACTGCCCCTTAATCTTGCTGATGATCAGTCGTCTACCGGTGTAGTTCATACCCTCGGCTAGGCACTCGTTCACGGCCTTTGCATACAGCACACGGCGTCTCCGGCTTCAGCTGTTGTTAACATAACGAGGCAGATACATGTTCGTATAAATGATTCAGAAAAAACGATTCATGCGATTCAAAGTCTGTGTTTGTATAAGATTCGGGCATCTGTATGGTAGTTTACGATTGACGCATATACAATGTATAAGTTCGTATACGATTAAGACAAAAACATGTTTTTTAACGAGTTGGAACTCTACATGTTCGTATACAATTAAGACATGTGCATGTTTGTATACGCTCGACCTTTCACCTGCATATTCTTTGGTAATTATATTTACCGATAATTAATTAGGTTTTCAGCGTTAAACAAACCNTGTGTAACATGTTTCTATCCGAATCATTTTAATATTAGTTGTACGTAGACAACGAAGCGCCGCTTGAATTCCAAATGACGACAAGACCTTAGTAATTTACATAACAATTTTATATGAATAATTTAATAACTTCGACGACATATTGTATAAAGGCCATAGCAACAACAGCTGCCTACGCAAATACGTGAATGCGTAACCAGTGTGAGAGTGACACTTTACCCAAGTAGACATAGCTCCTAACAATGTTTGTCAATTATTGAACTGTCATAAATTTCATTATGACTTCATCCTTAAGGCGGTTCAAGGAGTAAGCCGAACCTTGACACGTCATTAATGTTTTCCACACTGTTAATTTTAGCTGACATTCTGCCACATTGTATACATATTAAAATAAGGAATCGTTACAAAGGTTCACCATAAGTTTCACGTTCACGAAGAAATATGCCAATAATGACAGCTTTAAGAAATGCTTACTCGAACATAAGCAAATTAAAAGGAATGGAAACATGCGCAGAAAAACTAAGCGTATTTGCGAATCCCACATTACAGCGATATTTATTGCATTAAGGCATACGAGGCCCTGATAAAACTAGTGTTGTAGATATTCATTACTTTGATCACTTATTACACTTCGGCTAAATGTATATGCATTTACTTTTGATTACAAATATGAAATAAAACTGGCATTGTTCTTTTGTTTTAAAGTAATACAAAACCGATTGATATGCGTTATGGACATTTTTAGAAAAGCCTGTTAGGCATTAACAATTTTGCTAACAAAGTGTTACAACTCAAATGTATNTATATATATATATATATATATATATATATATATATATATATATATATATATAAATATACTGTAAACTGTTAACTATATAGTTAAAACTATAAATAGCAGTAGATCTCAACTTAATCAACTTTGTGTCTATTAACATCTGAAAAAACAATAGGACAGGTAGATCAGCCAATTTTTTTTCTTTAATTAAGTTTGTATTTTCGTTATTTATTAGTTTAATATTGATATTCCATTACAACATAAACATCTGCCTAATGTCTTTGCTACAAACCAATATTTGCATGCGAATGATAATAAACGAATATGATCGATTGTAGAGAAAAATGATCGAATTTAGCGCAATAATCGAACACTTGGCTTTAAACTGTGAAATAATGTAAGGCCCATATTTAATAACTAGAAATGACATGTTGTATTCCAATAACACCTGTATTGTAAATCGCGCTTTTTTCTAAACAATAAACGTGTTACATAAAAATAAATTGAAATCCTTTAATGGTACCAACATTTCTTTTTTATTTTATCTTTCTTCAATGTAATTATCATATTTATATTCCAACAACGAGCACTTTTGTTTGTTTGTTTCTATAATTTGTACAAGCGTTAATTAAATGAGCACCATCAGCTACGAGCGTTTCATCTAGGATGTATTTTCCAGTAAGTCACGACATCTAAGCATCGTCACGAGATCAGAACAATAATCACCAAAAGACATTTTTTTAACAAAGCAATGCTCTATTGGGCAAAATTGTGTTTTCAATCAAAACGACATCGCCAACAAAGCGCATTAGAGGAAAACGTAATTGTAATCTAATACAGTTGAGCGCATAGACATAGGCTCTTCAAGGCTTTCCAATTCATCACATTGACCTTTCCAATGCGGTGACCCTAGTTTGAATCAGTTTTATGTTGCGGTTTATGTATGTCCTGTATTGTAAAAGAAATTAGACGTTTGCATTAAATAAAAAAACTAGCGTGGGTTGATAAGTGTTTTTTCTTTGCTGATAATGTTTCTGGAATTTCATGTTTCCTATATATCTAAGTCCAACGTCATCGTACACCTTTACCCGATGATCACATCTACTTATGTTTGAGTAATGTAAGGAAACATAAAATATTTCGTCCGAAAGTCTGAACTACAGACTTGGTTGGAGACAGCGTTTGTAAATAAAATATCCATGATTCAGTTCAATACCTGGTTAAGTTAGAAACTGTTTCAGTAACATCGTTATTGGCAGGCAGTATAACAACATTACAGCATGGGCGAATTCTCTAAATTAGATTGTATTTAGAAATGTTACGAGTTCTCAGCCACACGACGAGTATCTGTTGTTCTATCAACTTTAAAGGATGCTAAAGGATGCCTTTGTGTTTATTAATACCAATCGGTAAATTAAAGTTGACATTTTAATATTGTTATTATGTATTGGGTTTTATTGGGAAATCTGAAGTACCAGGATCAAAATCACACGTCCGGTTTGATGACAACTCATGCTGCTCATAGACGTCGGTACCTGGAATTGAAAGCCTAGCGCATAATTGACAAGGATACACTATTCACTGATTTATATTCGGCCAGCTTCGAAGCTTAAAGTTGTACTTGACCCGTAACTCATTTCTTGTATCCACGTAGGTCTCTTGAACGATCCGAATGAAATTGTTCACCGTATGTATTTGAAAGTAGGGACCTTTGTACATCTTCCGAAACGTTACTTCAATCTCGCTCGTAGGAAACAGCTGAATTACAATTAACGTTGATTATAAATGTTTGTATACATACTTAGCTCTACAGTGGATACTTTTGAGGTGTTTTGCCATTTAATAATTCCACACATAATTTGCATGTTTTATCAAACATATTTTTAACACACTTTATGAAATATATCTGAAAACAGCATTGCTCGATAATTACATTGACTAACTAATCTAGATGCTTATCAAATATAATGCTATTGTGTCTGTATTCATTTTACACAATTAATACTGGTATATTTGATTAACCAAATTTGTACTATCTTTCGAGTGCGGTGGTAGGGTTTAGATGATACGTGTTTATCTGATTAGAACTAATGAGCTGTTATGCAAAAACTCAAACTTGTTGGTTCTTTTGAACTTGAACGTACCGGGTCACTTGAACTTCAACGTGTCGGGTAACTTGAACTTGAAAGTGTCGGGTCACTTGCACTTGAAAGTTTCGGGTCGCTTGAACTCAAACGTGTCGGTTCAATTGAACTTGAACTCGTCGGATCTAGAAGAGGCTACCTAAGTATTAAAAATGAATACTTGATTTGCATAACATTGATGTAACATGTTATACGTTTAACGTCTGGTGTGTATGTACAACACAGGCTGAGTGAATGTTATACATAAATCAAAGCGCTGAAGGCACTGAATTTGTTCGCTATTGCATAATCTTAGAAGCAACTCAGTTTTCAAACTTATATTGTAGCTTTTTTTTATCGCAAGAGTGTGTCTTTAAGCACAGGTCGAGATGTATTTGACTTTTTATCCTCATATTTATGTTATAGAGATAACTAAGACAAAATAACAACAATATTTTTTTTCTTTTCACAATTGGTCGCTGCACTGGCAACCATCTTCAGAATTGTGGTTGCCTTGCTAAAGAATAACAAGCCTATAATCATGTACATTTTGTGATATGTGTATCTAATACTTTATCTATTTTCTTTAAATTATTGAGTTACAATTTTGCCCACATGACATACTTTTAATGCAGCATTAAGACCCGTTTTCCCTGAAAGCAGCCAATATGTACAGATTTCAATGATAAACTTACCAATGTCATCGCACAAGCTGTTATAAACACTAGACTGGCCAATATGTTCCACAAGCTCTTAAACCTATTGTTTACATAATTACAGGCTGTCGTCTGCTGCACAGAAACGCTTTAAGCATTGTCGTCTGCTAAACTGGAGTTATCCACACAGGCAGTCATTGGTTACGGGCCCTACCGTAGCTGAGGCATTGTGATTTCAAAAATTGCGTCTGCATTATTTGTGAGCTTCGCTCACAAATAAAAAAAAATGGATAATGTTGATATCTGTTTAACTTTGAACATTATTCAACCTCCATCTAGAAATCACTGTATACACATTTAGTCAAAAACTAAAGATAAACTTGTAGCCACTACGATACACGAACTGCTTTATTGAAATAATAATTGACTTTTCACTTAAATTATTATTAAAGTAAAGACTACTTAATGCTTGTACTGTTCTTTTTTCAGATGTATGCTGTATGTTTATATTAACTTGCCTTATGCTTGCCAATTTTCGTTTGCTTCATATTTCGGTTTTGATTGTTTGTGTGAGTTTGTTTTTATATCTTTTATTTCTTTAGTAATACTGAAACAATATGTTCATATAAAATATATAAAAATATAAATACATACATACTGAAAAGCGATCAGAGACGCGAACGCACATAGCGGCGAGTTATTTCTAATATATTCATTCAGTTCATATAATATTTCGGCGTTACAATAACACTCCAATGTGTTTTATATTGTAATCCTGTTGCGGCAGAAGTGTGCCATTTTTCGCAAAAACATGCATAAGAATAATCTGGTTTAGTATTGAAAAGTTAAGCATAAACATATTTGCTAGTAATTATTCGGTGACGCGCAAATGCGGTGTAAAAATGCGTTTGTGGTACAACTTCTTCCTTATATCTTAATTAACTGATGTTGAAAGTGAATTTAAGGTGTAATCCAGAGCACGCGCGACCGCAATTATCAGACATGACATCTGCATGTGCGAAAAGTGATGTTGGATTGATTAAAAAAAACTTAATTAACAACAAGTTAGAAATGTTAGAAAACATTGAACACACTTTTGCAATTATATCATTCTGCAATTTGACCATAGCTGACTCCAAAAATACACACGTTATAAACTCCGTAGTAGCATAGGCTAAATACTGAATCTTTAAATGCAAACAGGAAAAAGCATCACCGCAAATAGATGCTTTTTTTCTTTTTTAATAATAGAATTACACTCGAGGAATTTATAGCAGCAACACAAAATAAATTACATATATTTTATACCCACTGGGCGCTTTTTATGCTGAATTTGTACACATACCCTTAATTCATCTTTAAATATACTTTGTAACATTGGTACACCTACCTTTAAGCAAAATACCCTTGTCCTTTTCCTATTTTTGTTTATTGTGTTTCTATCCATATATAATTGTACTTCTATTCCATGTTGGTTAACCTTTGAACATATTTTATTAACACCACCCATAGTCTTCATAGATGCTTTGTACCATAATTATAGCGAAAAAATGTGAAACAAATATACTCAATATTATGTATTTCATACATTATATGTTCTGCAAAAAATAGTATGCATTAAATATTTAACGATGTAAATAAAACATTGAATAACAAGAAAAGTGCTTTGTTAGTACCAATAACATGATATTTAACTCCGTTGTACAAAGAACGTTAGCTGACAATCACGCACTTGGCGATATATATATTGATAACAAACATGCGAAATGTGCATTTATAGTTAATGAACTGGCTCATTTTGGAAAGTCCGTGACTGATTTATTATTGTTTTAATGACTTCCCAGAGCATTATGTCTTGAACAGTACAAAATAAGATCCATCCAAACGGAAGTTGTGACGATGTTAAACTGTACTTGGAACATATTTGAAATAACATAAATGCTCCATCCGGTTAATTACCGCATTTCATACTTATAGAGAGTTGTAAGATTCTACTAAACTCGCGGTTCCGTTAGAATATAGTAAATTTAAAAAGGACGTTTTGCTTATGAATGCCCCCGAACTCTTGCGACAAATGCGCTGTTAGTGTTTTTTTACTGCATGATCTAATTCGTAACCATAACGTCTGATAACATTTTTTAGAAACAGTTTTACATTACAAGCGTTGTTTTTTTGTGGTAAGTAAGAGCATCTCACCACAAATAAATTGGTGAGATTCAATTTGCGAAATTTCGTTCAATGAGATTTAATAATTGAATCAACCCACCAGCATTTAAAATGCCTATATTCTTATTGTAGCTGACGCTATGGATTCGGGCAACATAACTCTCGAGGAATTATGACAACTAAGCAAACATACATTCATCTATCATCAGAAGTAGAATAGAAGTTTTATTTCGTTTATATATTACGTGAAATGTAAAATAACATACGAATGACTTAATTCACATGCATTATTTCCATTTTTGTGTAAATTTGTTTATGCTAACATTAGTAAATTATAAACCCCAAGTACAGACTGATGTCGTCAATTTAACACAAATGATAACAATAAAGGAAACGAAACAACACACACTTAGATGCGAACGTAAGCTACAATAATGGTGCTCTTCGATTCCATATGTAGCATATTTGAAATAATTGTATCTAGGAGTCTTCGTGGTCGGAATATATATTTCTGCTCATGCGTTCGAATGATTTCAGTGATTTATACATATCTCCAATCTTCATTGGATTTTTTTTTAGCTTAACTCAAGTTGTCCCGTCCCTGCGTTGATGTGCAGAAGACATGCGCCTTTTACGATACAAATGTAAAGGTCACCTTTGGAAATTAAATAATACACCAGTATTCTTAAAAAAGAGCTTTAATCAAACCGGCTTCCAATATTTGAATTATTGGTTTAATATGCAAAAGACATAAGGCAGTAACAAAACCTCACCACTTAAAGGTGTCAATATCAGATGGCATCTGAGGTAGCTTGTCATGTTTGTTATGTGTTAAAACCCCAAGCACCCTTTAGATAAATTAGCATTAGTTGGCCATTTACCAGTTATAACTTCGTTCACACAAATATCGGATAGTTCAATACAATGTATTCATTAGTTGTTGTGTGTATGGATGAACACGTTAAATCCAACTACAAACGTTTCCCCTTCGATATAAATTCATACATTATTCAAAAACCTTTAATTTGATAACAGAACAGAACAGAACAGACATTTTATTCAGACTTATACATAAGTACATCGTCTTAATACATACAATTTATAAGTAATTATGTCACGTTTTCCATACAAATTTAATACACAAAAAAAACAAATGAAAAATGAAAAAATATGCATAAAGTAAACTATCAAAACATATAATATTTAAATGACAGAAAGATTTTGTAAGTGATAGCGGTTATATGGTATTATTTATCAATGAATTTCGAATTACAAATGCTTCTTTTATATATTTACATAACTTAACCAGTTCGGTTTTTTCGGATGAAGTTTGTAGTACTTAAACACAGGCGGATTAACATATGCATAACGTTTTAGGTATTTTTGTCTTAAAACACTAAAACATGGGCAAATACAAACGAAGTGAAACTCATCTTCAATGTCTCTACTATTGCAACATAGACAGTATCTTTCATTGCGTGGGGTATTATTGCGGGCATATCTCCCTGTTTGTATTCTTAATGGGTGAACAGAAATTCTTAACTTAACAAAGTGAACACGCAAATTCCTTGGTAACATATCCAAATAAGGTTCGTAAAATAGTGTAGGTTTAAAAACTCTATACATGTCTAAAACAGGGCTATTACTTAATATACCATACCATTCTTGTTTAAATGTATCTATAAGCCTATCTCTAAACTGGCATATAAAAGAAGTAACACACACAGAGCTAGGGTTATTAAAAACATATCCATAGCCATAATCGGTTAACAACTTTTTAATATGTGAGACCCAATTGATGTGTCCTTTATGACACTCTTCAACATTCATATTATATACAGTGTGGAGAATAATATTATTACTTAATATAATTTTAAACCAATATTTTAACATTCTTATAAAACGGTTAATGTAAAGTGGGTATCTACCCAACTCTCCATAAACACATGCATTGCAACTGTTGAGTCGTACTTGTAGCATACGTTTACAGAACTTTAAATGAATACGTTCTATTTCTTTCGACTTTATAAAACCCCATATTTCGGAGGCATAATTAAGAATCGAGCCTACAAATGCATCAAATAATTGACAAAGTATTTTAGGTTTTAGATCATACATTTTACACTTGTATAATAAAGTATTCATAGCCTTAAGGGCTTTACCTACTAAATGTTCTTGGTTTAATGTGAAACTACCGGTATGATTTATTACAGTACCTAAGTAATTAAAATTATCAACTGTTTCGATGTTATGGCCATCGTATGTCAATGTCTCATTTTGGTGTAAACGGCCCCTCTTACGAAAAACCATAATTTTAGTTTTTGAAGTGTTTATTTTAAGACCCCAAGTATCACAATACAAAAGAAGATTATCCAAATGGGTTTGTACTTCTTCGGGAGATAACACAACCACCCATTAACAAATCGAATGTTCAAGAGTTATTGTAAAACCTGACGTGTTATTTAAGCAACAATAGTACACACATCGTTATAGACTGTAAGTATATAAAAACATTGGTGTGTTTTTGAAGTTCATGTATACATATATTTTTCATAGTATCATTAATTTATGTTTTTAAAAGTTGATTTACTGTAAAACTGTGATAATTGCAAGATTTTATTTTTTAATTATCAAAACCAATGCTGTCTATTTTTGCCTGCATGTCTTTTACATTTTTACTGATTAATTGTTATATTTTTTTGTTTGTGTTTTCATCAAGTTTTTTTAATTAGATATGTCACCGTGTTTGTTATAAGCATTCTAACTTCATCTTTTTTCACCATGCCTTTGAGATCTACCTTAAGTTAGAGATGCCTTCAGTCATGGCTTGAAGTTGTACATTTATCGAGTTTAATTCATCCAATCTTGAATTAATATTGTCGCTTGTATCTGGCCTATATATCTTGACAGCAGGCTTTGTCTGTGGTTTTATTCCCGTGACGTTTAGTTTTGGCTGTTTTTTGTATCGTTGCTCATTGTTCAAATTGTTACAGTACAGTTATCTTCTTGTCTGGGGTGTCAAAGCGAATAATTGGCAACCACTTATGAATAGCTATAATTCTTTTTTAATCCTGTCTACACATTGATGTTCAGGGATTTGTTCAAGGTAATGTTTGATTGTAAGCATACAGGTAACCACTCAGGTGTCACACAAATATTATAAGATTCCTCGGTAGAAATTTCTTCAATCTTCTAATTTATCCCAAACGTATTCCAAAGTTACACTTTCTAATAATATTCACTAGATCTATATACACATGTTGCACTATATATTTTTTTCACTATGAACATGTATTTTAATGCATTTTGTGGAGAGCAAAATTATCCTGACACTCCCTCAGATGTTGACCTTGATCCCATACCTTGACCCCCAAAATATTTTTTTTTAAACCTGTGTTTACTTTCTCCGTTTAACGATCACACGATTGCTGGTTATATCCAAGGCAACAAAACCGATGTTGAAAAATGTACCACACTTACTAAAAAACAATAATACTTGACAATTACAATTTAGAACATACTTTCCTACTTTAAATCGAGTCAGGCAATTTACTGAACACGATTTAAAGGTTTGTTTCAATATGTAAAACACTAAAGCCCTATGTTGTTGAACGAATGAACAACTAATACAAAATACTAATACGCTATATTGTCCGAACTAAATAACGGCTACTGTAACTTCAACAATATGTTAAAGACTTAAGCGTAAACACATGAGAGTGTCTAGCTCTTATACTGATAACTCGTCGGTTACTCGCGCCATTAAATTGTAACAAGAAACAAGCTTATTACGAACAATTTGATAACTCTTCTTAGAATGTTTTTGAAAAAGACTTTAATGTATAAAACGTGTCCCGGGCTGTGTGATAGACACTTTTTTCCGCAACATTTTGACTGGCCTATAATTTGCGCGTTTGCAGTTTAAATTTAAATATACGTATTTCTTAGATATAGTTCGTGCAAATATTCAAGTGATGAAGTACTAATATTTCAACAAATGAGCCAAATGAAATTAAACTATTATCACAAATATGTTCAATAAATGGTCGATCAGCGCCGGAAATGAAAGTTTTATCAAGGCGATTAAACTCTATGACAATAGGACATGGATAATTTAATAGTCTTCATTATAGAAATTCCCTGACTGAAATGTCAACAGCTCTGTAAAATGTTTCTCAATCGGTGAAGCCGGAAAAAGTATGCCTGTCTGCCGAAGAAAGTACATTGACTCGAAATCTTAACGCGATATAAAACACTGTAAAAATCCATGCAAAAACACGTTTATCCAAAATTTTACAAACACCAAGTTAATGTTATATGCTTGCTAATAAGACTAGTAGAAAGAAGACCACTATTTATTAATACTTAACACTTGCTAGAAAAAATATAAACCTTCAATAACGCTTACACTTACCACAAAGTCCTTACATCAGATGTTTGAAATTTGCAACGTTAATTTAATGAAATAATTTTATGTTAAATATTAGATACATGTTTGTATAAAAATGAGAAAAAACACAATACATAAGCATATATACTTATGGCTCAATAACGAAAAAAAAAACCCTGCTTTATTATTCCTGGTCTACATGAAACACATTATATAGCATTTCCCGACAATTTAATAGTGATTTTCGAATTTTATTTGAATATGTTAGCAGATGAAACATCGGTTTATGATCGAATAAGAAAATTTGTTCTTTGTCACTTGCCCTTTTCGGAAACATTCCTAGGACTGGACTGAATATAAACGAGAAAATAACACGAATGGGACAACAACTAATGGTGTCATTGATAATAAGAAACATAAATTGGGCATACGAGTAACAAACTTTTTACAGCCAATCAAAGCCACTCTAGAAACAACGCATGTAAAGTAATAACAATCTAAGACGAACATAAATGTGCATGATATAAGACAATAAAGAGTCATACAAAATATACACTTCTCAGTAAAATAGTCGTATATATTGTATTTACAACGTGCTACAATTTGTATCACAGTTGAAACGAACAACGTTTATAACTCGTCATGAAATTTGTACCCCATGGAGGATATTAAAAGTTGAATTGTCCATATCACGAATGTCGTTTATTGTAAAATGACTAAATTTAAATTTAAATATTTTTTTTTTAAGAATATTGTTTCTACCGCTTATTGGCTCTACATAAAAGAGTGTTCGAGTGTCCAATCAGGATTGTTTTCCAAAAAATTGTATTATTATTGTATAACCATAATCGATGCTCTAAAATTGGAGTATAAACCAACGAAACTAGTATGACATATGATAAGACAAAACAACATGCCTCGAAGAAAGGCCCAAGCGCGATTAAAGTACTATTTCTCTTATTATATAGTATAATATATATATATACCACTAAGGTGGGTTATGATTTTTTGCCATTGATGCTACAACATCTAATAACATAACACACACAACCATTTTTAACTGTGCGGTACAAACACGATAAATATTTTTCATTTAGGAGGGATATTGTTTTGGCGTTGTCCGTCCGTCCGTCCATCTGTCCGTCCTTCCTTCCGTACCTCTGTCCAGAACACTCTTGTGTCCGGAGCAATATCTCGGAATTGCTTGGACCGGTTTCATTGAATCCTGATATGAGAGTATATACTGAACACACACATCAATCTCAATACATATATATACACATGCATATTGTAGATTGATAACATAAATGATGGATATACGATATTACTTCTTATTTTATTTTGTGATGTTTACGTTTTACACTCAAAATTATATCCAAACATTAATCACCTAACGAAAACTGACCAATATGTACACATACATGTATAATTTAATATGAAATTATTGCATGCATACCAGTAAATGAAGATGTGCCCATTAGACGTTTATTTGTCGTAATGCATAGTGAGCAAACGTAGGTCTGTAACTAAGAAAAAAAATTTGCGGTCGGAAGCCAACCGTTTAGACATTTTGTTGAGACATTTCTGTCTTCGTGTCTATCAACTGTTATACATCGGTACATTTATCTTCTAAGCTGACCACTGAGACAGTGGTCAAATAATTGGAAATATGCATGCAAATATCAGAAGCAATTACCAAGTGGGCCTCCCTCGTCGGTGGTGGCATTCGTTCAACGCGATCATTGATTTGTGGTTAAATAGCAACACGTTTTCAGCTGAGTGCTCGATACGTTATATAGTTTAGATAGACGTTTTCAAATGTTGAATATTTTACAGAGTGTCAATAAATGACAGGGTTAACTATAGTTCACATAATCCAGATTCTCCTGCTTTTGCGGCGTGAAGTATAAGACATATATGCAGTTCGACAGAGCAAAAAGAGGGAAACACACTTACATAGAGAGATGACAGAAGCATATAGAACATAATTAGTATGCTAACACATATATGAATCGCTTTCCACATGCACCAGCATTGTTTTACAAAATCAGGTCCGTCAATAAGGTTCAGTAGTCTAATAGATCTAAAAAAATATTCAACATTTGTCAGGAATGTTTTGAATGAACCAGTTAGCATGAGCAACATTAATGTTACTGAAAACCTAAGAACACTGGATATTTTTTACTATCAACACCAGACAGAATATTGCTTGGGTTGAAATAACCTGCATCATTGTTTGACATTAATAATTTATAACTGTTAATCAATGGGAATTTGGAACAAAAGCATAAGCTGCAAAATTAGCTCTCTTTTTGGGATTATACTGCTGTATGTTTTTATTATCACATGAACGTGTTGCAAATACATACTTTTAAAATACGCGTTAAAAGTTAATAATACACGTATTTCATTCCATCCTCAAACATGAAGACCACTGTCGAAAATCACGGGTTCGTAAAAGGACACTGATATTGTTTATTTTTATTGACCAGTAAGCGTTTTGTGACATTAAGACAGTATTCTGAAATTTTTTGAGAAATAAATATTGCCTTTGCAATAATGGTGTAAAGATGAATGCCAAAGGTTTTGGACGTGTTCTACGAGTTAAAAATATGTTACATCGCTTTGAACGCGTTAATTGTAAAGAAAGATGACATATGAGAGTTCACATGTTTAGCATCCAGGCGTTCACCATAGTGCTTACAATATGAGCAAAGTTGTTCACAAGGCGATTTTCAAACAAAGACTAACGTTGACATCGTTAACGCATTTGTGTTCTCAACTTAAACGCTGCTGTATTTGTTTGAACTTCTAACAGTATTTCGCGTTCGATATTTGTTGCGAAAAGAATTGAAACATTAGTCGAAACATGAACATAAACAGTTTTGTTGTCCGTGAGTCTTAAATTATAACTTTTTGAGGAAATCTTATCAAATATAACAACAACCTGGACAAACCTCGTTTTCTCATCAATACTAAAGCATCAAGAAGTTAACTTTTCTTGGCATACACAAATATCGCAAATCAAACCATTTTTACTGTCAGCTGTAAGATTGTCGATAATGTCCTTTCATAAAGGTATATCACATGTTCTTATTTACGTACTATATTTCCATCTTAACAAAGGGTTATTCGTCTCTAGTGTACCTTTTACCTGAACAAGGCTATTCAGCGCAATCAAAGTGCCTATGTTTTTTTCCATACAAATAGCGATGTATCTTCTGCATCGGCTCATATTGACATTGTTTGAATTAGATACCACATTGATCAACATTTGACAGTTGCGATTGGTGAATATTTCGGTAAACGGCTACATAGCGTCTACATTTCAAGTACATATGTAGTGAATTGTAGTGTGTAATTTAAACATTTTCTAATATACGACAAAGGGCGTTCTCAAAGTATGTTTACTGTTAAAAAGCAGATTTATTTAATAAAAAATGTATGTTTAAAAGATAACAACATGAGCATTTTTACACATGTATGGATGCTTCAAATATCTCATTTTATTCAAAGTACACCAGCAACTGAGCAAAATACTATGCAGTTGTTTATCAGCTGTGGAATCAAGAAACATATGTGTCCACCTTAAATCACATGCAAGTGACTAAGAGCACTTAATTATGCTGTATAAAGCACGCTCCTTTGGTGCATACAACTGCCAATGTGTGGTCAATACAACATATCGAGATCCACATCGGCGCATCTTATAACAACCATTAGCCGTATTTGCATGAACCCATCAATACTGCACGGAGCGGAGAATTTGGCGTTTTGCTGTTAAAGTGCAACTTAATAATATATTATCTGAAAATATGCCAGCGTTCTGCGGGTTAAACACGAATTGTGGCTTTTTTGCGTATACTCATATCCATATGCAATAAGTCCGATTTCGTCATACCATGCACTAGAATCTACTTTGTCTAGTTTTGACGTTGGATAAAACCACCAATTCATGTTAATGGTAATATTTTTGGCTGCGAATTAAGTATAGTTATATAAAGGAGGAACATCTTATCTGTGTTTCTTGGTGTGAAATATTATATCCACATTCGGTACCAAACGTTGGTTGAGTCATGTGTGTATGGGGGGGATGTTCCCGAGAGTTTTGACCTTTTTATTGGCAAATGTACTAATGATTCTATCTATAGTTTTTGGAACAATGACCATTAATTAACATGAATTCAGTATTTAAGTAGTCTTGAATATGCATTGGGCAGTATCTTTTTGTTTTCATCCATGAGTCTCGAAATATCAAAGCCTCAACAAATTAATAGAATAGTTTAAATATTTATCCTGCTAACAACCCATCAATATGTAAATATTACATAGACATCTTGTCCTCCATTCAACGAACATAACAGATAGCAAGCACTTCATAAGATAAACTAATAGTGTTTGGCATATAAAAGAACAATTTACTGTTGCATGCAAGTTATGTATAATGTGTATAACGATTGTCAAAAAAATGGTCGGGTCATGATGTCGTTTTTTTCATGGTATTTTATACACATAACGGGTGCGTTCCCATGATATTTACGAACAGCAGTGTCAAACGTTTGTGAAGGGCCTATATACGTGTAATCAAGGTACAATTCCATGGTTCAAGATTGTATTTATTTCAAAGAACGGCATTTCTTATTGAAAGCAAATACAGTTTCCATGGTAATTGAGCAATACAACTCATACTTTCAGGTATATGAGTATCGTCAAATAAATCATAATGACACAGACCGCATCGGAAGTTTATTTAAAAATAATCGACAATTTTGACGGCCAGATTGTCGCAATACACGTGACTCCATATCATCTATGTGCAAACTGGTCATTGACCGTAACATATCAGCTACCAGAAATCAAACTTATACACTGTGGGTAACAGGAATCAATTCGTTTGTTCCCTTTCATAGCAGATCGTTTTATATGTATTATTATGGATAAGATAGTATGTTCATTATGAACATGTTAGTTGGTAGTGTATACAATTCTAATAAGTTTGCATACATGGAGATGATGGGACACACATGCGCTCGTATTAAATTTTGAATTTATACAGTTATGTTAATCATATGTATATAATTGATTCTAATTCCATTCCATTTTCCAGCATTATAATTATATACTCATATTGAAATGAGCGTTTCAAAATTATATAAATTTGAAATGTTGTAATGTCATGCAATAGTATACATTTACATTTATATTACATATAAAAAATACATAAATATAGGAAATGTATTACTCAACCATAACGGTATATGTTTTTTTCGTTGAATAAAACATTAGTAATTAACTTTTTTTTATCATTACTTCATTGCTTTTCACTAGTTCATACCTGCAAAGGAAATCATAACACAGATCTGCTTCGGGATTTATTTTTTATTCAATCTAGATAATAATGTGTTATGTTAGAAGTATGCAGATTTTTCTGCAAAATACCATATTTACACTTATAAAATATGATAACTTTTCCGTCGCTAAATATAGCCGTTCACTTTTAACATATCCGTGGAATGGGCGTTTACAAAGTTGCGGCAGGTGGTAAATTAAAATTTCGACTGGTTTATGTTCTTAAACTACTTGTGTTTAATGAAATGTGTTAATGAATATCTGTTGTGCTGTTGTTATATTTCTTTGCTTCGGTTGCTAACTGGAAAACATATTTTATTAATTTTATTTTTTACAAATGGAAAAAATATCAAAATAAATATGAGCCGCGCTCTTGAAAAACGTGGTTTAATGCATGTGCTTCAACTGTCGTCCCAGATTAGCCTGTGCCTATACTGTAGTTTTGCTAAATAGAGACTTTCTATAAACGTAACATACCATAAAAGCGGTAAGTGTTGATTGTGATGATTAAAACAACTAGAATAATTGATGAAACATTTGATTAATGGTACCACTATAATGTAGATAATGTGGTTTATTTTGCTTTCCTCATTTATATTTATGTATAAATGTACGATTGAAAAAAAAAATACAATGTAAAAATCGTATATACTCGCCTTAATTGCATAGATATCCCGATGCTTGAATAGACACACTTAAGTGTATGCTTTCTTGAAAAACCCAGTTCTCGGTATCCAGGAGTGTGGATCAAACCTGGGACCTCCAATAAACCATACCCATTACACCATTGTGACATGTTTCCGTTTATATAAAGTCGATATTACTGCATAAAGATTTATTCAATTACTGCGACGCCAAAAGATGTCCGAGGCCAAAGTCCAATATAATAATTAATACGACACGGGCAAAGAAGTAGTGGTCAATTTTACGCACTTCTAGCAGACAATAAAGTTCCCACAACGCACAGTACGATGTATAGTGTCAGTGAGGACGCCTTAATGACGAGGGAAATATTAAACATGTCTTCCCCGTCCTGAAAAAATATCTCGGACATCTCTATGGTTTTAATTTTTACACAGCTGGCTTCTGATGATATTAGTTTTGACGAATGCTTAAATAAGTTTGAACCTTCGCGGTATATTGGAATACAAACGCGCTGAATAGCCTAGTTCAGGTACTAAGTACTCTACAGACGAATAACTCTTTGTCAATATTGATGTATCTTGTGTCAAAGATAATATATCATAGAACAATTTAAAATGTCATCATTAAGACTTAGGTTTAAACCAATTTTTGCAACACATACCAAACGCAAAATACTGTTAGTAGTTAAAAAAAGGTACAGCAGAGTTAAATTAAAAAAAACAAAACAATGCGCAAACGATTTGAACGTTAGCGTTTTGTTTAAAATCGCCATTGAACGACTTTGCTCAGATTGTTAGCACTATGGTGGACGCTTGAATGTTAGCCATGTGACCGCTTATATGTTCTCTTGCTTTACAGTTTACGCATTCAAAATAATGCAACATAGTTTTCACTCGTAGAACGCGTTCACAACTTTTTGCATTCATGTTTGCAACATTATGGCGCAGGCAATATTTATTTATTTAAACATGGTAACATTTATTGTTACTGGCGTGAAACGCGTCGTCAGGTTCAATGAAAATAAACACCATTAGTGTCCATTCGCAAACCCGTGTTTTAACAGTGTTCTTCATGTTTGATGTTGGAATAAAATGCGTGTATTATTAAATTTAACACGTATGTAAAAAAAGGTAATGGCAACACTTTAATGTTAATAATAAAAAAGAATACATATATAGAGGATATTTGTTGGATTCGGTGGAATATCGATTTTATTTCACGAGTTATCATAGAAAATAATATTTTTACGAGTGGCGCAGCCACGAGTGGAAATATATTGTTTCTATGATCACGAGTGAATTAAAATCGATATTCCAACGAATCCAACAAATTTTCTTTTTATTTTATGCTTTTTTTTCACCTTTTATTTACATTGTAAAGAGTTTAACTGGAGAATTTCGCTGAAATAATGACGTCATTTCGTCCAAAAAATGACGTCATTTCGTAAAAAAATACAGTTTTAAATACCATTTTCAAATACCATTTTTATTTCACTGATATTTCTCTATAAACCACCGGAAAGCATATAATAAAATCCCAAATTGTGAGCTATGAAGGTTATGTTTTTTCTCCATATTCCCATTGATAAACAATTATAAATAATCAGTGTCCAAACATGTTGCAGGTCATTTTAACCCAAACAATATTCTGTCTGGGGTTGATTGGGAACATATCCAGTGTTCTTAGGTTTCCAGTAACATTAATGTCGCTCATGCTAATTGGTACATTTAAAACATTCCTGACATGTGTTTAATTATCATTTTAGATCCTTTTGGCTCTGTTGAACTTCATATCGATCTGTCTTTTACGTCCCGCCACAAGAGAAGGAGAATCTGGATTATGTGAAATATAGTTAATACTGTCATTTATTTACACTCTGTAAAACGTTCACCATTTGAACACGTGTATCTTAAATATATTACGGTTCGTGCAATGAGCTGAAAACGTGTTGCTACGTAACCATAAATCAAGCAATGATCGCATTGAACGAAGTCACCACCGACGAGGGAGGCCCACTTGGTCATTGCTTCTAATATTTGCACGCATATTTCCCATTATTGGAACACTGTCTCAGTGGTAAGCTACAANACCAGTAAATGAAGATGTGCCCATTAGACGTTTATTTGTCGTAATGCATAGTGAGCAAACGTAGGTCTGTAACTAAGAAAAAAAATTTGCGGTCGGAAGCCAACCGTTTAGACATTTTGTTGAGACATTTCTGTCTTCGTGTCTATCAACTGTTATACATCGGTACATTTATCTTCTAAGCTGACCACTGAGACAGTGGTCAAATAATTGGAAATATGCATGCAAATATCAGAAGCAATTACCAAGTGGGCCTCCCTCGTCGGTGGTGGCATTCGTTCAACGCGATCATTGATTTGTGGTTAAATAGCAACACGTTTTCAGCTGAGTGCTCGATACGTTATATAGTTTAGATAGACGTTTTCAAATGTTGAATATTTTACAGAGTGTCAATAAATGACAGGGTTAACTATAGTTCACATAATCCAGATTCTCCTGCTTTTGCGGCGTGAAGTATAAGACATATATGCAGTTCGACAGAGCAAAAAGAGGGAAACACACTTACATAGAGAGATGACAGAAGCATATAGAACATAATTAGTATGCTAACACATATATGAATCGCTTTCCACATGCACCAGCATTGTTTTACAAAATCAGGTCCGTCAATAAGGTTCAGTAGTCTAATAGATCTAAAAAAATATTCAACATTTGTCAGGAATGTTTTGAATGAACCAGTTAGCATGAGCAACATTAATGTTACTGAAAACCTAAGAACACTGGATATTTTTTACTATCAACACCAGACAGAATATTGCTTGGGTTGAAATAACCTGCATCATTGTTTGACATTAATAATTTATAACTGTTAATCAATGGGAATTTGGAACAAAAGCATAAGCTGCAAAATTAGCTCTCTTTTTGGGATTATACTGCAAAAATTACCCACCTTAAGTCATTAGTATTTAATAAGAGTTAATAGTACTTGTATCGCGTATTCGGCCTTCCTTCAAGGCATGCATTTGTTCTTCTCATATGCAATACTGGTTTCGTTGGTTTAAGCTCTAATGATAGAGAATCGATTGTTATTCCGTGGAGGTGTTAATTTGTACAGTGTTATATATATCGTGGACATTCAACCTATTTTAGCAAGTTTTATTCGTTTATGTATACTGTAAATTTATATTAAAGATGAACATGTTTGCTGTTCTTACTTTTTTTTTGCAAAATGTTTTAACACATACCACCTTTAGGTCGAATGCAATTGCCTTCCTTTATTTATTGACAATTACAAAAATGTCTACTGGATTACGTTATTTTCAAACCATTGCACTTCTAACTTATAACGGAAAGAGTATTTATTATGATTTCGATTCAATGTACTTTCTTTGGCGAACAGGAATACTTTTTCCGGCTTCACCGATTGAGAAACATTTAACAGAGCTGTTGACATGAGCATTTCAGTCTGGGAATTTCTATGATGAAGACTTTTATTTTATACCTGTACTATTGTCTTAGAGTTCAATTGACTTGATAAAACATTTGTTTCCGGCTTTGATAGACCATTTACTGAAAATATTTGAAATTAAAGCTTAAATTCAGTTTACTCATTTGGTGACATATAAGTACTTTATAACGTGGATATTTGCAAGGACCATATGTAAAAATACACACATTTTAGCTGCAAACGCATTAAAGTCCAGTAACGATGATGCGGACACAGTCTCCATCACGCGACGCGGGAAAAGTTTTATACATTAAAGGCTTTTCCAAAACATTCCAATACAAGTTATCAAAATGTTCGTTATAAGTTTGGTTCTTGATGTTACAATTAAATGGTTTCAAGATTGTATACATATCGAACAATAAGTTTTCTTTAACAGGCTGTTAAATCAATTCACTTCGGAAAATAATGGATATAGTTTCCCTGAACTTATAGAGTTCTTAAAATGTATGGTTTGTCTTTATGGTATTTCTGTATACTTACAAGTGGACAATTCTGTTAATGTTATCATCTATAGCGACCACGTGTATACCCTTATTTTTATTTATTAATTGACGTGTGTACATATGTATTCTTGTGTATAGGTATATGACGTAAACATGTTCGTTCTTTTTACTCTTCATATGCGTTGTTATTTCTACTATGTGTGAATCTATCGGTTATAAGAGACTTTTAATTTCGAACGGCTACCAAGAGTTTCTGTCGACAAAACCACTAATTGATGTAGAATTAGTTATATTTTCTCGTTTAATTTATTACATTTAATGTGTTTAAGAAATCATAATATGAACAACTTCTCTTTTTCGATCACGCTACTATGTTTCAACTGCAAAACTGTTCAAACTAAATTTTAAACGTTCTTTTTACAATACAATAATACACTTGTCTTGAATTTGTTTTTAGCTGTTCATTTTAATCAAAGGATTATACATATTGTTTAAGTTACAGTAACCGTTACTTAGTTCTGACAATATAGCGTTTTAGTAATTATAATTATTTGTTTATTATGTTTTTCACACTCAAACAAACCCATTACTCGTGTTCAGTTATTTGCCTGACTTGATGTAAAGTCTGTTCTTAATTTAAAATGTCTAGTGTAACGGTTTTTAGTGAGTGTGATACATTTTACAGAATCGGTTGTGTTGCATTGGGTTAAATAGAAATCGTATGATCTTTTTAACGGAGTAAGTAAACACAGGTTTAAAATCTATTTATTTGATATATGCTGTCATCGTAAGTGTGTACAATGTGGATTGAGTCACATCAATTATTGTCAAAAATACATTTATTTTCCAAATTTATAAATTATAAATAAGCGCAAACATAATGTTGAATCAATTAAAATTGACGAAAAACGTTTGTAAAACCAAGCGATGATCTTATTACCAATGTTCGGCTGGTTCCTTATGACAATTTTGAAAAGAGGTTATCCTTTAAAATACAATCACATAGTCATGTATGCACATTGGAATGATTTAGTAATAATGGTAAACGCTTGAACTTTGCTATAATTTTCAATTTTTTGTTTATGTCTTTAAATTAATGTTATATTAACTAAAGACGCGAATAAACCCAGTTACAATTTTGACTATAAATAATTGTGTGGGAGTAAAGTCTTCTATATAATTACTTGAGAGTGTCATGTAAATCAATTGATTAACAATTAACAATAAATACATTTTTACTGGATTGGATTAGTATTGAGCCATGCATGTATTTTCAAGATGCCACACTATTCTTCAATGTTTGTTAAAGCAAACTTAAATGTATACACTGTTTGTTCGCACAATAAAATAGGTTTAAACTTAAGCAAAGTTAGCAACCGAACAGTAAACATTATAAAACAACATATCAGCGGTTACGTATGGTTTACCATTGTAAAAAAACGCTCTGTTATCATTTCGGTCAAATGTTTTGTCTCTCTTGAATAGTTAAAAGCAAAGAGGAAAAACTAGACATGGTTATTTCCAGTAAACGTCATTTCAAATTATTGCCCGAAAGCATATTGACTAAGCTGTCGACTACATGTCCTTCCGTTAGGCGACCTTTATCTTTGTTTACAGTTTACTGATATATCATGAATCATCAAATACAGTCTTGTTATCCACATGGCTAACTGGGATGCCCTATATATGATTGTATTTCAAATCCCGATATGTATACTGAATTTCGTTACTGGATATACTATTGGGAATGTCGGGCGATCAAATTATTTATGAACAAATTATTTGAAACTTATTCTAACTTCAAAAGAAATGTTTAAATCATCGAATGACCCTCAAACGCCATGTTTATAGTTTTGTACAGTTTACCATATGTGTGTATCAATAATAATACATTTCGCTGAATCTTTGCTTGATATAAAATATATATATCATAACAATTCATATACGTAGTTCATCTTTAAATAAGTAGTTTAGTTTAGTTTATTTCAACATTAGGATTTAAGCCTATGAGTACACACATATTACATCGCAATATATTCACAGATTGTCAATGCTTTACAGAATGTTTTAACAGAATCAAGATAAAACACTTTTAGAAAGTTGTTATAATGCAACAACTTTTTTATACAAATAATCGTATTTTGTTTGTTTATATTCAGTTAATAAAGAAATGAAAGAACATGGAGAGAAACTATTAATAATACAAGTCAGCTCTTAATTTAAAAACTTAAAAAATAGATTTCGTACACTTGTTTCAATGTCAGTCTGTAACTAGCCAATAAACGTGATCATATTTGTGTTCTTCCAATAATATTTTTTTTACATTCTGCTATCTAATTTCAGATGCACACATACACAAAAAAATAAGATAATCACACACTTCCACGAAGAGTCTTGTCGCGTGTTGCATACTTCACGTTAAGCCATTTTTTGAATCTTTTTCTGGATATTTAATTATGTTTGTTCGCTTTGCTAATTATCCAGAAATATGGCACGTTTGGCTTGCAGTGAATGCAATCAAAACGCCACTTCTTGTGGGTTATATATTTTCCGAGTTATGTAAATGTTCCTTTTTTTTAAGCTTTTTGCACTTTTGTGATAGGAAATGTATTCAAATTGAACTAGAGCTTGTGCGGCAGAGGCCGACGCGTATCTCCACGCCGCAAAGATGTTATATAAAAAGGCAATTTTGGGTGGGCAAGGCATATGTTGGTGGGGCCCTGGGGTGGGTAATGTGGACATGGATGGTCGAGATGGACCGTGTTGTCATTAGAGATGTTCAGTATTAATTTGAAGTAAATTGTGGAATGAATGAAGAAGTTATGTTAAAACAAAATTTTGGGTGGGCGTGGTCTATGTTGGCGGGGCGCCCCAGGGTTGGTAATGGGGCCATGCATAGTTGAGATTGACCGTATTGTCATAGGAGAAGTTCAGTATGAATTTGAAGGGAATCGGTGTAGAAATGAAGAAGTTATAGTAAAATGCAATTTTAGGTAGGCAAACAAATTTGGGTACGAAAAAAACATTGGGTACGAAAAAGAATTTGGGTACGAAAAAAATTTGGGCACGAAGAACAATTTGGGTAGGAAAAAAAATATGTGTACGAAAATATTTGGGTACGAATAAAAATTTGGGTACGAAACAAAATTTGGGTACAAAAATAAATTGGGTACGAAACATTTTGTGTACGACATTTTTTGGGGATTTCGGGGAAGTAGTTTACCCGTGGACCAAAATCCAAATAGTGCACTGTCGCACATATGCTCATAGCTACCATGTGTGTAAGTTTCAAGGTTCTAGTGCTAATAGTGTAGGAGAAGGTAGTGGCCAGGTTTTACTATAGCCATATAAGTGAATAAGTGGAAATCTTTGACCCGGCCCCACCCCAACCCTAATTCTCCACTATCTCCTCCTTCACTATAAGCACTAGAACCTTTAAAGTTACACACATGGTAGCTATGAGCATATGTGCGACGGTGCCCTATTTGGAATTTTGATCTGACCCCTGGGTCAAAAGTTATTATCATGTGCGTCGCATGTTGTTAGAAAAATGAGTTTTTTTTACCCATTTAACCCATTTCTTTACCCATAACTTTTGAGCCAGGGGTTATATCAAAATTCCGTCACCGTCACCGTCGCACATATGCTCATAGCTACCATGTGTGTAAGTTTCAAGGTTCTAGTGCTAATAGTGTAGGAGGAGATAGTGGCCGATCAAACAAAAAAGAACGCGGAAATCAATACAATATCCCCAAGCTTTTAAAAGCGTGTGGATAATTAAAAAAACAAAAGTTCTTAAAAGCCGTTTATATATTTAATATGTTCTTGTGATAGGATAAGGGCACTTACCATTAAATGGGTTAGTATTAATAGTCAAGTTTAAAAACAAGTACGTATTTTCTAGTAAAATATATCTAAGCATGTTATACCCATTTGTTATGCCCAGATATAATGCCCAGATATAAAGCATTCTAGTAACTTAAGACAATATGAAGTAACTGTTCATAGGGTGTTCCTGCATTTGCCATTTGAAACAAGTATGGAAAGACAATTGTCTCCTTTATGACTGATCGGACATCAATTACAAGTCTGAATGATATAGTGCTTGTGCCATTGGCATTTCTTAGAACTTTACGCTAATTAATAAACAAAAAGCGAAGCTATTACATGCACACATTCCATTACTCTGTGATCATTAAATGGATGTTGTTTCGTTTATAATGGTATTATTTACTTTTTGCAAACTACAAAATAACATGATTTGCTGTCTGTTATAGTTCTTACACTCAAATATTATTAAAATAATGACCAACGAATACAACTAAAGTGTGTTGGTACCACACTGTGTACAATGGTTATGCTTGTTAACGTTAAATATTTGATAACATCAGTGGCAACCATCGTTACGGTATTAAAAATCATAAGATTAGGTATAAGTTAGAACAGTATTACCGTTACAATTGTATTTAATTGTATTAATTGTATTATAATCCACATACTGGTTTGTAATAAACTATGATTTTAAAGGTATACTTTTCAAGTGTGTGTTTTTTTCTTGCGTTATTTCAAATTTTGTAAGCGTTGCTAAGATGATGGTGTAATGGAATGTAATCCAATGGACGTAATAAAGGGAGTGTTTCAAATACATCTTGTTAATTACCCAACTTCATAAACATCTGAAAGCCTTTTAGTGGTTGTAAAACCACTATTTCCCCTTAATGACCTATCCTACATTAATGACAGTGACATTGTTGCGTGCGCTGTTTTTATTGAAATAATGCTCTTTGTCAATTAATCGCATGGCAGACAAGACCATTTGTACACAAAAATGTACGATTCTTTGAAAATATTGTTGTTCTGAATTTATCAAAATTATTTTTGCTTTTTTATGTTTTGCTTACCGATAAAGATATGTAGCATTAAATATTCGTTTTGGAATTTAAAAAAAAGACAGCTTTTTCCGGCTGTAAATGCAATGTTTCATTAACTAACGTCGCGATATAAGTACAGTTAGTTGTTAAAGATTTATTTATCGTGTTAATTACCTTATAATATGAAAATCGGAATAAATAACTGCTGTTGTTCTTGCATGGTTATCATATTGAACTTATGTATAACGTCCGCTGTGATGCAGAGCGTTATTTTGAGGATCTTTAATTTACTGGTAATTATACTTTTTCCCCGTCAATACACTTACATTCTGTCATTCATTATGTTATTATTATCATGTTGAACTGATATGGTAATCACAGCTTTCATTCGTTCAGATAGCACACACTCTCAGATTTTTGTTTTCACTACAAACATATTTAAATAGTCGTGTTAATTACAACACTTATATCAACTTTTTCGGAGTTGTGCCATTTGTATTTATCATGTCAAGCTTATGAACATGAACCGTTTTATTCGCAGCAAAACTACTGTAAAATGTACACACTATTTGCTGTAAAATGCAGTGAGAGCATAAAGCGTAATGAACGATCGAGTGTACAATTGAATACCAATACATGGAATACCTATTTTTGAAATACTAATATTGCAACTGTAACAACACAACTTTACCCGATCACATAAGTCGTGTAATAGTATGGTAATGTAAACAAATGATGTCTTTATTCTGTCAGATTGCAAAGCAAAGCTTATAAAAGAGGAAAAATAACAATGTCAATTCAGTCACCACATAGGGACGGCATGCCTGGTATATACTAAATATCCAAATGGACTAAATGCGAACACAACTTATGAGAAATAAGTCTTCTTCTTCCACATGTGAATTAACATGGAGCAAGTCCACATCGCAATTTATGTTTTATAAGCTAGTATATATTGTGTTTAAACTTAGTGTTTATTGTCTTATATAGTGCACGTTTACGTTGGTCAAAGTTCACTGCTATTTTACGTGCAATGCTACTTGATGGCTTTTACCGCTTGTTAAAGAGTTTGTGTCCGCCTGTTCACTCTACAGTTCTTCCAAAGACGCCATTAATTGTTGTTCATTTCGTTTTATTCCCTTTTGTTAATGTATTCCTAACTGCGAATGTTCTTGATACAAACAAAAGAAAAAGTAGAACAATGTGTAGTATTCGATCAATTAAATGCAAGTATGTCGTTAATTTGAAATATCTAGGATTATGTATTTGAGGTAATCGTTGTGAAGTGTTTCGCTCTATAGTGTTATATGAGAAGACGTGTTCTGAGAAAACTGGGCATAATGCATGTGCGTAAAGTGTCGTCCCAGATTAGCCTGTGCAGTCCGCACAGGATAATCAGGGACGACACTTTCCTCCAAAATTGGATTTTTGCTAAGAAGAGACATCATTTAAACGAAAAATTCCATAAAAGCGGAAATTGTCGTCCCCGATTAGCCTGTGATGACAATTTACGCACAAGCATTATGCCCAGTTTTCTCAGAACACGACACATTTATTAATATATATTAGCATACTTTCTTCCAGTCTACCAAGCCTTAAATAAGTATTTGTACAATAAAGCATTAAAGATATATTTGTGCATAGTTTTTGTCACCATAATAGAGAATTATAAATGATGTTGATGATGACATGCGAGCCGTTTAGCACTCGTATCACTGTTAGCAATTACCAAGAAGACATGGAAGGTTAGAACAAAGGTTTAAGTTTACTGTACACATATTTATATGCCACAAAATGCAGTTACGACTAATTTGTGCGATTGCCTTCTGCAATCGCCCCTTTGGTAACATAATATACGTATTTCGGGAATCAGTTTCAGAATAAAGTCCGCTACGTCCAAAGTCCAAACTACGCACCCAGATGCTGCATTCGCAAACAAAATAGTTCCGATCGCATGGTATTAATATTAATGCGCACAAACATCTTACAGCGCGCGTTCCATCCATGGCAACGTCTCTTCACTGTGGCATTAGCACTCGAGTTACACGCAGTCCTCGTGGAAGGTGTATACAGCGACGAAATATCGGGTTTTTTTTATATGACAATTCGCCCGTGCTTTTCATGCCAGTTTTGAACTTTTTTCCTTACACACGAAATACATGTTGTGATTGTCACTTTCACAGCAGCTAATTATACGCCATGCATGTAGTAACATTGTCTTTCTACTCCGCATGTATACATAAGAGAAACTGATTGATGTTTTCTAAGAGCAATTAGCGTGAATTTGATTGAGTAAATTTCCGATGAATGCGTTTATCAAAACGAAATCATTTATTGGCGATTGTCTCTATCTTCCTTTTTATATTGTATTTCCTGTATACTGATTGTGATTAAAACAAATATCAGCAGCTAGTTAAGATTTAGTATCTTAGAAAGGTTGTTAATGCATTTTTCATTATAGAACTAAAGAAGATTCTTTTTTTTATATTTCTAACCATGCTGCACCTATCTAATAGCACAGGTTATAAAGATAACCAGCATTTTCGCATATAAATAAAAATGCCAATATAGCGATACTACACATACATGTAGGGCCGTCTGCGATTAAATATTAAAATCAGATTTGAACTAAATAGAGTTATTTGTGGACAGGCCGGCAAACATGCGAATGGAAGGATATAAAAGTATTTACGCACATGCTCTCAACAATTGTAACTTGTTTGTGTTTTAAACGTCAACCACAAAGTACATACAATAACAGAATCAAAAACGTGTTTAGTAGGAATTGAACATTTGTTTTTAAATGATTTTTTTCTCGAACCATTTTAACACAATCTGTATTGTGTGTACGCTTGCGTGCGTGCGTGTGTGTGTACGTGTGTGTGCGTGTGTGTTGTGTGTGTGTGTGTGTGTTTGTGTGTATGTGTAACAGCAAGTGGGAATCCACCTGACTGCATGCATACCGTTTGCCTCTCATATAAAATGTTTTATACTGACAATAGATAGATTAGATTTATTAGATAGATTTATTACGGTATGGAATACATGGATATCTAAAACAACATGTATAATACAAAAACGTAGTACACATGAGAATAAATAAACCATGACATGCACACCAACACCAAGGATAACACAAAAAAGAGCGACTCTTATTTCCATTGTGGTCCTTTGTGCTGGTGGCATGACATAGAGAGCTTTTAAACTTACAAAAAGTAGCTTATAAACATTAACCTTATAATAAAGTTCATAATAGTAAAAGATGTTTAATGGACTGATATCACAGATAAATGACCTAAACTTTATTATCACAGTACAAAGCAATATTTGGCATCTAGTATTCACAGAAGGGAATCGACTATACAGAAATATAAAGAATTATAGTTATGGATATAAAGAAACTATAAAATACTTGAAATTAAGACAAAAACTTACACATAACGCAATGTCCTTAAAACCTAAAAAAATAAATAAATAATGAATAATTTAATATCAACTAAAGGAATGCTGATAAAAACAATATCACATTTTCAGCAATTTAAAAAAAAATCATCAAATGACTAGATCTAGATGAACTGATTTAAACTGATATTTCTATACCGAAACAATATTGATACATAGATATAAATGAGAATATTATAAACTGTCCATCAGGTACTTCTTAACAGCTATTTTGAAGGAAGGTAATCTTTTACTACTGGTTATTTCAGCTGGTAAGTTGTTCCACAAAGAACAACCGAGAGAGCAGAAGGACTTGGAACCAAAACCTTTGACCCTTGGAATTGCAAAAGCACCCCTACTACATGACCTTGTGTTATATGAATGGACAGAATCTTGGGTGATAAACGACTCTTCCATATAATCAGGAGCTAAACCAATTTTCACCTTGAAAACATGACAAAGGATAATCTGGTCAACACGTTTACTGACAGGTAACCAATTAAGAGAGCGGAAATGTTGAGGACCAATGTTTGACCAGGCGTCAAGAATAAGAATAAACCTAATTAACTTATTTTGAGTAACCTGTAGCTTATGTGTAAGCAACTGAGTTAGACCGGGGTACCATATTGAACAGCAATAATCAAAGTGACATTGAATCAAGGACATAATAAGCAGTTTCTTAGTGTGTTGGATAAGAAAGTCCTTTTTACGATACAAGTATTTCAAACCGGGCATTAGCCTTCTGCAAAACAGACCGAGCCATACTATCAAAAGACAGAGATTGATCTATGGTAGCTCCAAGATATTTGACCGAAGAAGTTGGATTAATCACAGTGCCATTACAAGTAATATCAAGGGATGAAATTGACCTTAGTCTATGTTTAGACCCAAATAAGATTGACTCAGTCTTCCCTAAATGTAGTGATGATTTATTATCAACTAGCCATTGGCTAACACGATCCAAATCTTCTTTATGGGCATGTTCAATGTCAGCCTTACATTTACCTGAAACTAAAATTCCCGAATCATCTGCATATAATAATACCTTGTTTTTTTACCACAGCTGACATTTGAGTTGCAATGCTATGAGGTTAAATTTTATTTACACTTATATGTATCATGAATATTGCTGGGCCAAGTGTGAGGTTGAGCGCTCATTAACTGGTTTAAACCCCCAATGCTTAGCATTGACCGTTCCAAGGCGGTGACCCCAGCTTTATTCTACTATGTGTATATGTTGTTTCGTTTTGTGCCGTACTGTACCGTTTTGGCAATTGGTTCCTTGCCATAAATAAAGGACCACAAAGGTGTATGATAAAACTGCAATACTGCTGCAGCTTCTGGAGTTTCACTTCTTCATATGTCATTAACATATATTAAAAACAGAAGAGGACCAAGGATTGACAATATATTTCGAATGTGTCTAAACTATTATCAATACTTGCACTATATATTGACTGATTAACACTTGTGAATAAGTTGGCTATATATGTTATGTGCTATAATGATACACCCCAGGGGTTACCGTAACACTTACCTTCTCTCATGGACTGTGAAGTTGTTCACACTGGTGATATTATGTAACTATATAAATCAAGTGACATATTTTCACAACTGAGTGCAAATAATTTAAACATCACCAGAACTTTCATCTAGATGATAGCCATCCATGTTATAGAATTTCTTTTCCTTGTAGTACATTCCAATATTTTACAGTTTCTGCCAGCTTACCTATTTAATTACTTCAAGTGGCACCTTGTAATGTTAGTAGCCATTTGTTTTATTGAATTCTGGGAAATCCCCTTTCCTGAAAGTCACTTTGAGACTTCAACTTCGTTGTTGCCGCAAGATGTATCACATCAACGTAAATCCATTTTAAATACTTTGTAATTTTCATTGTTTTTCTTAATAAGGCGCCAATATGTCTTATCGTTATGATGTTTGGTAAATGACATCATGAAACGTTCCAATTTCTTGGTCATTATTTTTGGTCAGTCACGTGACTGACCAAATTTGGTCACTGGTACCCAGAATTTTGGTCACTGCCCAGAATCTTGGTCACTGACCAGGATCTTGGTCATTGACCAATATTTGTTATGAGTATTGAACAATAAGTCAAGATAGTCGACAGTTATGCTAAAGTCAAGATCTAGAATAGACGTAATTCTTGTCATTCATTTTTCGAAGTAAATACCTTTAAGTCGTAAACATAAGTTTTATCGTAATTATCCATTGATATGAAGATTGTTTACATTAAGTAACACTGCTTTCGGAAGCGTTTTTAACACTTTTATTGTATTAATTACATAAATTCTGAACGAACGCCGAACTGACTGATTTTGCGTCACATGTGTAGATCCTTGTAAACACTACCCTAGTATAATTACCGGGAAGCTGGCGGTTAAGAATAATTTACATTGTGTTGCTCTTTAACGGGTTGTTTATTGCGATTATTGTCTTCGCACGAATAAATTATTGTTTGAACATTTATTTCGACTTGTGTCGTATTGTAAAATGGATGGAACAAGCGTAACACTTTATTAACAGCTATTTGAAAGCTATAAGTAATCAAGTACTTAAAACGGTTGACCACCAAGCAGTGGTCCGTAACAATATAACAAATATTTTTGTAGGCAAATTTTACTCATGTTAATGTTAATATTAAACATAGTAAAATAAATGAAAACAAATTATTTACGCCTCCGTCCAATTGCTATAGGAACAGCTGTGATTAGGTGTGATACTAAACTTATATTCGTTTGAAACTTGACGAACATTCGTTTCTGGGTGGACTTCAGCCAATTTCGAAAAATTTTGAAGTCAGGTCTCTGGCTTGGTTCCTCGTCCCAGCAGACACGTATGGCGTCGGTCACGAACTTGTACGTGGTACGCAGGGAACCAAGGAGCAACCGAAACGGGACGTCATCGCGGCCGTACGTCACACGTGTCACAAGACGTGCATTGTATAATGGTAAATGACAAATTGCATTAATACAATTTGTTCGCATTTTCATGAGTGTGTGAATACTGAATATATATGATTGCATATATAGTTTCCTTAATAAGTATGTAAGTCATTATATTTATATGTGTGTTTTGTTTTATTTCAGCTGAAGATAATGCGCTAAAAAATCAAGATCAAGAAAGTACTCTGTATTACAATGTTAATGTCTATTTACAAATAATAAAAAGTCCGTCATACAGCATTGACGTGAAATTATTCTTTTGTGTTTTACCAGCGTTGTATTGTATTGATCTGTTTATATTTGTAGAAATATGGAAATCGTTTGTTGTGTTCATGTTTATTAACTTATATACCAGTTATATATATCTAACATGTGTTTGACTGTTTTTTTTTTATACTTTTTCCTTTAAATATTGTTTGTGTATCTGCATCACTATTGATTTTTGTATATGAAATATCAAAAGCATAGACTATCAATATTACAATTATGATATAATTCCAAATCCCCGAACATTCCGTTTTTGCCGTGTATTTCGTACATGATGATTTCGAACTAGTACACGTCCCATCCCTGTGTGTCGCGTCGATGGCATTTCATCAACGCTTGCCAGCCCTTGTTTGAGTTTAAAATTAATGCAACATATAAATTCGTTGAAGGGGATATCCGCTAGTGTGCGTTAATGTCAGTCACCTTAGCAATGCTTATATTATCTTTAACTGTACTGTACTATCTTAAAGGTACAAATATGTGCTAATCGCATTTGTTACGTCCACGTACTTCTATATTTTGCGGAGTCTCCTACGTCCTGATCGTCTTCTCCGTCGATGAACTCGTGTAGACCGAAGTCGGTGATCTTCAGCACCCAGCGGCTGTCTACAACGCAGTCGGAGGACTTTGGAGAAAATTGCCATGGGAACGCACCTCGCTGTCATGTTGATATGGCATACCCTTAATAAATGCCCATAAATTGCGACAACACCCTGGATATGTCAATCGCTTCCATGTAGATAGGCAATACCCTGACAGTATGATACTGTCTTACTTGGAAACGAACCATGCTAATGCATAAATAAGCCATGCTCTGACAGCATGACTTTGTATTGCGTAATAACCATGAAAACTCAATTCGCTATCATGTAGCTATAACCTAAAAGTATCATACTGTTGTGCGTTATTATCACGAGAACGCGGCCAATATCGTGACTGTCGATTTACAAAATTTGAATTTCTTTCATACAACATTATTTTTTTCTTTCATATACTAAACTAAATTATATTTCAACTTATGCAGTTATTTATATTTATTATATACCTGTTTAAAGGGAGACCGTACGATTTTGTCAAATAAAAATGAATTTATATAAAATGCGTGAAAAAGAAGTATACATATATTTCAATATAAATAAAAATAAAAGTTAAGAAGAACATGTCTCGAAAAATGCGAAACAAGACAAATATTTTTATCTGAAATCGAAAATGGCTGGCGGCCGAATTCGCCAGCATATATATCATGCATGTACAATGTGAATCTAAATTTAGTTTTAGTGCAGATTCGTTCATACGACACAAAGACACAATTTTGTTTCCTAGCAAATACGAGTAAAAGTTTCGGCATCGGCTTTAACCAGCGCTACCTTGTCTTTGCTGCATTTTATGAAATTCGTCTTCAATGTAAAAAAATTCTTGCATATTTTGTGTTATTGTAAAATATTTTTATCAATATATTACAATTTATTACATATAAAAATCGTACAGTCTCTCTTTAATGCTTTTTACAAAAAACAGGTTGTATCAATCGTTGAAATGAATCCCGTATCATGCTACTCGCTGTTTTCCGATTCCGAATTACCATACTAGCCGGACTACTTTCTTCGACACATTTAATGACGTCACATTTTAATGACGTCACATTTAATGACGTCACATTTTAGTCATTGTTTTTTGTTAGTCTTGTTACAGCAAAAAATACAATTGATAATTGTTTTCGTTAGTTGTTGTATATAATAAAATGAATATTACGCTAGTCAATTGTTCCAAGTGTTTGTATCAGTCTCGTTGCTTTCACTATTTCGTATCACACTCGAGGCTCCGCCTTACACAAGCCACTCGACTGATACAAACTCTTGGAACAATTGACTAGCGTAATATTCCGTATTTATTATCATCGCGGTATGCAGAAAAAGATGTTTATTTTAATTTACATATTTATGGTTTATTAGCAAGATACAGATTTTAAATCTTCTATTAATTTGTAAAGGCTTTGATATTTCGAGACTACTGAATGAAATCAAAGATACCATCAAACGCACATCCAAGCCTACTTAAAAACTGAATTCATTTCCATATTGAATGTTCCATAAACTATAGATAGCATCAACATGTGTCAGAGAAAAGTACAATTTCAAAACTCTAAGAAACATTTGGACCTTCCACATATGACGCAGCCAACGTTTCGTACAGAATAAGGACATTCTTTTACACCAGACAACAAAGTTCATATGTTCCGTAATATAACGATACTGAATTTACAGCTCTCATTTCCGCCCAATATATTACCATAAACATCATGCATTGGTGGTTTGATCCAATGACAAAAATAGATAAAGACAAAGTAGTTTTGGATTCAATGGTTTGTAGACATCAGACTTGCAGTTTTTGGATATTAATACGAGTTTTCGCAAAACAACCACACTTGTTATCTTGCATGCATCAATCTGGTATGTGTTCAGTCCATGTCTGATAAAGAGTGCACCTCAACAGCAAAACGCCCCATTCTCCGCTTCGTCCAATATTGATGGGTTCTCCAAGAAAGTCTCATAATAAGTTTTATAAGATGCGCCCATGTGGAAGGTATATCGTTATGTCGTATTGATCATAATTGAATGCACCAAAGGAGCGTGGTAAACACGGCATGAGAAAGTGCTCTCAGCCACTTGCACGTGGTTCAATGTGGACATATATGTTTCTTGAATCCAAAGCTGATAGATCACTGCCTTGTATTTTGCTAAGTTGCTGTTGTACTGACAGCATGTCTTTGTATTGCGTAATAACCATGAACACTCAATTCGCTATCATGTAGCTATACCCTAAATGTATCATACTGTTGTGCGTTATTATCACGAGAACGCGGCCAATATCGTGACTGTCGATTTACAAAATTTAAATTTGTTTCATACAACAGTCACTTTTTCTTTCATATACCGAACTAAATTATATTTCAACTTATGTAGTGATTTATATTTATTATATACGTGTTTAATGCTTTTAACAAAAAACAGGTTGTATCAATCGTTGAAATAAATCCCGTATCACGCTACTCGCTGTTTTCCGATTCCGTTTTACCATACTAGCCGGACTACTTTCTTCGACACATTTAATGACGTCACATTTTAATGACGTCACATTTAATGACGTCACATTTTAAGCATTGTTTTGTCAGTCTTGTTACAGCAAAAAATACAATTGATAATTGTTTTCGTTAGTTGTTGTATATAATAAAATGAATATTACGCTAGTCAATTGTTCCAAGTGTTTGTATCAGTCTCGTTGCTTTCACTATTTCGTATCACACTCGAGGCTCCGCCTTACACAAGCCACTCGACTGATACAAACTCTTGGAACAATTGACTAGCGTAATATTCCGTATTTATTATCATCGCGGTATGCAGAAAAAGATGTTTATTTTAATTTACATATTTATGGTTTATTAGCAAGATACAGATTTTAAATCTTCTATTAATTTGTAAAGGCTTTGATATTTCGAGACTACTGAATGAAATCAAAGATACCATCAAACGCACATCCAAGCCTACTTAAAAACTGAATTCATTTCCATATTGAATGTTCCATAAACTATAGATAGCATCAACATGTGTCAGAGAAAAGTACAATTTCAAAACTCTAAGAAACATTTGGACCTTCCACATATGACGCAGCCAACGTTTCGTACAGAATAAGGACATTCTTTTACACCAGACAACAAAGTTCATATGTTCCGTAATATAACGATACTGAATTTACAGCTCTCATTTCCGCCCAATATATTACCATAAACATCATGCATTGGTGGTTTGATCCAATGACAAAAATAGATAAAGACAAAGTAGTTTTGGATTCAATGGTTTGTAGACATCAGACTTGCAGTTTTTGGATATTAATACGAGTTTTCGCAAAACAACCACACTTGTTATCTTGCATGCATCAATCTGGTATGTGTTCAGTCCATGTCTGATAAAGAGTGCACCTCAACAGCAAAACGCCCCATTCTCCGCTTCGTCCAATATTGATGGGTTCTCCAAGAAAGTCTCATAATAAGTTTTATAAGATGCGCCCATGTGGAAGGTATATCGTTATGTCGTATTGATCATAATTGAATGCACCAAAGGAGCGTGGTAAACACGGCATGAGAAAGTGCTCTCAGCCACTTGCACGTGGTTCAATGTGGACATATATGTTTCTTGAATCCAAAGCTGATAGATCACTGCCTTGTATTTTGCTAAGTTGCTGTTGTACTGACAGCATGTCTTTGTATTGCGTAATAACCATGAACACTCAATTCGCTATCATGTAGCTATACCCTAAATGTATCATACTGTTGTGCGTTATTATCACGAGAACGCGGCCAATATCGTGACTGTCGATTTACAAAATTTAAATTTGTTTCATACAACAGTCACTTTTTCTTTCATATACCGAACTAAATTATATTTCAACTTATGTAGTGATTTATATTTATTATATACGTGTTTAATGCTTTTAACAAAAAACAGGTTGTATCAATCGTTGAAATAAATCCCGTATCACGCTACTCGCTGTTTTCCGATTCCGTTTTACCATACTAGCCGGACTACTTTCTTCGACACATTTAATGACGTCACATTTTAATGACGTCACATTTTATGACGTCACATTTTAAGCATTGTTTTGTCAGTCTTGTTACAGCAAAAAATACAATTGATAATTGTTTTCGTTAGTTGTTGTATATAATAAAATGAATATTACGCTAGTCAATTGTTCCAAGTGTTTGTATTAGTCTCGTTGCTTTCACTATTTCGTATCACACTCGAGGCTCCGCCTTACACAAGCCACTCGACTGATACAAACTCTTGGAACAATTGACTAGCGTAATATTCCGTATTTATTATCATCGCGGTATGCAGAAAAAGATGTTTATTTAAATATACATATTTATGGGTTATTAGCATGATAAAGATTTTAAAACTTCTATTAATTTGTAAAGGCTTTGATATTTCGAGACTACTGAATGAAATCAAAGATACCATCAAACGCACATCCAAGCCTACTTAAAAACTGAATTCATTTCCATATCGAATATTCCATAAACTATAGATAGCATCAACATGTGTCAGAGAAAAGTACAATTTCAAAACTCTAAGAAACATTTGCCCCTCCCACATATGACGCAGCCAACGTTTCGTACAGAATAAGGACATTCTTTTACACCAGACAACAAAGTTCATATGTTCCGTAATATAACGATACTGAATTCACAGCTCTCATTTCCGCCCAATATATTACCATAAACATCATGCATTGGTGGTTTGATCCAATGACAAAACTAGATAAAGACAAAGTAGTTTTGTATTCAATGGTTTGTAGACATCAGACTTGCTGTAATTGGATATTAATACGAGTTTTCGCAAAACAACCACACTTGTTATCTTGCATGCATCAATCTGGTATGTGTTCAGTCCATATCTGATAAAGTTTGCACCTCAACAGCAAAACGCCCCATTCTCCGCTTCGTCTAATATTGATGGGTTCTCCAAGAAAGTCTCATTATAAGTTTTATAAGATGCGCCCATGTGGAAGGTATATCGTTATGTCGTATTGATAATAATTGAATGCACCAAAGGAGCGTGGTAAATACGGCATGATAAAGTGCTCTCAGCCACTTGCACGTGGCTCAATGTGGACATGTATGTTTCTTGAATCCAAAGCTGATAGATCACTGCCTAGTATTTTGCTAAGTTGCTGGTGTACTTTGAATAAAATCGATATAACCATAAATGTGTAAAAGTCGCATGTTGTTTTCTTTTAAACAGACATGCCACCTACAAACAAAACATGCCCTTCACCGCTCCGTCATTTATTGATGATTTCATGCAAGAATATCTCATCATAAGTGTAATAATATGAGCAAATGCGGAAGATACAGCGTTATTTTGAATTGCATATACATAGGCAATTGTAATGCAACAGCGGACTATGCTTAATATGACATGATAAAGTGCTCTCAGCCTATTACATGCAATTTCAATACGGATACAGATGTGTCTAATTATCTAATTCCTCGAGTATGTTTACCACATGACAACGCTGTTAGAACATCTGCTGCTTAATTGTCAACAAAATAAAACGGTGATAAAACATTCTTGTATCTTCTTCTCTATAATGCAGGCACTCAGAATACACTTGGCACTACTAGAAATATCCATTTATTCGTATTGAAAACAATATTTTAATAGCGAAATTATACAAGGTAACAATATACAAGAACATTATCAAAATTTGCCGAAACATTTGAGAAAACAAACTGAAATAGGACCATCACTTCAACAACAATGTTTGGGTTCTTTAAAATCTACAAAGAGAACAAGCATAAGTGTAACATATCGTACTTGGTGCAATTATGCAAATGACTTAAAATGGAACGCTGATTCCGCTAGTTCATGTAAAAAACTTGCAAAAAGTATTGACGCACTATTATCTTGAAAATGGCAAATATTTAAGAAAACAATCTGAAAACATACATTCCGCTGCGAATATCAAAAATACAATATATCAATATTGTAAAAAAACATCATCGTATACAGTAATGTTTCAACGCATGTCGTGTCTTATTTGTGTTTATGTTGTTTTTTATTGTGCTGTATTGTGCTGTTTCGGCAATCGGTCACTTGCCATAAATAAAGGACCAACTAATTGTTTGTAATAAGATTTCAATACTGCTCCTGCAGCTGGAGTTTCACTTCTTTATCTTGAAGCGTACACGCTTGAATGTGTAAACAGAAACAACCCATTCCGCATAATGTCCGAGACAAAATAAGCCCTTGACATCTCGTCCAGCTGTATGTCTTCGTTTTCCAGGATTTCCGGTAGACTGCCTTTAGAGCATTACGGGGTCACCCCAAATATTTGAACGGATTGATATCACGTGGCGAAGATCCCGCATCTGAGAAACCAAAAACAAAGATTATTCGTTACCTCGCGTTTTGAACCAAAACACAAGTTTTAAAGTATATGCCGTCACATATAGAAAACTCTAACACGTTCAGAGCAAATTACTAAACACAAACCAACACTCGGCTGTACATGAACAACTTCATAGATGACTTTGACATCTTCGATTTTTTTTAAAAGTTACTCAACCAGATGCTAATAGATCGAGCTAACTACTTTTAGTTCCTTTTTAACATTTCTCCAATGTTCAAAATGTATCTTGCGAATTTTGCGCACAGCCGTCTCCATGCCCTTGTGCGTTACAACGCGAGTGAACAGTTGCCGGAACTCAAAATCTCCCTGGGAGACGAGCGACATCTGGCTGTCCACCCTGACAACCGCCATCCTCTATGAACGACGGTCCATATCATGATATTATTACATAAGGACCCGATATACTTTTATATTTATATTCAATTAATCTAGAAAAAATAAGATAAATTGAGTGGGTATTGGGCCTTTGCAAATAACAAGAATTTGACATTAGATTGCAGATTGGTTCAAAAGTTACATTGACGAAACTCGTAATGTACGCGACACAAACACTTTTAATGGGTAATAATAATCGGCAGTGAAACAAATTGCGTAGCATTTAGACAACTGAAAACGAAGCGATCTGTGGGCGGTGGAAAACAACGAAAATAAATTTGTCCTGATCTTAAAAAATGGCGTCGAAAATAACAGGCACACATGGGGAATGCATTTAATGTGCAAGACAAATATGGGAATATTGGGAATAATAATACAAATAATCGGTAGTAGTATGAAATACCTTAACACCATTACATTATTGTTATCGGCATTTACACATGTTAACATGTTTGTGTGGAGATAACTTGATATCTTTTATTGAAAGGTTGTGTAATTATGATGTACTTGCCTGTGCGAAATAGACTATTGTGAGTTGTATTTTTAGTGATGAATGATGCATGCATAGTCATAACGTTTTGAAATATATATTAGACTCGGCACGAACAAAAAACGGCGCAGCAAATCTCTTTGTTATTTATTTTTAACCAAATGATAATTAACAAAACAATAGGGCAGTAGCCTGGTAGAATCTCTGTACGAAAGATGTAACATTAAATCCCCATTAACACTCAAAATCAACAACATTTTATAAAATGAATGCGAGTAATCATATCTCGTGGAACAGTTGTCAATAGTCAATACAAACATTTCAAATGTTACCCATATAAGTTATTTGTGATGATGTGGGGCCTATAACAGCAAAAGTCAGAAACCTTACATTCATTTAAACAGCAACAATAAATTCTATTTAAATTCAACATCCCTATGCGGCTTACTTTTGTATGACTCCCCCTTAATCATGCTGATATTCCATCGTCCATCAGTGTAATTCGGACCCTCGGCTAGGCACTCGTTCTCTGCCTTAGCCTACATCCACACGGCGTCGTATAGATAGGCCGCCTCCAGCTTCAGCTGTTGTAAGAAATCTCCATGTTTGTATTAATGATAAAGACATTAACATGCTCGCTCAAACACTATTCCAAAAATCGCATATGTCGTATTCTATTACAAATATTCTTGTGAGTATAAGATTCGGTCCTCTACGTGATCAAAAACGATTCAGAGAAATGGATTCTGTCAGCGTTAATTCAAACCATTATATTTATTTTTTGGATGAACTTTATATTCAAATCTTTGTAAACAAAATTACGTAGGCGGCGAAGCGCCGCTTGAAATCCGAGACCTCATTGATTTACATAACATTTGTTTATTCCAAGTTTAATAACTGTGTCGACATATTGTATAGAGGCAAAGGCCAAAATACGTGCATGTTTAACCAGTCTGAGAGTGACAAATTGTTCGAGTGAACATAGTTCCTAACAATGAATGTCAATTATTAAACTGTCATAAATTTCATTATGAATGTCTCCCTAAGGCGGTTCAAGGAGTAGGCCTAACCACTTGCTCGTCAATTTTGTATTCCACACTGTTACTTTTAGCTGACATCCTGCCACGATTTATACATATTATAATAAGAAATCGTGACAAGGGTTCACCATAAGTTCATGTTCTAGAACAAGACGAAGTATGCCATGGTTCAGTTTACATGCAGCCAAAAATAGCCAGTAAGCAGTAAGCATTATAATTGTATCAATACCATTCAATATTTACTTTTTAAATCGACTCCAAAATCATAAAACAACTTATATTTGCACAAATCAATTTTTAATAACTATAAAAACAGTGAGTCTCATATAAAAAATCGAATATAATTGTGGAAATACGTAATTGTTGTCAAGGAAACGTTAACATGTATCGCAATTCTTATCAAATTTAAACGTTTATCGCAATTCTCCTTTCTCCCGATTAAGGTGAGCAAAAACGATATGGTTAGAAGCAAGTCGAGCCCAATTACTGTCGCAATTTAAGATTTAAGTCAGTGCTGTCCCGAATCAAATTAATAACTATAAAAGTATGCTGATGCATGGTACCATTTCAATCGATGTAACAGTACGTATATATACAAAAAAAACATTTGACAAGTCATTAAAGTATGCTATTAATTAAATATCATGCAAATTTTGAAAATTGTATTAATTGCAATAAATTACATGTTCAATATATGTATTCCGCCAAGAAATATTTACTTTGAAAAAGGAATTCCTTAAATATGTTTTTACATTCATGCTTTACATTTATTTAATGCAATACAGTTGGATGTGATCTTTTGTTTGTTTCCCCTACGTTTTGTTTAAGTGCAGACCTATGCATACGGCGTTATGACGCAAGTGTCTGGAAATAGGATATAGTGACGATCGTAGATCCAAAACAAAAACACATATTGAAATATTTAAAAAGGTTAATTAATTGACTAAATATGCACACACTAAAAACATATCTTACAATCTAGTAAATGAATGCTTACGTAAAAGCTATTCTTTCAGCATTGACGACAAAATAAATGCATTCGCAATTCAAGATGCATAGTTTATTCAGAAGAACGATTGATTTATAGTCTACAATATTCTGAAATATGTCTGCCGGGTCATACTCACATGACAAGCATTTAATAAATACAGATTTGTTTACTTTGTGTTCTATATTCTCTACATATATCATACATGTTTTGATGACTGTGTTTCAGTTAAGAGCATTACTATTTTAACTAAAAGTATTTTTATAACAATACATCTTGTTTTGCCTATATAACACTGTTTTCATAGTTCTGATGAAATGTGAAAATTGCCCTTGTTCATTTGTCATGAAATGTTTGTCCGTCATATACATAGGCATTAAGTGACGTGGAAATTATAGACAAAACTAAGCAGCCGCTTAATATAAATGATTCGTAATTTTAATGACAAAAGTATTTATTTTTTCATCGAAGTAAAAATTAACTAGCATATGTGAAATGTGAATATAAGATGCATTAGCTATAACAATGACGAATGTCAGTATTAACCAGTCGATTTGTCTCTGAATGTCTTGTGCCGAACTGGTGTATGTGAACTTTATGTAGCATATCAACCTTGTAAACAACATTAACATAATTAGGTCAGTTTTCTGCTAGCCTCTTTTTTGACCACACGTTTATGTAAAAACAAAGTTTACAATAAGCAAAGGCATTATAAAGGGAAGATTGTTATACAACGCCATTTTTTTTGGCAAGAATACTTACAAAGAACAACAACGAGACCATTGATACGGTAATTGCGATATAATATGCCATGTTAAACGTAAACCGCATATTTTTAAAAAGATCAATTAAGTTTTTCTTTTCACAAAATCACACAATAAACGACAAAATCATCATATTAAACCAAACGTTTTACATAAGCTCAAAAGACGCGGACAAAATTACGAGTTTTGTACGGTTGAATTCGAGGTAGTCATATTGAGGAATTCAACGTAACAGGATGAAACTGGCAATCAGTTTTTTAGTCAAATCCTGCAATCTGACACATGCAGAGCAACGCTGCGTGCGTCTCAATTCAGTTCATTTAAATATAATATGCTTACGCAGTCGTGCAGATTCTTAAGGGAGGACTGTACTCATACAAAAATTGGATATTAATATTGCAAATAAAAATCGGAATTGAAAAGGTTGTTTTCTAAGCAAATTATTATTGAAATTAAATATGACTGGACTGTACACAACTTTTTTCATTTATGTTATGATTTGCTTGTTAATTATTTGCATATAAAACTATATCTAGTTATAAATTGACTCCAATTAACGACATTATACCAACCATTTTGACGGACATGCTGTTCTACATACAGATGTGCACTAGTAAAACATGCTATTTTCATCTGTCCCACCGGTTTTGTATATATTTTTATGAACCGAAGACCACTGTATTGACATAACTTGTGTCTGGAAATGAAAGCTGGAAGTGATGAAGGCAGACATGAAACAAACATAAATCCAGAAAAACATGAACGCAGTTCCAACATATTTTTGACGTAGAAAGTAATAAAGCAATATTATGCATCCCGCGTTTACGTCAAACAAATTCATAAACAGATGTTTCTAGCTCCATACAGCTCATTTACATTTGAAATTCCAGTATAAACAGTGTTACATATTCGATTCTTGTTTTTCGTTTCCTGTCGATGTTTCTTCTAATACACTTTCAAAATTAAAGTATAGCATATAGAAGGTGACATTCGTGGCTTAGCTAATTTTTGGATTTGATATTCACTGTTATAACAGTTTGTTTTTACAAAGAAATCACTTCTGGTCAACAGGGTGTAAACAGCTTTAAGTTGAGCTCGCTACGACATATTAATTTTACATATTATTTGAATATGTTTCTAGATTACTTTGACAGTGCTTGGAAACCATTATTACAATGGCATTCGCAAGATCTAAGAACTTGAGTTTCGCGATGTTTCTGCTAATCAAATATTTGCACTACTGTTTCATTGCATTCCGTGTTAAGAAATTTCTAAAATTGAGTTTTCAATCTATGTAAATGAAGTAGTTATACAATGTATGTTTAAATACAACTGACAACTGACCTACTTGTATCAGAGGTGTGTGTGTGGGGGGGATGGTTATTATTCCCACTAAAATTATGTGACCTGACAGGAGAACGAACCCGCGATGCTCAGATATATAGTTCAGTGCTCTACTAAGTAAGCTAACCGGTCAGGAAAATAAAGCAAATCATTTAGACTTAATAAAAGGCTATCCGAAAATTGATCAATATTTTTCTGACAGGCTGTGGCAATTTGAGTCAGTTTTTCACGATGTAATAAAATGCGCCTGGTACATGATTTTTTACTCAGACCATACATACACTGGTCCTTAAAAATGAGATAAACCCTTCAATCTACACGCGTCTTCAAAGACAGTCGAACATGATACAGAATGCACAAGTGTGCAACTGATATGTGTATTTATAAATAATTGTGTTGTAATAGTAATGTTGATTTTTTTAATTGGTCAATTCTGTGTTTTTTCTCCTCAATTTTAATAAAATAGCAAAACAAAAATAATTTTCCTGATAATATGATTTGAGTTTTACATTTCCGATATTTATGTAGAATTTATAAACTAGTCTTCTAAAAAGCAATAATTTAATTTTTTGGACGTAAGGAAATTTATTTTTTTGGCGGAATAGAATATCAGATTGAAAGAAATCGCCACAATATCTACTAATTTACTTTGCGAAAGTCTTTTAGTAGATACTGTGGAAAAACAATCGTTCATACATAAATACGTTTCTACGTTATATGCACACACGTTATTATTTAAGTTTATTTTCATGTCTTTGATGCATTCAATAAGATAAACAGTTATCACAGCTAAACACGTTAATCCGCTTTATGTATTGTTTATCTATCTCATTTTACATAATAAAGGCGAACCTTCCTGTGATTATTGGTATTTGTCACTCTAAATGTTCATCAAAGCCTGCATTTATTCGTCGAAATTACCAGATAAGCAGGTTTGATATCCGCACAAGAATTCGAGTTAGTGATACTGGTCAGCAGCACGCATAATAATTAGACTAATAATAAGATGTGTTTTCAGCCCATCGCCTGGAATAGGCCACCATTCGTAAATACACTTTGCAGTTATCGTATCGTATAAAACACCAAAGCGACCAAAGTACAACATCCTGTTTAGACATCGGTAACATTCTAACGATTTGATAAATAAAATAACAGGAATCTTTCAATATTATGAGTTATATTGAAAATTTAATGTATAACAAGTGCTATAAACACAGATGCTTCAAATGTTTTTTTTGTTAACCAATATCTTCGTTTATAATCATTTATCTGTATTGTACCGCTCATAAGCAGAACGATATAAGATTCTGAATTTTGTTATTATCCCGTTCAATGGACTTGTCATAAAATGATGTAAGCATGTCTCTGTGCATTACGTTAACTTGTTTGAAAGAACTATGTTTAAACTAATTAGAATTAATATACATATGTTACCAACCAGTACCGTATTAACGTACCTAATTAGAAAATGTTATCCTATTGTAAAGTTGCTCGGCCCAAATTGCTTCAAACGATGACAAATGCAATGTTATATATGAGATAGTTATGTTACGACATGTTACTAAATTCACGGTTATGTAACTAATTATCCAGTAGCAACTGCAATATTACATATCGCTCATCTGAATCCAAACGAGGAAAATAAATTAACACATTGTAGGTGATAAAACATATAAATACATAGCAATGGTTGAGTGTAACTCTAGCATGGAATGCCTTTTGAGACCAGTTGAACGAAACGACCGTTCAGACGAAACGGAATGATGACACTTACGATAAAAGGAAAGTATATTAAGAACTCTATTATTACCAGAAAGCATTATTAGTGTCATTGACAATAAAAACAAAATTAGTACTGTTTCACGGGGGTGGAGTGGTCGTAAAGAGGTATATTGAGACATTATCTCATGCAGAGAACAATGATGCCAACAATTCCTGTTTTCAGAAATAGTTAAACGTACATAAGCAAATTAAAGGAATGCTTACATGCACAGAAAGGCAAAGCGTATTTGTGGCTTACACATTAAAGCAATATGTATTACATGAAGGTAAATGAGGCCGTGATAAAACAATTGTCGTATATATTTATTACTTTGGTAATTCATTACACTTCGGCTAAATGAATATTCAGCCACTTTTGATAACAAATAAGGAATAAAGCTGGGTAATAGCATCTCTTGATCATGCTTTTCTGCATAAAATACAGTATAAATAACTAATTTGATTGTTTATACTCTTCTAAATGCGTACACAGTACTTCAATATGATAAATTATGAATTTTACATTCATGTCATAGATGTAATAGCATAAAAAATAACATGTATTAGAATATACATTAAAAGACGATCATAAATAAACATAACTTTATATTAATAACTAATGTTTGATTATTTGAACATGCTTTGACGCACATGTTTCTTTAGTACGCTTTCCGTTTACTAGTCTAAAGTGACAAGACTTATCAATCATACAATCGAATAACTTTGATTCAATGATGCCAATTTCAATCGACTATGAGGAACGGAATAATCTCAATAAGAAAACAAGTCGGGACTCAAGCTAGCTTATAAATATGTTGACAGTGAACATACAACATTGGTGAAACCTTTCATGTCATCACGGTAATGTCGTTAAGTGATAAGAGTATTTAAATGTTCTCATTTTAGATTCTTCATAATTTACATTTCTCTATTATGGTGATGACAAAACACCAAACATCCAAAAATGTATCTTTAACGCTGTATTTTACAAACAATTATTTAACGTTTGGTAGAATGATAGTAAGGTTGCCGATATATATTAATATATAACACTTAACACAAAATATAACACTAAATATGGATATGCTAAAAAACGGTTGCCTAAAAAACATAACCCTAAATGTTTCAAATCAACGACAAATTTGCATATTAATGATCGAATAGGACAAATTGTTCTCTGTTTGCTATCGTTTGCCTCAAGATCATACCTTAAAAAAGAGGAACTAAAAGGAATGGAACGAATGGAACAACAATTGATGGTGCCATGGGAAGGCCCGTAAATTGGCTAAACGGACAATACACTATTTAAAAACCGGTAGAAGCCCATCTTCACGCGTAAAATAGCAATTAACTTAGACCAACGCAAATGTGCACTATAGTAGACAATAAACATTCATGAGTACAAAAGATATACATGGTAATAAAACACATATCGCGATGTAATCGTGCTCCATGTTTAATCACATGTTGACAGAACACGCACATTTCGCTAAAGGTATGTTCAAATTTAGAATTTATTTGAAAAGTTCGTTTCTTCCAAGCATTTCATTCTAATGTAGTGACTGGATTTGCATATGGCTGCAGTTTCACAAAAAAATAGGCGGCATAATTTAACGCAACAAACTATCTCACGACTTTCGTAATCGCGTAAAGTTTGCTTCTTACAGTTGATATATTAGTTTGTTTCGTAAATAGGTATTCAACGTCTTTTATTAAAAATTTACTCGATTGTTACTTGCGCTGTAAGCGTTCACTGTATTGCACCGCAAATACTGTGTAAATTTAACGATAGTTTGGCTGAAAATAACCCAGCTGTTGTGCATAAGTTCGAAGGGATAAATACAAATAACACAACACGGAAAGTTTGATGCAAGTTCTGTACCTAACATAACTACTTAAATAATACTGTAGTGAAAACAAATACTTGTGATAATGTATATAGGGACCACATGAATATATGATTCGCAAATCAGTTCGTAATGATAATATATATATAAGTACATTATTTAAGTGTATTGACGGAGTAATAAGTATAAATGCCAGTTATTAAAAGATCTTCCATATACTTTTCTTAATCACAGCGGACAGTATACACATATTAAATATGATGATAGCCATGCAAGAAAAAAGCGGTTATTTTCGAAGATATTTATAGTATGATATATATGATAAATAAAACTAAAAAAAAGCGCGACGTTGGTTAATGAAACATTGCGCTTACAGCTAGAAAAAAAAGCTGTATTTTAAAAATTATATACCACAAATTTGTAATTCAGCAATGTTAAATTACGCTGAAATATATTTAATAAACTAACAACAACATCATTTTGATAGAATCTTACATATTTGATTAAGCATTGTCTTGTGTGCCACAATGTTCTTTGGCAAAGAGTATTATTTCCATGAAAATTCGAAAAACAGCACACGAAAGAATGTCACCGTCATTAAAGTAGGAAAGGTCATAACAGGGGATGATGCTATTATGACCACTAAAAGGCTTTCAAAATTTAGACATACAGTTTGTTAATTAGGATATATATATGCTAAACACTCCCGTTAGTATCTCCAGGGGATGTAAATCTATTACATCATCATATAGCCAACGGTAACATTGTTTGGAATAACACGAGATTAAAACAACCATATACAGTTGTTGATAGCATTAAATATCCAGAAATAGATTGAAGAATAGGCTTAACATGAAGTATGCAAACAAAAGCGTAAAGACTCTTCGCGGAAGTGAGCGATGCTATGGTAATGTTGGGGTGTGTGCGTATCTGAATTAAGATTAGAGATTGTTTTCACAAGAACTTAACACTTCTTAAACCATTTGAATATATTATTTTAAACGTTAACACTTATGGATGTCATATGTGTCGAAGCCTGCGGCTAATGCATTTAAATATGTGAGCACAATACAAAAGTGTAGGCGATAGTTTATTTTTGTTTAAAAACTTCATTTAAGCTATACTGTTTACAGCTACAATTTATGTTTGTTTAATGTTTGTTCTTTTTCTTCTTGAATGCCTCTAGAATAGCAAAGAAAGGAACAGCAGAGACTCTATAAGGAGAGAAACAAAATTTTATAAACTAAGTTTAATAAAGGGCAATAATTATGAACATAAACAGATTTAAACAGACTAAACGCGTCTGAAACAGTTTATCAAATGACCCTATGCAGACAGAAAATTTAAATATGAATGTAAACACGTGACGGTTGAATGGTACACTACAAACATAATGTTAGTGTGCTAGTGTCGTTATAAGCGGAATTCTTTTAAAATGATAAGATGATAGGTGTTTAAGTTATTACTTTACACAGAAATATGGTACAGCTAATCAGCTATTAAAGAAAGAAAAAAAGTGAAATCAAGTAAGCGATGTATCTACAGAATATTGGCACATAGACAACGTGTAAGAAAGATCTCAAATATGTTTTATCAAACTACCTAGAAATAGCTTTATTGGTAACATATATCGAGATCGCCTTTAAATGCATGCTTGATGTTTATGTTGTCTGAAAACAACGGATCAAGTATGTTGTGAGCAGATATACTATATTTTTAAAAACAATAATCATACAATAACAATTAAATGTAAATTGTATATATATTTTTTGATCTTTGATGGCGTTACATCAATGCAAATGTAATCTATCAATATATTTCTAATATAGACATCAACAGCAACAATTGGTTTTGACAATGTAAATTATGCAATTCTTTTGCAAAGATAAACATTTGGATTATGTTTCCCGCTAACGCATCAAATGTAACACAATATTTTACAAGACCAAACTGGATCCGAACTGTTATCTGAATATAAAACAGCAACCAAAACAGAGTAATTGCGTATACAATTAGAACATTGGTTAAATGTGTCAATTGACCACACATGCGTTCAGTTTTCGATGAAATTCATGTGATGACAATCAATATTGACCTGGAACGAACATTCTTAATTCCGCTTTTCAGCAAAATCTGAATTAAAGTCACAAGGTCGATTGTCCACAGACTTGGAGAAATTGGTTATGCAACGATGTGATTCTAAGTACAACTGAAATATACGTATGCGCTGATTGAAATTTAACGCTCATAGACATGAGAAGTATCTATATCTTGCCTAACTAAGCAAATATATTTCCAAAATTGTAAGTGTTAAACTGATTAACAAATATATTGCTTATAAAAATCTTGATGTTGTTGGATCTGATATACTATATACACTATATCGGTATGAGTTGTATTTCGTTCATTGATAAATAGGAAAACCACAAGTCGATTACTGATTTAAGACACAAATGCTATTTTCAAATAAAAACTTAATTATAGAAATAACCTTTCGAAATATGTCGTTTATAATAAAATTAGTTAATTTCAAACCATTTTAAAAACTGTATAAATATCATGAAAAATTATTACATAGATGTACTTCAAGTGGCTTCTTCCTAGTAGTTGGAAATCAAATCAACATGTACATAATGTTCTTACAAAACTATTTATACACTTTAATAGATGTTCAAGCCCCATTCAGTATCATGTTCAAATATTTATTCAGACAGATAACGTATCTATTCACAAATTACATTTTATATTTTCTCGTTTGAATGTCGATATATAAAACGACTTTATTCCTATTCACATAGGAACTGAGTATATTATTTTTGATCATAAATATTTCATATGGAACGAAGGTTCAGCGGAATATATTAATGATACTAGAACAACGGCTTCTGACGGTTAGTCACTGATGCATTTTTCTTTTCAACTTTAAAGAAGTCTCTAATTGTGCGATCATGAATTAATTGATTTCCAAACCTTCTCATATATATATCTGTAAACGAAATAGAGCTTGCATCCCAGGCCTTGAAGAATTTTTCCACAGCCACTCGCCCTGCAGGGCGAGTAGGCCTGACAATCCACTCGCCCTTCACTTTAATTTACTCGCCCTGCATTTAAAAAATTAATATATATCTATATTTATAGTAATGATCAACAAGAACCTTTTTCTGAACTTAAACTATCATCTGACTTTGTCTCATTGTAATAAACAAACATCTACATGTATAAGTCGACGAACTTTCACTGAAAGACACGCTTGATTTACAAATGGTTACAGTGTGGTAGATTTTGGCTAAGGCTTCTGATCACGAAGTATTCGGTTCATTAATAATATTTTTTTCTGTTTATATATAATTAAATATAAGAAGTATTATATTAAACCAGTTATGTATTACCTTTTTATTGATATTTACATTAAAATGAAATTTTATTCTTCACGGAATGACCAATATATTTAACTGTCTTTTTCACTATCAATCGATTAGCTAAGAGCACTGACATCTAAGAAATTGTACTGTGCCCGTGACGTCATTTTTCATTGTCAAAACGAAAGTGCAGTTTCTTTGTGTACTTAACCTATTTTTTGTTCGTTCGAAAAATTGTTCGCAATTTGTATCGATGTGGCAGGAGTTCAGGAACTGAATTTATATTTCTCAATTCGAAAAGCAGCACTCGCCTGGTCGGTCAAGTATTTAACAAACTTTACTCGCCCGACCGTCAACTTCACTCGCAAATGCGAGCGGTCGAGTGGATTCTTCAAGGCCTGCATCCAGGGATTTTCAGTACGTTTTATTTATTTGATACAAGCACTGCATCTGAACATCGTCATGAGATATAAAGTCTAATTTCAAAGATACTTCTCGTACAAAGAAAAATGCTCTTGGGCAAATTTATGTTTTCAATCAAACTGACATCCCCAACACATCGCATTACAAGAAAACTTCAGTGTGAAGTAATGCAATTTATCGTATAGAAATAGGCTCTAAGTCCAGTTGAATAATTCGCCCTTACAACGTTCTCATATTGTCTAAAGTGTGATCGATGTCACGCGAAATTAAATCTGTCTGCATAAAACCCTGTACCACAGACCATGTTGAAGACAGCGTTTGCAAATTCAATATCAATAATACCTAGAGGTGTCAAGATATTGCTACTTTTAAATGTGTCGCGTTCTGAGAAAACTGGGCATGTGCGTTAAGTGTCGTCCCAGACACTTTCCGCTTTTATGACATTTTTCATTTCAATGAAGTCTCTTCTTAGCAAAAATCCAATTTAGGCCGAAAGTGTCGTCCCTGATTAGCCTGTGCGGACTGCAGAGGCTAATCTGGGACGACACTTTACGCACATGCATTATGCCCAGTTTTCTCAGAACACGACTCAAATCATCTTAAAGTCCTACTATTCAGTTTATATCGTATCCCATTAAAACTCATAGGAATTCCTCAGAAGCATCATTATCATTTCACATCATTTACGATAGAGGGGGCATCTTTTATGACATAGCAAAAGGAATTATTTTATATCAATGAACCAACCAAGAGCCTTTTGTCCAAATGTGAGTACAGGAATCAAAGACGTGGCATTTGGTTTCTGTCTACACTTATTAGCATCATAGTGACACAAACAACACAGTACGATAGAAACAGGAACCATAAGCCCTTAACCCATTTATGCCTAGCGTATAGAAAAAAGGCCTTGGCAAACAGCGTAGACCCAGTTGAGACGCCGCATTATGCGGCGTCTCATCAGCGTCTCCGCTGTTTGCTTAAAGAATTTTATGTAAGAAATATTCTAAATATATAAATAAATATACTAGAAATCCCTAATTTTGGATATAAATTGATCCAATTTAGAAGGATGGAAGAGTCCACTAGGCATAAATGGGTTAATTATTATATTTAAATGTTTTACCTACTTTATATTTATCGTATTCATCATGTACATCATTTAAAAGGATGGCTATGTCTTGTTAAGTATAACAAATTCCTGTTACTGCTCAGGTGTATAGTTGTTGCTTTAATTAGTTGCGCATTATATCGTGTTATGTCATTATCTACTTAGTAAAATTACGTTCACATTCATAATGAACATTGACCGGATGAAACATGTGTTTGTGAGTTGACACGATTCCATGTAAAACTGTAGTGATACTGAAACTCCAAATACAAAAATTCAATTATTTACCTTAGCTATTCTTATACATCAAACATTTTATTTTGGTAATGAAAATGTCATATCTGCGGTATTTCGCCTGATATTAAGACAGGTATAAATAAAAATTTTCTCTTTCCCTTTTTATATTAATCTGGTAAGAAAATATAATGATGGAAAAGTTAATAAAATAGTTTACTACACTGTAGTTATGATTTCGAGTGCTTATGCGTATAGCGGTACAACATGTACATGGAAAATAATAGATGAACTACTTTTATTTCCCGCGCCCGTGTCACCGGGTGGTTAAAAGTGTACGGCCAGTTCGGGACTCGAACCCGTGACACCTCGCTGACAGGGCGAGTGCTCTCCCGACTGAGCTAACCGGGCCGCCACACATCATTTCACCAATCCCGCTCAGGTTCGGTACCGTGACACCCTCTTAAAATGTCCCAGGGGGAAATAAGTATTATTTATTGGGCATTTATTAAACACGAGATGTATGTATTCGGCAGGCATTTAATAAATGCTTATTTAAATATTGAATCTTATTTTCGAAATATTATACCATATTTACCGTCGATATGCCTTTATAACTGGGGTCACAGCTAGGGAACGTTTAATGAAAATAAATATGTGAAATACGCAAATATGCACATACTTTTTGTTAGATAACACTTTTATTATTTGTGTGTATACAAATGCATTTTCTTAAAAACCACAATTGCATTATGTAATTTATTAAAGACCACATAATAGTGCCTATTTGCACGACATATATTTCTATGAAGATGTTTCCTGCTTTACTTTGTAAATGACAGATTCAGAAAAGGAACAGATCCACTACAGTGGCTCTGTGGGAATTCGTTATGTAACCCATTCCAGTACCATGGATTAGCATTTTTCCGGAGATACGCCAGGCTATAATGAAATGCAAGTGCTGACATTCAATCTTGATCTTCACTAGATACTGATGGAAGGCGAACACAAAGATGCAAACTCATGCGTTCATGGATTGAAAAGACAGTAGTGGTTCTGGGCTAGATTTGGTTATAAGTTATGTTTACAAGTCTGTATTCTGCGTGGAAGAGAAAAACGGAATACTAATCACGAAGGAAGTTGGTGGTTAACAACAAAACATGTACGCTATAGTTATAGAACCATTCTTAAAGGCATGTGTGTAATGATTTCAATCACCTATTAATATGTAATTTTCATAACCACCCTATTCAATACTTTTACAAACTTAATAATTTGTTCTTGATAGATTAATATGTTTTTGTTTTATTTTTCTCTTTAATTTGTCTTTAATGTTAGGGAAGTCAATTTCTCTGATTGTTTTCTGATTAATTACCTAACATATAGACTGACTGGGTTTTCCGTCTGCATAGTTGCATTTGATTTAGATCGTTTAACAAGCGCATTGATTTTTTGTATTAATTTTAGGGCTAAAAGTCTTTTGATAAAATCAATGTTATAACTACTGTCGATATCAATTGTGTAAAAGTACTGTATATGAATATGAAAAAAAAATATGATGACATTCACTGTTGTTAGAAGTCCACAAGAACGATTTCAGATCCAATCGCTTACGAACAATAATTGGTGTACTATTGTTAACTACTCGGGAATTCAATCTTCATAAACTGATACTTTTACAAAAGTAATTACATACGCTGATATTTCCTTTTAAACCCGCGCCATTAAATTATAACAGCAAGAACAAAGCTTATAACAAACATTTCTATTACTTTGCTTGCAATTTATAAAACTTCATTGTGTCCGCATTATTGATACTGTCGTATAATTGATGCATGTACAGTTAAAATGAAAATGTACGTATTGCTACATATGATTCTTGCAAATATTTACTTTATAAAGTACACATATATCAACAAATGAGCAAACTGAACTTAGCTGTATTTCCAATATTCTACATAAACGGTCGATTAACGCCGGAAATTAAAGTGTTATCCAGGGAATTGAACTCTATGACAATGACACAGGGATAATATTGTAATCCTCATTATTGAACATTTCCAGACCGAATGTCAAGAGCTCAATGTAATGTCAATCGGTGAAGCCTTAAGAAGTATGCCTGTCTGCGAATGGAAGTACATTGAATCGACAGCTGAGTAAATACTCTTTCCGTTATTAGTTTTAAATGAAATGGTTTGAAAATCATATATTCCAATTGACATCTTTGTTTTGTCAATAAGTCTAGGATGGCAATTGCATTCGATCTAAAGGAGCTAGCGGTACGTGTTAAAACATGATCGCAAAAGAAGTAAGAACAGCAAACATGTTCTTCGAAAAAAGTTTCCAATAAACGTTAGTAGAAATAAAGTTCTGAAATTGCTTAAATGTGTACTAGATATATAACGCTGTTTATAATGGCGCTGACAAACTTAGACATCTTTAAGCATAGAACTGTTAAACGCTTGCTAATCAGACTAGTTGAAAGGACACAAACATTTATAGACAATTAAAACACTTACAAGCAATACACTTATATTACAATAACGCTAACACATAATACGCAATCTCACATTAGATGTTTCAAATTTACAACATTACTTGAATGATGTATTTTTTAGCAAACTAGTCAATACATGTTTGCATTAAAATTAAGAAAAAAAAAACACAATAAATAAGCAGATATACCTATAACAATCCTTGAAATGGACTGAATATAAATAAGACAATAAAACGAATGAAAAAACAACTAATGGTGTCATTGATAGTAAGCACGTCACTTGGGCATACGGTTATACACTTTTTTTAACTAATAAAAGTCACTCTAGAGACAAAATATTTCAAGTGACAACGGTCGAAGACGAACATTAAAGTGCACCATATAAGACAATACACAGTCATACAAAATATACATTATTCAGTAATATACTGGTATATATTGCAATAATAACGTGGTTCAATTTGTATCATAGTTTGAACGAAAAACGTATATATATCGTCATGTCGTTTGTACCACATGAATATATCGAATATTGAATAGTCTATATCACGAATTTCGTTCATTGTTATATGACTGAATTTAAATGTAGATCAAATGTACATAAAATGATTTCTACAGCTTATTGTTTTTACATAAAGGACTATTAGAATATTCAATCAGGTCAATAAGAAATAATTGTAATATTGAAATGTCTAATAGACCTTGAGCTACTATATGACCCTGCTCCCCCCTAGGGGGAATTTACACTGTTATGTTTTTCTTAATACTCTAGGAAGGGGGCATCACCTGACAAAAGTTTTCAAAATTATGTTGGGGCTTTACAGAGTTATGGGACTTTGAAACGCATACCCCTTATTTTGACTTTTTACTCTTTTTCAATTCACTATATTGCATAGATTTATTATTTTACGGCAATATTTTTGATAAATAACTAGTGCCCAAGCATATTCTATCCAATTATGACACTGTGAATGAGAAATCTACTCACATAGTGTATCTTAGATATACAAAATCGTAAATATTAACTAGTGTTATAGAAAAGTTAATTCCCCTTGTTTGGTTCCCGCCATTTTTTTCGTTTTTCTTCTTTTTTTTTGGGGGGGGGGGGAGTTCTGCAGACAAAACATGTTGTTTTTCTTTCAAAATGTCATGATACGATAAAAGAAATTTATTTTTGAATTATTTTATCAGATTTTGGTAATTAATTAATACATGTTAATGTATTTGTCAAACATATTTAGTGCTAATTAAGCGGAAATACGAAATTCTATCAACAAGTGATGTTGTCATGCTGCAGGGCTTAGTATTCATTTGCTGTTAAATTATAGACAATTACTTTTTTCTAGACCTACAGTCAAACTAAATTTACTTCGAACATCTTTCATTGGAGATACAATGCGGCTGGGTTCTAGTTCGCAGCGTAATCAAGCTCCGTGTAATCGGTATCCTACAATAAATAAGTGCAACTCCAGGAAGTGTTTATGTTGCAAGTTTTTAAATATGTCCTCTTTTATTCTTTCATCGGTTAATAACCGAAAATTTTCAGTTAACATTAAATCCGATGTCTCATGAAATTCTATGCATGTGGTTTATGTCATTACTTGAAATGTACCCTGTTGTGGTGCGCAATACGTTGGGCAGACTAGTAGATCACTAAAAACACGTTTTAGGGAACATTTTTTTAAAATTAAAAATAATAATAAATTTAATAACTTCATTTACCAGCACTTTAATAAAACGGGTCATAGTGTAACAAATATTTCAATTCAACCTGTGGAGCAACTTATTTTTGATAATAGTACTTCAAATCAGTGCCAATTAAAAGCAAGGTGTATGTCGGAATTCGAATGGATTAAACGTTTGCAATCAGCTTACCCACTTGGATTAAATGATAATATTCTTAATGTTGGTACTATTTCTAAAAATAAATCGATTAATTCATTTTCTCTGTTTAGTAAACGTCTAAGAAATAAACGTTCACACGGCATTAGGAAAAATGGTAACATAAGGCGTAAATTTAAACGTCTGCTTTCTTTAAATGACTGCTACACATTATTACAGAATGGGGGTAAACATAAATTACTAAGTGCACTTTGCTCTCTTTCTGTTTCTTCGTTGGCGCATATTGTTAAGGAATGTAAACTTATTTTAATTCAATCTGACCCTCTATATGAATGTGCTTGTATTATTGAATCTTTCACTGACTACTATCTTAAACCTTTTATTGAAAATGTACTTAACAAAACAAGAAATCGTATCAAAATTGAGTTTTGTAACAAAGGTCTTGATTTAATTGACCTTCCAAAAATATTCAATGACAAAAATGTACGTAGGTTGATTCCCCCTTATTTCCGCAATACTGAATCACCGCTTATTTGCTACAAGTATAGTAAACCTGTTAGAAGTATCGTTTTTAATTATAATTCTATTTCCACAGATATTAATGTAATAAGAAATTGTCCTACATCATGTGACTGTTCTAGTTCCAAATATTTATATGGTCCAGTTGGACATGTTATTACTGGGGACCTTAATTTCATTCAAAATAAAAACCTTAGAAATTTATTACGCAGAGGCCCTAAGTATAGACTGCCTATTCCTGTTGATTTTGATGACTGCATTAAGAAATTAGTAGCATCCTTACATGAGTATTGCGCTAAATGGTGCAGTAAGGAAAATGCTGAAATTACTGCACTTAATGATTGGAAAGCAAAAGTATTTAATATGGCCATGAATAAAATATATTTTTATGATACAAATCCTCTGGCCTTACCACATTCACCTAAATTTAATAAACAAAATCTCTGTAAATTGCTTGAAGACTTAAAATCTAAATTCGTCATAGTTCCTGCTGATAAGGCTGCTAATAATGTTATAATAATATGACGAGTGTTTTATGTTCAAAC
>VMBQ01000017.1:164025-358927 GCA_007657795.1 Dreissena rostriformis | reverse complement strand
AAAATGGGCTTAAAAGGAAGTTAGTTCCCAAAATGGGGGTTAAACCATTATAATTCGGTATTAAATGAATTAATAGACATACAAACGCGTCGAGATAATTAAATAATCGTGATTTATGTTATAGTTTACTGTAAACATGCACAAATACCGTTTATTTTGAGAGAAAATGATATTCGAACATCCAACATCTCGAAGGTCAAGAAATTAAACAACAAATTTGTCGCCGGTTTTGCTTCAATAACTTTTTTATTCCGACGTCTACGGCATTTAAACAAAAAACCGAGGGGAGCACAAACACCGTAGAGCCGAAAGGGCGTATTCATTTAAAACAAATATAAATATAAACTGGCTTACCGGGTGAAACTATCCGCTACTCCTTCACGAAAAACACGAAAACGACGCCATCTTTGAAGTTTTGCTCCCGTTACCTCACTTAAACGCGGTAAGCTCCCGTATACGCATGCCCCCCTGATCTAAGTACAGACGTATCTCCTTAGATGCTCCCAGTAGCTCCTTTCTATTTTGAATGCAAAGTTGCTTTTTCTGTGACAAAGGTATTATTAAAGTTAAGAGTTGCAAGCAAAGATCAATTTAATGTGTTACAAAATGTGCAGAAGAATCAAAATAGCAGTGATTGATTAGTCTAATAAACGGATGCTTTGTAAAATTCACGCTTACCCTTAATGCCCGTGAAACAATTTATCAGAATGTATGCACACAAAAATATACAATATCTGGGGCACGCCATGAGAGGAAAGAATGTTCAGAATTCAGCATTCATAAATCTGTGCAGACCGAAACATTCAGGTTCATTGGTAATTATTTTGAAGGGCATATTGTACGAGGATATTATGTGGAATGGCCCACAATGCTTAAGGAAAGATAACATAGCTGCATTCTTGAACACCGCCCTTCTGTATATAATGACACCTATTACAACTATAAACTCAAATATAAATTGTCAAAACATTAACAGAAACAAATCTGACAGCAAGGATCTTCAAACACAACAGCCAAACAAGTGTTTTGGGCTGATGTAGAGGGAAGGGAGATACAAATGGCTTTTGAACTTGCTTAATCGGACAGCTTTTTTAAGTGCAACGATGCTACGCGGTTATAGTCTAGAATCATGCAAGAATTCATATTATATTCTGTGGCCACCCGTTGCAAAATGGTTAATTTTAGGGAAACTGTATCCTTCAATAGACTAGAGGTTTTCAACATATTTTTGTCAGTAATATCCACCAACTTTAGCACGATTCAATGCGAATCTGATTGGCAAGAAAGTTCAACGATAGAATTTGCTAAATATTTATGTTATGCAGCTTACAATGATGAGTCGTTGATGCCAAACATATCCTCTTGCCAATAACTGTCCATCATCTTACAGGAAATGCAGAACTGGTCACTCTTGTGAAACGTTATGGTCATGCACAAACATATACATGTACACCCACACGTGAGATTGAAACAGCCATGTGGAACTAGGTCATTAATTCATAAACAAAATTACCCAAAAACCTTTCAACGGAAAACAACGATGTTTTGTATTGTTGCAGAAATAACTTAGAATTTAATAAAGAAACACCATTTGGTTCTCGTACGATAAATTCCACCCATGGCATTGAGTTGCATGAGACCTCAGACTCATTTATTGCTGTCAAGCATGGGCCTTCTCAGTTACCCAAAACAAAAGATAGATAGTTCACACCAAAAGAGTAATATATCAGACCTTGCTATTCCCAGCCGAAATTTGAGCCAAATTTAATAATTCTGACAAACAGACCCCAGTTTGACTTCAAAAAAGGGGATTTCAACACATTCATTTGGTTTTACTGCAGGGTAAATGGTAGTTCCTTAAAAACTCAGAATTTCCCATCAATTTTAGGTTGGTTATCAAAAACTGATTGGCCAATCAAAATCCAACAAACCAGTCTTGAATATATATGCTACCTGTGAATGTTTCAATCAGTGAAAATTCTACTGTGCAACATATACTTGATACATAGGTTTCTGTCACCAAAGAAGCAGGCCAATCATACACAGTTGTCACTTTTCATTAAGCTGTGGCTAAACAGCATATTCGTTGTGCTGGCAATTTACTTAACAGTACAGCAAAGTGATTTAAACACTAACAAATATGTAGAAAAATGTGAAGACCGAAACATTGATTTTGAACAAAACCATAATTGTAAGATCACCAGATACAGATGTCTTAGTGCTTCTAATTAGATATCAGAGGCATTTTTGACGTTCAATGCTTTTTGACGACCTTACTGGAAACAAACTCATTGAAATATCAAAGATTGTTTAAGTAAAAGTACTTTTGTTCAGTGTTACCTGCAATTCTCTGCTTTACTGGTTTTATTACTATTAGCGCATTTGTGAGAAGGGGGAAAGTATGTATAGTTAACATTCAGACTTAATGCGTTACTTTGCCAAGTTGGGTGATATACAGGATTGTTGCGAAGACTTGTGAGCAGAAATAGAAAATTCGGTATGTTATACATACAAAAAGCCAAAGTACTAAGATGTAAATAAGCTTCGGTTGATACAAAATGTAATAGTGTTCATTAAATTTATACAATTAATCAATCCAAAATAATGAGGAGAAATAATAATAGTAATAATAATAATAATAATAATAGTAATGATAATGAAGAAAAGAAAATAATTAGGCAATAAATAACTACTGAGTCAATTATGGTAACAATCGTTCTGCTATATGCCCCAAAGATGTTGTGTTGTAGACGTCATCTTTTATTATCGATATTATAATTACTAGTATATATTCATATTTATCATTATGTAGTCATGTTTTTGTGTTATACAAAACATTTTGCATCGATAAAAAACGATATTTTAAGTGAATTGTGTCAATTTAATTTCTTCATTTAATCAATCCAAAATAATGAGGAGAAGTTATAATAATACTAATATTAACACTATTAACAATACTAGTATTAATAGTTATATAATACAAATAATAATACTCATACGAATAGTAATGATACTACAGATGATAAAATAATCAAGTTATACATATCTACTGTGTTAATGCTTGTAACAATCCCTTTACTAATTGTCCAAGAGATGTGTTGTGTTGTTATGGACTCGTTTGTTTTATTATTCATGTAATTATTATTATAACTTATAATTATAATAATCATTGTTATTAATAACTGTTGTATTTATTATTATCATTATTTTATAAAGTTTGTTTGCAATTTGTTTGATATAATAATGTTTAGGATGATGTTAAAGAAAATGTTGGACACACAATAAGTATGCTACAAGAATATGTATGTGATAGGCCGTGAGCCAGGAGCACTCCCCCCCCCCCCCTGGGGGAATTTTGTAGACGCTATTTTTTTAATCCTCTATATTCCCCCGAGTCTCATGACAAATTGTTTGCAATGTTTATAAAATAATATTTTCTACTAAACATATGTGCAAAACATATATTTTACACATATTTTCATAAGATTCACATACATATTCCTGTAACATATGAATTATATAAAAATATGTGTGTTTTGCACATATTTTTATTAGAAAATATTATTTTATAAACATTACAGGTAGAATATAATAAAATAGAAGTTTGTTTTAAGTAAGGGTTGTTAAGATAAGTTGTTTTTGTTAAAACTGTTCATTGTGTATGTACGGTGATCTTACAAAATTGGATTACAACACGTTTAAAACTCATATATTTAAAATTTAAAATTCTCAGTAATGCCCCACTATCCAGTTGCAAACAATGTGTCATGAGACTCAGGGGATATAGAGGATTGAAAAAATAGGGTCTACAAAATTCCCACAGGGGGGGGGGGGGAAACAAAAGTGCTCCTGGCTCACGGCCTATAATGCACGAATGTCGCTCATAATATAGTGATATAATTTTTTTATTTTTTGCAATTGTACAATATATTTGCATTATGTTAATGTAAAAAGGTATTTTTTGTTTCTATCTAACTGCTTTTGGACATACATCATACTATGGCGAAATTGACCGGACTGTCATCGTGGTCACTACGACCGTTTTGCCCAATCGCCCTCTTCACCAATGAACGCTTATAGAACGTCACATTGCAGTGTTACATATCGTATTTATTATTCAATATAAAACTATACTGCGTTGTGTTGTTTAATTGTTGTACCAATTTCTAAATATAGTTATCCTCCACGATAGAACCACACGGAAACCTTCCGGCAACATTGGCGCCCAACAAGTCGTCGTTGAAAACAGGAAAACAACGGTTGAAGTAAATCGTTCGACGTTGAAGCTTCGGAGCACAGCATTTTGCTCAAATTGGCCAAACTACGACTTTGCTATTTGACATAGCACAGACAAGTTCGGGAGAAACTCCCGAAGTCACGATCGCATGAACTTGGAGGGTTTCGTGACAACACGAGGTTACTGAACGTTCCATGGTCGTTTTTTGTTACGGAGAAATCGTTCCCGGGAAAATCACGGTGCACACATTAAATTTTACGTACGTACGTCAACGTCAGGATTCTGCATTCTACGTTACCAGGATTGGATTCGCCGTTCACTCTGGATAGTGCATTGACATTCGTATAATTGGACTTATTACCTAGTGTATAAGGCTAAGTATATTGTTTTGTTCATTCGTTGCTGATCCGACGGATTTTGGTGAGTGTATTTTTGTTTATATTTGTATTCAGTAATGTGTATGTGATTTGCAATTGTGCGTAAAATTAATCACTAAGTTGAACGTCAAAATTCTATAGCATAACTTTATTTGGCATATTGGTCACGGGTAAGCTTGGTTTCATTTTAGACCCAATTGCGAAAACTGTTTTGTTTAGATGTATTTGATCTACCAGTTTTTTTAAGCAGGATATAATCGCTAACTTGTCCCGTTCACTAACCAATGTATTAACATCGCCTTACTTAAGCACGCAATAATCAGTAAAAATCGTTGTAGGCCAGTATTGCCTAGCTATCTCCAAATTATAGCAGTAGATTATCGAGTATGATGGTGTTATCCCAGATTATCATTAAGATCTACATGTATATCCAATAATTCTGCCCCGATAGTCACGTATCAGGTTCGATGTAAAAAATGTTATAGAAGTATTTCATATTTCTGTAGACGCTATAGCATCGACAGAAATATTTACCAAATATCCCGAAGCTATTATCATATTATTTGATAGCACGAAAAGTATAGCATAACGTGTATAATATTATGTATCATACACATTGGTAATTCACCGTGATTGTCCGCGTTTTGCACGCGAGACAGTAAGGCGCGTGTCACGCTATAAAAAGGATATTTTCGAACGCGTAATATGTTAGCGGAAATAGCGAAGTCGATAGCGTTTGAGACTACCACGCGGGAGAACTAAGATCGAATCGGGACAATGTGAAATCGAAAAAAACATAAAATAATTTCTAATAAATTAAATGAAAAGTGTCACTGTGAGTGCGTTTAGCCTGAAAAATAAGAATTAACATTTCTATATTGCACAAAGATACAAACGGAAGTGTAATTCAGTGGATATAATGTGTACACGACGGACAAGTGCGGTAATTTAATATAATGCTGTGAATCGCTTGAAAGAAGTACAGTCAAACCTGTCAAAGAGACCACCTTTTAATAGAGACCACCTGTCCATAAAGACCACAACGATTTCCTCCCAATCCTTTTAATTCCTTTCATTCTACCCTGCGAATAAAGACCACCTGTGAACAAAGACTACAACGACCAAATCCCTTGAGCGGTCTTTATTGACAGGTTAGACTGTAATTTCATTTCGTGTTGTATTGATTTGTTTGCAAACATTGGTAAACATTGTTACCAGACCTGGTGTTTTGAAAATACAACAGATACGATAACATCTGCATACAAGAGTTGAGGTGTCTGTGAGAAAATACTGCGGTATGGAAGTAGTATTGTGTATTGTATTTAAGGAATAGTACTATCTGATAGTAGTGTTAGTTGTAGAGTAGTGTAAAGAGGCCTCTTCAAGTGCAGAGATAGCAGTATTAAGTTTAGATAGAAGAAAGGTTAGGCTTGAAACATGAGTGAAAGAGAGGAGAGATTGCGTAGGAGAAATATAGAAAAAGAGATCGAAGAAATAATGCAAGGGAGACAATATATTCAGGAAAGGAATCGTACTTGCCTGAATGAATCGGTTCATGATTTGGAGTCCCCATTACATATATATACTTTTATTCCTCCATATACAGGAACGAATTACGAGTGGTTCTAGACAACAACGTGTTTCGTCTTATGTTCCATTACACGAGATAGAAAGTTTTGAAGACTTTGGCAGATTTCTAGAACAAGCACGGATGAAACTAAGGGAAAGGATAGATAGCCGTGTATCAAATGTCGATGACCTCGTAACAGTGGATGATAACATTGATGACGCCGAACAAACGCAAACGAAGACGTATGAACAGAGCAGGTCTGCACTACAACAACAGGAGACTAAAACAGACAGCAGATACGGACGACAAGTAAACAGTAGTCATAACAGACAAGAGACTGTACGCATAGAAAGGGAAGTTGAGTTACGACGGCGGCTTCTGGAGCTAGAGGATCGCGAAAGCAACTATCGAGAAAAAGAAGAACACATGTACGAATTTTTGAAACTAAAAGAACTTGAAATACAGCATAAAGAATGCGACATGAAGCAGAGTTTCGATTGCAGAGAAGAACGATAATTATCCGAAGAAAATAAATTAAGAGATATAGAAATCTCATTATCTGAGAGGATGAAGAAGCTAGAATGTAAACTGGAGATGCGAGAAAATCGCATACCGGACGGAGGCTGGAAGAATAAACGAAAAGGGACTGTGGGCACTTTGAAGGCATCTGTGTCTGAACGTCAAGGTAAAGAGAAAATTGACCAGCTTCAGCGAACGATAGAAGCTCTTCAAAAAGAAAAGGCAGCATAAGAACCCGGCTTACCAGATACTGACGTCTTAAGCTACGGTCATAAGCTCATCAGATACGACGGTATGAGAGATGCAACAGAAATCAAATTGAACATATCGTCATTCTCAGGAGAAATTCCAGTACCAAGGAGCGAATCGCCATTCGAGGATTTCAAACTGGAGGTAGACGGTGTGAAAGTTATATACGCCGAACATGTTGTAAAACAAGGCCTTCGCAGAGCACTAAAAGGGAAAGCTAAGAAGAAGATGCTTCATATGCTTGCTGATGCGACGGTTGATGAAATTATGACAGAACTGGAAAGCAATTTTGAAAATGTCGCTAGTACCGACACATTACTGTCACGGTTTCTCATCGCAGAACAGGAAACTGTCGAATCTGTTGCACAGTGGGTTTGTACGCCTAGAAGAAATGCTGTTGCAAGTGGCCCGAAAGACCAAGATCGACGAAGGAAAAAGGCGGTCCATGTTACGCAAACGATTTTGGAGAGGTCTTAGGAGTGAAGATCTAAGAGATGCCACCCGGGTGCACTTTGAAAACAATTTACCGTACGAAGAACTGAGAAACAAAGTACGCGAAGAAGAGTTCGAGGTAAAGTTGTTGAAAGACAAGGATACCCGACATAAAATAGGAAAGGTGAGTCAGTTAGCTGTTGACACAGATGTGTGCCAAAGTAAAGAGCTGATACAACAGCTAATTCAAAACATGGAGTGTCTCGATCGCAAGTTTGAAGACTTAAAAAAGGACAGACAGATCGGCACAGAAGCAATGACAGAGCTACAGATACCAGATTCGAATACCGACAGAGAGGGTTTCAGCGAGGCGGATACAGGAGACGCCCCAATAATTTTCAGAATTACCGGAATAATGAAAGAGCCGATGATACTGCCAACCCCAACAAGTCGATAACGAATCAACCAGCATCAAAGAAACATTTAAACGAGTAAACGTCGCCATTGAGGGTCGAATAAACGACGTTTCCGGTTCTGACCTAAAACAACAAACATTTAATTTATTTGATAGGCTTATCGGTTGTTCCAACGAATCCTATGTATGTATAAATGAATTACCTACACGAGCTTTGATTGACAGTGGAGCGATGGTAACGACTATAAGTTAAAAAAAAATATGAACAAATGGACCCAAAGCCAATTCTATATAGCTTAGAAGAATTAAAGCTATCAATCACAGGAGCTAACGGATCAAATTTTTGTATATGGGGTACATCGAAACAGGAATATCAGTTCCTCATATTAGCGAAGAAACATTTGACGTACCCGTTTTGGTCGTGCCCAACACGGAGTACAATATCAATGTACCAGTCATCATCGGTACCAACGTGATACGACATCTTCGCTCAATCCCATTAGAAACTCTATCTGAGGAAAAGAGAGCAGCTGAAATGGCTACGTCTCTGGCGGCGAATATAGGCTTGGTGGTTTCTACGAACAAATCTATCTTAGAACTACAACCCTACGAAACGATGACCATATCCAGTTTGGTTCGAAAGTCGACACTAACCTCGGCCGCAGTTTCTGAGCCGTCTGAGAAGGCGTCAAGTAAAATATGAGTATGTCCACGTGTGCCTTGACAACCGGGGAAACACTGCAAGAGTTCCGGTCCGAATTTTTCAACTTGTCGGCCAAAACCATTTAAATTATCCCCAAAACCGTGCTCTGTGAATTGCAACCAGCAAAGGTACTGCGCTCATGGGAACCAGACTCCGCCGAGACGCAAGTGAACGCAACGCGTAAAAAACAACAAATAAACAAGGGAGATAGGAATAGGTTCTGTAACAACCTGAAACTGGACATAACTCATTTAGAGCCTAAACAACAAGAACAACTCAAAGACATGTTGTTTGAAATGAGAGATGTTTTTTCTTCAGGGCCTCTAGATCTGGGTAATACCGATCTCGTTCGCCACACCATAAGGCTAAGTGATAACGAACAATGTAAGGAACGTTATAGTCGCGTGCCGCCTGGACTGATAAATGAGGTTCGTGAACATGTTCAGGAAATGTTAGACATGCGCGCTATTCAACCTTCATCCAGCCCGTACTCATCCAACGCCGTCATTGTCCAAAAGAAAGACGGTACTAAACGGTTCTGCATTGATTACCGGAAGTTGAATAACCGTATCCACAAGGATGCGTATGCCATTCCCCGCATTGACGACACCCTTCACCTCCTTGCCGGCTCCCGTTATTTCACTAAGCTCGACCTGAAGGCGGGGTACTGGCAGGTGGAGATGTCGGAAAAAGACAAAGAAAAAACCGCGTTTCAAGTAGGCAGTTTAGGGTTCTTTGAGTGCAACCGGATGCCTTTTGGACTCTGCAACGCCCCTGCGACATTCCAACGATTAATGGAGCGTTGCATGGGCGAATTGAACCTCAAAGAATGCCTAATATACCTTGATGACATCGTTGTTTTCAGTCATGATTTTTCGGAGGCAGTTCAAAGACTAAAATCAGTTTTACAGCGTTTAAGAGACCATAATCTTAAACTTAAAGCCTCCAAGTGTGAATTTATGAAACCGGAAGTGGTCTACCTAGGTCATTTGGTCTCAAAAGACGGTATCAAAACCGACCCAAGTAAGATTGAGGCGATACTTAAATGGAAAGTACCGACATCGATTAAAGAGGTCCGAAGTTTTCTAGGATTTGCCGGGTATTATCGGAAGTTTCTCCGTAACTTTTCCCAGACGGCTCGGCCCCTCAACGACCTCCTGATCGGCACTTCCGGAAACAAGTCAATTGCAAAGAAAAAGTTGACGTGGGGTGAAACACAACAGCGTGCCTTCGACACTCTTGTCCACACATTGTCAACGGCCCCAGTGCTTGCGTATGCCGACTATTCAAAGCCGTTTAAGTTGCATACAGACGCATCTTCACATGGTCTTGGTGCAGNAAATAGTCACTTTTTAAGTTTCATACTGACGCATTATACGATTATTATTTTTGTTATGAGAAACAATCAATTTTAAGGAAAACAAGCACTTCACAAATTGACGAATCCTTGACCTCAAATTATCAAACATGAAACGATGTGTTGCATGATGTAATATGATGAAACGTTGAAAATCAAAACAATAAAACCTTCTTGTAAATTGTAAATGAGTTTTATTTGATGCACATGGAAAAAGTCCCAAAACAAGATTGTCTTACTTAGATCCGTTGTTCCAAGGTCAAGGGTTACTTAGGCTGGCTCTGACTCAAACTTGACAAGATGAAAATTGCCTATGGAAACTGCGCCAGGCAATGCTCCCACATTGACATCAGAGAGATGTCCAACACCTAAATAGAAAAGTATAAAAACTGCAAGTCAATGTGTCCATAAGTCACAGAAATCATTGATACATCATACCGTTCTATTCTAAAACGTCGCAATTCATAACTTCGACAATAGCAACAAATGATAAGAATATTATTTGTTTATGTATAGCAAATTTGAATAAAACATACCGTAATATTAAATGTGTCTGCATTAAACAGCATACATTCAACAGCAGTTCAACGTTGGTAATCGGTATTACATTCATTTTTGTGTTTGCAAACCGCGTTCTCTCTTTTCGCACTTTCATTGTGCAACAGAATGTCAACAGCCGTGACGTGAACGAAAATATGTTTTTCAAACAAAAAATATTATAATATTTATTTTAAAGTTAATTAATCTTAAGGAGATGAACACATTTCGTTCTAAAACAAAAACACACACATTTCTTTCGTATTTATAGTTCTTAAATAATATCACACTCATTTATTTCGTGTTTAAAGTATTATTTCCGGACTTTGACGTAGATAACCAATCGTTGCCAAACGCTTTCCGAATACGGCGAAATCGACCGACTATTCCCGATCTCATTACGCTCCTACTACCTTAATATGTTCAATGTCGATCTCGTGAATCGAATGATTGCTAAAGTCATTCGATTCTTTACATTCAAAGAGTATATATCTCGTTGTTGTATATTAATGATATATATTACCATTAATAAGTATCTTACAGGTAACTATGTTTTAGTATTTTCATTATGTTTCGTTGCTAAATTGTATTTTGTATTGTTTGTATTGTTTGTATTATAAGGATCACCGTCGGATCATGCATTACTTGTATTTGTTTATTGCTATATTTATATGGATTCGATTCTTAACATTCAAAGAGTATACATCTCTTTGTTGTATTTAAATGATATATATTACCATTAATAAATATCTTACAGCCAAACGAGTTTATCCTCAACGATAGAACCATACGGAAACCTTCCGGCAACAGTAGTACCAGATTCCTTCGAAAACAGTTTACAATTTTCGTTCATCACTCTCGAAGGGTTTCATCTCTATGTTTGCACAGATGGAATCATCTACCAGTAACTGACTGAGTTATTCCCTCAGCATCAGCATCATTGGGAAGAGTTTAACTCAGTTAAGTAAACTTGTGTTTATATATTAAATAGCACTAAAGTACTATAATTTAAATACTGAAATAACTATTCGAAAACACACCACATCGAATCGAAGACTGTCAATTAAGCCGCAAAGGTCATTATAGGATGGAGATTTTACCAACACTTATAGATTTTTGAGATGTTATAATGTTGAATGATTATTGAAAAATTTATTTAACAATCCCTGAAACACCTCCACTAAATAACAATTGATTATCTCTCATTAGAGTATAACATAACGAAACTATTATGGTATGGGAGAAGAAAAAAATTTAAAGCCTTGAAGGAAAGCCGAATACGCTAAAACAGTACCATCAGCTCTTATTAAATAGTAATACCGTAAGGCCGGTTATAGTTAAGTTGCCATTTATGTTACCACATTTATAAAATATAACACACACAACCATTTAGAACATTCCGGTACAAACACGATAATTTTTTTTCATTTATTATCCCGACATATTCGGAGGGATATTGTTTTGGCGATGTCCGTCCGTCCTTCTGTAAGTCCTTCCTTCCATACCTCCGTCCGGAACATTTTTTTTGTCCGGAGCCATATCTTGGAACTGCTTGGACCTGTTTCATAGAAACTCGGTATGTATGTATAAGAGGTTGATTCTCGTCAAATTCCGTCGCAATTCATTTGCAAAAATGGCGTAACTACCTTTTTTGACTGGAAAGAAAGCGAACTTTTGTGTCTGGAGCCACATCGTGGAACTGCTTGGGCATACTTCATGGAAAGAGTGTTTATATGGATTAAATACTAGTAATGATGCATGTCGTATTGCGACGCAACGATTTGTCGATTACGGAGTAACGGCTCTTTGTATGCCGTCAAAATACCTTTTTCACATAATTTTGTTTTGTCTTGAGCTGTATCTCAAGAAACAAACAGTCATGACGCTTACCAAAGTTTTTCTCAATCATATGGGGCTCAGTCACAAGCAATACCCATATCCCAAGAGGCGACGTCAAGGTCACTTATTGAGGTAAAAGATCGCACATTTGATAAATTATTCATAATTACGCAATTACTTAACTATACATCCAGTGATGCAGTAATAACGTTCTGCAATTATTCTCCGTTATCCGGCTCTATGTATAAGGTCAAACTCAGGTCTCAGGAATAATCGAGATCAAGGTCACACACTGAGGTCAAATGTTATAAAATAAAATTATAATATTAAAATATGATTAAATATGACATTGTTTGCTCTACCAAACATCACGTGACTTTCAAATCAACTGATGCAATTGTTCATCGTTATCAGGCAGTGAGGCTCATGCAAGACCCATGTCTCTATGGTCAAAGTCAAGGTCACACGAATGTTGTTGCACATCGCTTTTAAATAGCAGTTTTCTATATATCTTACTTAAAACAAGATGTTTACACGAGTTTTAGTAGATTAAATTAAAACATGGCGGTGGGTATATACACGGATAGTTGAATTAAGGACAAAAATTGTCTGTACACATCTTCTTGTAATACCTTTTAAAAGCATTCTTTGTTTTGTGAGCTTCACCGATTACAGAAAAACCGGTTATTTATGAAATAGCATACGTTTAAATTTGCATGAAACATAGACATATAATAAATATGCAAAAGAAATGGCATTTGAGCGAGCGAAACCAGATTTCTTAGAGACGACCCATATCTCCAGTAGCTGTTGGCTTTTTGGTTGGTTTCTTGAGACCAATTGTTAGTTATATCAAAAGAAATCTGTAAGTTTCGTCAAGAATGAACTCGTAGAATATTTCATGAATAAAATATAAAATGAATGACTATGTAAATATTTTTAAACGGTTTCGCATATTTAATAATTGTTGATTGCGTACATATTTAAATGATACATGTTTTTAAATATCAAACACTGTATGGATTAATACATCTACAGCAAGATACATTATAAAAGGAAATCCTCAGTATAACAATATTCAAATTATTACATGCATGTCTGTGTTGTTTACATTAATTAACTGGTAAACATAAAGTACGTGCATGTAGATGCATATTTGCACATGTTCCATCCGATAAGTTAACATGCCTATATGGTATATATACCACTTGTATGTGCTTATAATATGTTTCTATGTCTTGTGCAAACAGTTTTACCTGGTCATGTAATAGCAGAATAGTTGTTGTGTAACATTTGAATGCTGCAAAAAAACTCAATTCGGATGTATACACATGTATTTTTTACATTGATAATATATATGTTGTTTATAATGTAATACTTCTAATTTTACTTTGTGCTGGTTACGTTTGACACTCAAACGTGTTACCAAAACAACATTGACCAATACTAATCGATCAAACACACTTTGTTTTAATTATTTGAAATTATTCTTTACCACAAGCCACAACTATGTAAAGGCCCATTTAATGGATATGTTTAAAGAAAACAGGTATATTAAGCGACTGAAAGGTAATCATTAATTCTAAATGCAATTATGGTATTTGGCAGACACATCTGCATAATTTTCAAATCGCGTATTATGCTAAAGATTGAATGAAAAACAAATCACAAAGCAGAACTGTGTAATTATATCCGTCGCAAAATTTAAACTCGTGGAAAGCAATAAAGCAATTATGAACAAACGAATACATGGAATACTAATGCTCTATTCGTCAGACCGTGATGGTTTAGTAATACCTCTCCAACTTAAAAAAATATTTTATGTTAATGTGTTCTTTTGAGTGATATTAAAATAATTGTGAAAAACCACCGTTCAGTCAGATAATTATAATGCTGGAAAATGGAATGGAGTTAGTAACAATTATGTTCATATGATAAGCATAATGTTATATGATCAACACTTAGTACGACTGATTTCTTTCATCCGCATACGTCAAATTAATAGCATTTGATAAACATGTTCAAACCATACTAACAACCAAATTACATGTTTAAAATAGACATAATATCTTATCAAAACTAATCCATATACATCGAGTTATACCATGAAAGAATAAAATAAAAATTATTCCTGTTATCCACACTGTAAAACGTTTATTTCTGCTATGTGGCTGATATGTAAAGGTCTATGAACACTGAGCACGTGGATGATATGGACCTCGAATATTGCCACAACCTGATACTAAACAAAATGGTTGCCCCTTTTTACATAAACTTTGTTCCGTTGCGTTTGATGGCTAAATGCATGTATTAAAGACGATAATTTATTTGTTAAAACTAAACACATATATTGTTCAAACAGTTGAGTGGAAAGACATTACTAATATATGCACTAAGAATCAAATGTTCGATATTTTTTTCGCATGGAGTCTTTGTCTGGAACTATAAACATTCCGTTACATAAATCTGACTGATCATTCAACAGAAGATCCTCATTTTTGTTAAAGGTCAAATGCTGATTTCATAACGGAAAATGCTATTTTATAAATAAATACATTCTAAAACGATTGGAATCATCAAGCAAAATGGCAAAAAACATTTCGATACTTAAAAACGATTATTTTGTTTTTCCGTAAAGCGCTCGGGAATTTCCGCCACCTTTTTTGGTGATGACGTCAACTTGACCCCACGCGCATGACACGGAATCTCGTCCATTGTTTTTTCCGCGATAGAAATTGTACGAGGTGCATTTAATTAATTACAAAAAAAGCCCTAAAGAGCGGAAGATATTACATTCTTTAAATGTTGTGGTTATTTTATTTTACATTGAATGAATTTTCTTTTCGTTTATATTGAAAGACAATATAAATACATTTAAGCATACAAATAGAAAAAAAACTGCATATTGTGCAAATTGAACTGTCTTTGCATGTATATTGAAATATCTTTAGATGTTATAATGAGTGATACAAATCTAGCATTTTACGATACCATCAATCGATAAAAAGTAATTTTTAAACCCTATTGTGATCAAACGTGACTGCTTGTTTTTATGACGGTGTTTCGTACACTGCAGCAACGTAAAATCTGTACACGTACTAGCGGTGTTTTCACTTGCCGGTAGCCGTTAAAACCGTTAATTGTGTAGCAGTAAATTTGTACAATATTTTAAACTTATAGTAATTAAAAACTTAATTAGTATGATTAAACTGGTGAATATCTATACACTATATAGTTCCTGTTAATCCATGTCGGAAAAAATCTTCATTTTAATTAAATATGTTTAAATATTTTATTAAAGCAACTGTTATGTATTTTGGCTGTACAATTGGGCTCAATGACTGCTCAATATGCCGAGAGATGACATGGACATGGAGGTATCATTAATTGTGTTTAATGACCAGACACTAGTCTACCACATGTGGTTTATGCAGGGACCCAAGTATATGTCTCTGGGTTTATGACACCACGATTTCTTTGTCTGGACAGTATCCGATCATAGCAAGATAATCGGTTTGTGATGAACAAAGGGGCAATTAAACACCGGGTTGAAACTGCTGAAACAAAGAGTATCAAAATTGGTGTTAACAACTGAATCAAAACAATTTCATGTAACAAGAGAATTTATTTAATGTGTTGTGTAACAATGTAAGTTTTTACAGACATATAAAGGTTCAAATCAGTTACTAAATGCTGCGTACATATAACTCGATGTATTTGTTGTTTGTTTTTATCCTTATTTGTGTTCGATCATTAAATTTAATTTATTCTAAAAGCATTTCCATTTCCGAGTATTTTTGTTCTAAAACATGGTCGCGAAGATGTGCCAAGTATATACATTTATGTGGTAACCACATACCGAATCTCGTAGATAAGTGTTCCATTCCCGAGTTCGTTGTTAGTAAAAACAAATAATAAAAACAATATAATCGTTCCAAAAATGAATTCCCTTGCACGCTTATGGTTTATCAGACATGGGGACAGTTGGCATGGAGGCCAGTGTGCTCAGTTATGCACTTTACCCCTGCGTCTTTCCATCCTTTCCATCAGCTCTGGGTAATCGGTGCATTTGCACTGAATCTGCATACGATACGGTGTGCAACATGAACATGTTCACCTGAAAATACAAAATATGTTTGATTGTCAATTCAGAAATTCTTAACATTCAGAACTGGTACAAGTATCCGTTCTGTGTTGATATTTATTAACGTATAACCGTAGAATTACAATCAACGATTTTTTGTATGTCTTTTTCCCGACATGTGTATCAAACAAATGAAGAAGTTATATATTTACCAATCCGTATTCCCGAACATGTGCATTAAACAAAATAAGAAAGTTATATATTTACCAATCCGTATTCCCAACACGATGGTCATCTAGAGCATCGGCAAAAGATTCCTCGCTGCCCGAGTTAGATTCAGAAAAATCAGACTGACTGTCAATAAATTCCGGCCCATACATGTAAGGTTCAACGGAAAACTCTTCATAATCACTATCATCTTCCATTTTTATCAATTTGTCTTACTAAAGTTGGGGCAATATCACATCCGAAGCCCTATAACGCCGGTTCGTTAATGAGAGCATACGCACTGCGCAGAGGTAACATTGTTGGGGTCCAGACAATTCGCCCCATTGCCAACTCGCCCCAGGTCAACTCGCCCCAAAACTAGGACAAGTCGCCCCAAATTTATTGGACAAGTCGCCACAACCAAAAGACAACTCGCCCCAATTCATTTTCTTTTATATTTTATCGTTGCATTATTTATATTATTTTACCTGCATATTTTTGTAAAGTCAGCGAGGCATGTATGTAAGCTGTCATGGAGGCATCTCGGTGTTACGGGGAAAAGCGGGAAGGATTTGATCGCTATTAATATATAAATTAATTGACTATGAAAAGTCTTAATGATTTTGTTTTTATTTCGCCGAATCTGATCTTGTCGATTATGTGTTACATCGACCGAAACAGGTGATTCGAGGATATGTAAATTGTAATTAATTAATTGTGTACGTACCTGATTGCTTTTAATTATCAATTGTAATTAACTTTTTATAGAATCGTGTTTATTAAAATTAGCGCTTTTTAGTCCGTCTTGTTATGAAAATCTCTAATTAATCTCAATATCTCGATTCCATGCATCAATCATATATTGACATACTAGTATATTAAAATATTTATTATTGAAAAACTAATATATTAAAATATTTAGTATTGAAAATTTCTATTTAATCTTAATATTTGGATTCCATTCATCCATCGTTGAATAGGTTCTTTTAACCTATTAAAGTGCATTTGCCATGTTTTATGATCAGGAATTTTGAAATAAGTGAAGTCATTTCATTTGAGGCGAGTTGTCTTACGATTGGAGCGAGTTGTCCAAAACATTTGGGGAGAGTTGACCATATTTTGGGCGAGTAGTCTTGGGGCAAGTCGGCTTTGGGGCGAGTTGTCTGGCGACCAAATTGACGTCACTACAGGTTTGAATGAAAATGGCGAATTGATCGGAATGTGTGAAAACTCGCGACTTTGTCATATTCGTTCTCGCTTATAACACCTGATTGAATCGAAGTGAAGTGCAAAACAGTTTTTTAATGCATTAAATTCAATAAATAAATGTTTTTACGGGTTTTAAAAAGAATAACATTTGACCTTTAATGTAGTCTACATCGATACACACATCGGTGTGATTGTGTGTCTGGAACGTATCGACGTTGGTCGTACTGTCACTTGTTTTATGATCTTTCGAGCATTCTAAATTGCTTATATTTTCTGGGAATTGAATATTGCACAGATCAAAACTTATCACATCGACAGAATAATGTTGAGGAAAATTGTGGACCGAACAATCAGAATTTTCTTCCGAAGGCAAGTCAGTATATAATTTCACGTTTCATAACAAGTGTCATCTCCATATTCAGTATCATGACCACTCGGTGTACTGTGTTCAATGATACTATACATACTGTACTCACATGAGAACTACTGGCACTTGATACACTATGCTTGGGCTTTTTATACTCCAGCTCAGAGGTTGATTCTCTAACTCCCGGCCAAATGCGCTCTTCACATGTGCCATGTGACCGAACCCGCCATGCTCGGATTTTTAGTTCAGAGCTGTACCAAATGAACAAGCCGGTTAGGTCAATAACTGTAATAAAGTAGCTTGATTGAAAGGCTACAAGCACATTGCTTTTTAGTTTTCTGACAGTTTGTGGCAATTAAAGTCAATGTTTAATATGTATAAAATGTGTGTGGAACATATTTATGCATTCCGACCATACATTTGTCATTACATTTAACGTTCCCTATGTCTAAGATAGTCGAAGACAAAGAGAAAAAAAGAATGCATTAGTATTCAATTCATAAGCATCTTTTTGAATAAATTGTTTGAAACATTTTTTTTTAACGCGAGTTTTCTTATTTTTTTGCCATTCACTCATTTTAGAAACCAAATACTTGCGCTAACCGTTCCAAGGTGGTGACAAGCAGATTAAGTTATTTTTATGTTAAATCTTGCGTTGAATATTTTCCCAATATTGTCATTAAAATACACAGATAGTTGATTTTAACACAAAATGGTTTTCCTGATAATGTTTTGAAGTTTCACTATTCCGATATTAATTTAAAATGTATAGACCAGACGTTTAAAAAAGAGAACAATACAATGTTTTTGGAAATAATAAAATTCATGTTGTGTCGGTTAAATCGTGTTAAAAAAATAAACACTTTTGATTAGTGAATTATATGATAGTGTGGTAAAACAACTGTGTATACATAAATCACTTTCTATCTATTGAATTATGCACACGCGTTTTTGTTAAATTTTGCATTAATATCTTTACTTAAGCTTCAATAGGATCAACACAACTCAAATCGTTAATCCGGTTTATTTATTTTTACCTAGTTTACTTTAAATTATAAGCATCAACAGTCCTTTAATAAAGTGTAGTGTCATCCGGAAAATTCACCAACCGTGATAATGCACAGAATAACAGTTTAGCAGAGTTGACATGCGCGCAAGAATTCGAGGAAGTGATATTGATCAGCTCAACGCAACAGAATGCAACTGCCATTCAGGTATGTTATAAGCCCATATCCTGAAATGGGCCTTCATTCGAAAAAAAGTTTTGACTGTATGTTTCAATATTGTGAGTAATATTGCAAATTTTATAAATGTTAGTTGCTATAAGTATAGCATGAACTGCTTCAACTGGTTTTCGGTGTACACATATGTTTGTTTGACATCATGCTCATCTGTATTTGACCACTCAGGAGTAGAAATTTATAAGACTCTGTCTTTCGTTCTTATCCCGTTCAAAAATGTACTTGTCATGAATGTTGTATGGTATGTTTTAATGTTTGAAATAAATATGATATTCAAAATCGATATACAAATGTCACAAACTATTAACTTTATATTGGACCTATTAATTCATTTTTATTGTTTTTAGTTTGTTTCGAAACAAACCAGAACATGTTATCCTATTGCAAATTTTACCTCAGTTCATTTTGTGACGACACGCTACTTCTATATGTTGATTGAGACCGTCAATTATGTAGATTCGTTCATCTGAGTTCAACTGGCGTAAGGATATCAAAAAACTGTAGAGAACAACACAAATAAACACATAACAATTGTTGAGTGTAATTCCAGAATGGAATGTCTTTTCAGACCACTCGAATCGAGCGTCAAACGACTGTTTAGACAAAAAGAAAAAATTGTCACTTTTTCTTTTTTTTTCTTGTTTTTTTTTTACTTTCGCTATTTCTGAGTTTAATATTGATCTTTCATCATAACATAAACATCTTCCAAATCTGTTTGGTACATACCATTATGTACACGCGAAAGTTACATGATCGATTGTAGAAAAAAATAATCGAATTTAGCAAAAAATATAGAACACTCAACCTTGAATACCAACACCGGTATAGGATCGGCTACAAGAATACAGGTCAGTTGGTTGAAAGGAAACAGTCATTCTTTTATTTTCGGCCTAACTAATATAATAATCTCAGTTTGTGAGAAATAATTAAATTAGGTTTACAACACTGGACGTAAGTAAGCACTGTGCAAAACAGAAACAAATGTACGGTAATCTCGAAAGTTCAAACATACAAATTGCAGATGTCTCACCTCTGAAGTAAAGCTGGGAGTCATATGGATCATACTGGCCTATGTGCACGCCGACGACTAAGTACACGCCAATCTCAAGCAGTCATCGGCCGTACATATGGTCCATCAGTCCGACAACTCTAACGACTGATCTAGCATTACGTATAATGAAATTAAACGAAATACTCAAGTACTCGTAGATACATATTATTCAAAACGTTCGATGAATAACATCAGGGTAAGCATTTGCATAATACGTCAACTATTCAAGGCTTAGGCGAGTAGCCGATGCCAAGCGTAACACAAATGCGATAAAATTGGACCTGACAATCTAAGCAAAAAACACAAAAGTCTAGTTTTAAACCTGTTGAAAGGTGAATTTATGTGGCTATATTTTATAAGGGTTTATAAATAACGGTTTAGAATGCTTGGAATCGCTTGTAAGAGAATATAGTAATTACAATAATGCATTTTGTGTAAACGATCCTTCACCAATTCGTTTGAAAACAAATTGCATGTTTATATTTTATCGTATTTGTTGTTACGTGTGTTAACAAATGTGTTTTATTGTTCGCATGTGCTAAACGTGCCATACTGGATGTCAAAATGTATTTTGGAATAAAAGGTCTGGGGTATGCAATCACAAGAATACAATAATAAAAACTTGTTTTAAACATTTAACCTGTTGAAAGGTTTTCTCAGAGCAGAATATGCAGTTGTATGGATATTCCTTTATCCAAAACAGTGTCATACTCACATGAGTGGTATTCCTGGAGGAAAATTAAATATTGTAAAATATTTAACATACATTGTAACGACGAATGGAATCGTCTTTAAAACTCTGTGCTGTCAGTTTTTCAATCGAATATAATTGTACTGTCAAAATATTGGTTTATCTATGATAACGTGTAACGCAAATAATGTGATATTGCGATATTAATAAAGATTCCCTTTGATTTTATTTCAATAAATGAATATGCATATCCCGATGTTATTTGGATGTAAACCGTAAAAATACGTCTAAACACGAAACAATGATTGGACGCTCAGTGAACATTGGTAAACGTTTTCCAGAGCCCACTGCTTGCATAAAAAATAATTCTTAACTTATATAATACGGTCGTGAATAAACAATGAGTATCGTTGTAGATAATTATAAATATTATGTGTTTTATTCGCAATGTATCGCAATGTAAAGTGCAATAATTTTACAGCCCATAGTTTAAACTTGAAATTACAATTGTGTGGTCAAATAACACCTTTTTTTCGCGTTTTGTTTTATCCAATTCTTTATATACGATATACGTATTAAATATTAATTAATTGAAATGTGTAACATGAGTCATAACGCCTTACAATCATAGTTGCATTCCAACAAAGAGCATTTTTGTGTGCTTTAAGGTTAGTTCAAACCGCTTATCAAATGAACAACTTCAGCGAAAAGCGTGTCTTGCATACGGCTTTTCCTTCAGTAAAATATCAGCATCTGAACATCGTCACGATATCAGAAGAATAATCCCCAAAAGGATTGTTCGTAAAACGTAATATGATCTTATGCCAAATTGTGTTCTAAATAAAAAAATCATCCCCAACATATCGCTTTAAATGAAAGAATTTTATTGTTATGTAATACAATTTAGCGTTTATACATAGGCTTTTCGCCGTTATTCAAACCAGTTTGAACCCCCAATGTTTTGCAATGGCCGGTTTATTGACCCCAGCTTTAATCATTGTTATGTTTTATTGTATGGCGTATGCATCGTCCTGTTTAGACAATTTGTCACTTGCTTAAATATAAGACTATCGTGTGTTAATAAGAAATAGAGGATATGTGTTAATGTCAGTGTAAGATCGTTTGTTATTTCACGTGTGATCATAGAAAATATATTTTCACGAGTTGCGCAGCCACGAGAGAAAATATAATTTTTAGTATGATCAAGAGTGAAATAACAAACGATATTACACTGACATGAACAAATTTTATGTTTCCTTTATGCCCCTTTTTCAAGAAAATAATTAATAATAATTTCTCCTTCGCTGAAAAGTGACCCTCTCTCCCGTGGCGTGCCTCAATACATTGAAATGACCTCATTTTGTTGACGAAATGACGTCATTTTGTTGACCTAATGACATCATTATTCCAGGGAATTTCTTCAGTTAAACTCTTTTACAATGTGAATAAACGGTAAAAAATGCAAAACATTTACAGAAATTATGTTGGATTCGGTGGAATATCGATTTTATTTCACTCGTGATCATAGAAATAATATAAACAAGGATATAAACAAGGGAAGTACATCTTGATATGATAATCTAAAAAAAGAAACAGGAATTCCGAAAATGTGTTATTTTTACCGGTAAAAATAACAATTGTGTTATTTTCATTGCTGTTATTTCACAGCAGAAATGTCATATTTTATCATAAGGTATAAAAGAATGATCTGTCATGTTTTTATTTCTAGAATTTTATTTTTCCTATATATCAAAGTCAAGATTAATCATACGTCTTTACATATTCTTATATCTACTTAAGTTTGGGCAATGTCTCGCACAATAAAATCTATGTTCAAAAAAATCACTTGAGTTGAGACAGCGTTTGTAAATTATCCATGATTCATTCCAAGACCTGAATACGTTAAAAACTGTATTTGTAAACATCGTTTTTCACAGGCAGTCTAACAAAATTACAGAATGTGCGTATGATCGCAATTAGATTTTCTAGAAGAAATGTAACGACTCTGAAGCCTATCGACGAGTATCTTTTGTTCGTAAGCAACATTTATCTTATAAAGATCGTTCTTGTTCAATTAAATAAATCACCTTTCAAGGATGCCGTCGAGTATATTAATATCACTCGCTTAATTATAATTAACGTCCGGTCGGTACCTGGAAATGAGCGCGTTACGCCTTATTGGAATGAATTCACTATTCACTGTTTTAAATTCGGAAAGTTTCGTATGTGAGATTTGTAATTGACTCGTAACTCACTTCTTGTATCCACGTAGGTCTCTTGAACGATCCGAATAAAAGGGTTCAATGTTTATTCGTGAAAGTAGAGCCCTTTGTACATCTCGATCTTCTGCAAAAGCTGAACCACAGATAAAAATAATAAAATAAAGACAACGTTGAAAATGGGAACGTACAAAGGTCTTGAGACGAAACTTAATTATAATAATTATATATTTTAATAATGTTAAGGATTTTTTGACAAAACATAAACATGAATATTTTATTTAACAGTGAGCATACAAGTTCCATTTGTCATGACCAATGTATGTATGCAGATCGTTTGTGCGTTATCAAAATGTACTCTTACACGACTAAATCAGATATATTATGTAACCAATTCCAGTGGGAATCATATACGTTATATAACCAATTCCAGCGCAAGGAATCCTTAATTGAGCGTCAGGCTGTGATGAAATGCAAGAGATGACATTCAATCTTGATCTTGACTAGTCTACTGATGGAACCAAACAGAAAAAAAACACATACGTATATGCATGGGAAATTCGCTAGTATTAATGTTGCTATATTTTGTAAGGGTTATAAATAAAGGTTTAGAATGCTTGGAATAGCTTGTTAGAGAATATAGTAATTACAATAATGCTTTTTGTGTAAAAGATCTTTCACCAATGCGTTTGAAAGCAAGTTGCGTGTTAACATGATATCTTATGTGTTGTTCCGCGTGTTAATAAATGTGTTCCATTGTTCGCATGTGCCAAACTTGCCGTACTGGATATCAAACTGTATTTTGTAAGAAAAGGTCTGGGGTATGCAATCACAAGAATACTATAATAAAAACCTCTTTTAAACATAAAACAGTGAGCGTTCAATTTGCAGTTTCCATGAAAATCACATTCTATCATTTAATAAACACATATTCATTCCCTACTGTTTTGTTGTTTTTTTAAAGTAACATATTGTGTTTACTTCGGCCCCTGTAAATACACAATCTTATTTTATTGTTTATGTTATTTAATAATATCACGAGATAAGCCAAATCCACGAATGAATGCATTTTGATTGAATGATCTCAGTCGCTTTTACTCCATTGTTTCTGATATACAAACGCTACAAGCCGTATACAATGCTATCCTTCATACCGTAAATCACTACACACGTTTATCTAGTTTAATGTATACACATATTGACTGGGTTCAAGCATACACTAAAGAAGTTACTACCATAGCTATTTTAGTAATACAATCCGGACGAGACTGTTTTTTTTTATAGGAGAAGGAATGAAACATTGATGATGAGGCATGCAAGACTAGAATGAACATATTTAAAATAGTAATGGTGAGCAGATCAAATGGTTCCAGCAGAACCATGAATTATAACTTCATAAAAATAAACGGTTAACAATAAGATAACATGTCTCATTAGTGCAGCAGCGGGACTAGGACTACCATGTTGTCAGCTGGTGTTTTATTAGTATACAGACATTTTGGTTCGAATTTCATTCGTTAATAATATAAGAACGTGAAAGTAAGTGCGTGTTGGGGGCACACATATAAATAACGGAACACGTACAGTTATGAATTGTCCATGAGCCGTATTTATTTTATTTTCTGCCAAATATGGCCATTTATATCAAACAATGCCGTGGTTTTTGATTAACTATTTATTTTAACTGCATTGGTATATATTGTCCAAAGTCATGTGAATCTACTATACAGGACAATGTAAAAAGCATATGGACCTGTTAATAATTGTTGTTTGTATATAGGACTCCCAAAAGGCTTAAGATCGAATCTACCTATTAATTGTGTAAACCTGTAAATCTACAGTTATCCGTTGTTCTTACGCAACTAATACATGCAAACATAGATACAATTTTACTAAAATATGCAGAGATGAACCCATTTTCAAACAATTTCTTTCACATTCCTACAAACATTTCTTTTTAAAGGTTTGAACAATGCATACATCTTGTCTCAGCTGGGTAATGGATATTGTGTCTTCATAATTAAAATCGGGTGATCGTGTTTCCAACTATAAAACAGAAGTTTTATTTCCGTATATAGCTCTGTCAAGAATAGTGCATTTGGTGTGTTTTGAATAAGCCCCGAGCGGTTTGCGTATATGCACACACACACGTACACAAGTTGTTAAACCTTTCATTACATCTCAAAATGTGTGAACTAAGCATTTGCCTGTGTTGGGATTGTACACAATGGACTTGACACTGCTATACAGAAACACTTATTTTTTGTCAGTTACTCATGTTTACATTCTATTGAAGCCGGAAATAAACGTTTTATTAAGGGATTTGAAATCTTCAAATAGTTATAAGAACAATATAGTTTGCCTTATTCTAGAAATTAAAAACAAAAAAAAAGAGTAGCGGAATAAACAATTTCATATTGGGTGATTCTTCTTAGAGAAACCGAAAAGTGTCGTTTATCTTTCTATTGAAATACTTTTAAATGACATGTGCACGTTTTCCGTTTACTAGTACGAAAATAAAAATTGGGTACGAAAAAAAAATTGGGTACGAAAAAAAAATTGGTACGAAAAACATTTTGGGTACGAACACAAATTTGGGTCCGAAAAAATAATTTGGTACGAAAAATAATTCGGAACGAAAAAGTTTGGATGCGAATTTTTTTTGGGGGTACGGGGAATTAGCACCCGTGGACCTCTCAATAAATTTGAAAGAGGACGGGAACCAAGCTGCCTTTACCTTTATTAATGGCCCTGGGGTGGGTAATGTGGACATGAATGGTCGATATAGACCTTGTTGTCATAAGAGATGTCCAGTATTAATTTGAAGTCAATTGGTGAATAAATGGAAAGTTATGTTAAAACAAAACTTTAGGCCCCACCCCAACCCCCATCGGCCACTATGTCCTCCTACACAATTATCACTAGAACCTTGAAACTTACACACATGGTAGCTTTGAGCATATGTGCGACGGTGCACTATTTGGAATTTTGATCTGACCCCTGGGTCAAACGTTATTACTATGTGCGTCGAATGTTGTTAGTAAAATGAGTTTTTTTACCCATTTTACCAATTCATTTACCCATAACTTTTGACCCAGAGGTAAGATCAAAATTCCAAATAGCTCACCGTCGCACATATGCTCATAGCTGCCATGTGTGTTAGTTTCAAGGTTCTAGTGCTAATAGTGTAGGAGGAGATAGTGTCCAGGACGGACAGACGGCGGAGATCAATACAATATCCCGACGCTTTTAAAAGCGTGGGGATAAAAAATACTTTTAAATAACGCTTTACAAGTTTATAAGGACCCGAAATGTTGATTATAAAACAATTAAATACAAGTGTGACTGTGTATTGTCTATTATCAAACACTCATTCATTATGATTGGTAATACGTACTTTGCGCATTTATAATAACACATAGAGCCACAATAGCATTTTTATCATGTCTGAGAGTAAGAATGTTTACTTTTAGACAACACATCATGATACTTAATATTTCGAAAAGTGTAACTTATTTAATTATTTAAGAAAAGTATTAATTTAATTAGAGAGTTACAGGGATATATAAGTGAAATAGTTACGCTAGTTGTTTATTAATGAGCTGGAAGTCTGACGATATGCCTATTGCACAAGAACAATGTCATTCAAATGTGTAAATCCTGTCTGATTGGTCATATAGGATACATGATTCTTCCATAATTAATACAATTGCAAATAAATTCACCCTATGTACAATTTATGAACGTTGTCTTTAATTAATGAGAATTGTGCAATACATCGGGGATTCATGAATGCATCCTTTTTTCTAGACATTACACAATGTACGTATATAAAGATCTACTTGTCTTAATACTTGACAAAAGGCATGTTTTCCTATCCTGTCGTCAGATTACATTAAATAAATATATAACTGGCTTGTATGTGCCTTTGCTTTTTAATTCATTTTAATTAAATTCCATTTTATAATAGCGTAAATAGCATAAAGGCAAAATAACAAAATAACATAACTTGCAAATGAAGTATACGTTTAAAAATATGACCAAAAGGCCCAAAAAACTAATATAAATCAAACTGTTTCATGGAAACGAAAGATATTTTTCATGGTTATGAATGCTTAGTTTTATCAGCTAAATGTATTACCCACAAGATGTGGCGCTTGTCATTCATTCCATGGGAGCAGCATGTGCTTGGATTATGTTTTGAAAAAATTTATACGAATCTTCTTGGAAGTATGCGATGATATATTTATTTTTTGTGTTTGTGTGTATCTGAAATTAGATAAGAGTTGTTTTTTAAGAACTTAAACACTTCTTAAACCATGTAAAGCTAGTTTGTATCACAAACACACTTAAATATGTTATATGTTGAAACTATGTGGCCAAAGGAATGAAGTTTTGTGTTGTTGTTATAATTTGTCATTTTATAAATAATGTTAACATCTAAAATCAAATCAAATCAAATCAAATTTTACTTTAAGTCGGTACATGTGTAACAAAGAAACATTATCTATCTATGAATAGCTATTAACCGACATTTACAATAATAACAATAATAACATGCATATTTAAAACAAAACATCAGCATTCAATGAGACATCATCAATCCTATAGACTATTAAGACATGAGGTATTTAAAAACAAATATATTCATACAGAGACACAATTGAAAGAACTGGCAGACTACAAACATCTCATATAGAATTGGAAGAAGTAATAAATTAAATTACATTTTCTTCAGCAACATCGGTAGTGTTTGGTTAATTTCCACATATGTTCATGACTACGAGTATCGAGCGCACCGCAGTTGACAGTATTATACATATTGTTTTCCTGTGAAGAATACGTGGCTTTTGTAAATATGATTTTTGATTGTGTAACATAATGTGTTAAAATCGTCGCTATTTACATTTATTTTGAAAAAAAGTACCCTTATTCAATTAATTAATTTTAATTATCATATAATAATATGTTTCAAATATAAACACGACACACAACCATTTCCATTGAAATATACAATGTAATTAGTTTGCAAAGATATACATATGATTTTATTTTGATATCGGCAAGGTATTAAATGTACCACAATATTTGAAAACAACAAACTGAAACCGAACTGTTACCTGAATACAAAAAGCAGAAAAAACAGCGTAATTGCGTACCCAATTAGTACATTGGATCACCGCGTCACTTACCCACACACGCGTTCAGTTTTCAATCAAATTAACGTGCTGGCAATCAATNGCGCGTAGGACTGAGGTTTCACCTCTGTCAATGTTGAGTGACCTTCGCAGAAATTCATGAACTGTATGAAAACAGTTTTCGTTTTCGCATTCATCTACCCCCGCAATAAGTATGAAGCTTTCCCTCTGCCGGGCCTCAAGCTCTAGTGTTTGTATTCGAGCAGTAGTACACGTTCTTGGGTGATATTCTGTGCAGCACAATTGTAATACAAACTGGACTCGATATTGTCAACACGGCATTTTAATAAACCCATATCTTTCATGCCATCTAATATAATGTCAATTTTGCTCTCTAAATGCTGTAAGTTATCTGTGGAGTACACTTGTCGTATTGGGGAGCTATCCGCCGAAGATGATTGTCTGAAGGTCGACAGCCCACCCGCTGACTCCTGACGTTTACGCTTATCATTTCTCGATGTATGCATTTCTTCCTGAGAATTTTCGCTATTAAGTGGTGCAAATCGTGAACCTGTGCTAATACCATTCGAATAATCTGTCTGTTGTCTTTTCATGATGATTAAATGTGCTAATATTTTTTTTTCTTTGTTTACTTTTTTCACTGCCACGTCTCACGACCGGAAACACGTCCTGACGTGCTGGCAATCAATCTTGGCCTGGGCTAGATACCGTATTACGATCATTCTTAATTTCGCTTTTCACCAAAATCGGAATTATAGTAATAAGGTCGATTGTCGCCAGATTTTGAGTAATTGGTTATGCAACGAGGTGCTTCTACGTTCAACTGCAATATAAATGTAAGTGTTGTTTGAAATGTAACAGTCGTAGGCTGGACAAGTATCTTTATATCAACTAACTTAGCAAAGATGTTTCCAAACGATTAAGTGTTAAACTTATAAACAAGTGTATACTCTTGTTGAGGCTGGATCTGATAAAATATATACATTATATCGGCATGAGTTGTATTGAGTTTAAACTATTAATATGAAAACACACATCAGATTACAATAAAACAGTGTGACGTTGTTCTGGCAAACAATATACCAATCGCATACCTAGCGTATAGGGCTTTAAAACAATTCACAAAACATGTGTAATTTGGTAACTAATTTAAGACACAAATTGTCTTTTTAAAACGTGTTGCTTTTTTTTAATACTCGTTGATGTCTTCGAAAAATCTCGGTTTAATAAAGTTATTTAGTTTAAAAATATTTCTACACTGTATAAATCTAGTGAACATGTACTACGTGGATGTACTTCAAGTGGCTATGCAAAAATAGCTCTTGACATCGATTGTTGTGTTTTAAGGTACCGCATGTTACGGCTACAGATCCAATCTTCTCTTCCTAAGCAATATATTAGTTCCCTACTGTAAACTAGTTGGAAATGAAATCTACATATACAAAATGTTCTTACGAAACTGGTTATACGCTTTAATAGATGCTCATACCCCTTCCGTCTATGGTTCAAATATGTATTCAGACAGATAACGTATATATTCGAAAAGGGCAATTTACGTGTTCTCGTTTAAATGTCTAAATACAGAGAGACTTTTTAATTAGTCAAATAGGAAGTACAATAACATTTTTGATAATGATCAGCGAAATATATATATGATACACATATATGGGAAACGGTGCAAAACTAGAACAACGGCTTCCGATTGTCAGTCACAGATGCATATTTTCGGTTCAAGTTAAAACACGTTTCTATTAGTGCGATCATGATATAATTGATTTCCCAACCTTCCCTAGTGTATATCTATTAACGAAAACCAGCTTGTATCCAGGGATTTGAAGTTTATTTAAATTATTCGATAACATCAATGCATTTGAACATTGTCACGAGATCTTTAGAATCATCACAAAGATACTTCTCGTACAAATTAATAGGCTCTTTGGCCAATTTATGTTTCCAATCAAAATGACATCCCCAACACATCAGATTAAAGGGAAACTTAATTTTGAAGTAATGCAATTTATCGTATAGAAATAAGCCCAGTCGAATTCCATTAACTTTAACACATTCTCGTCGTGTCTGAAGTTTGCTCGATGTCACGCGAAATTAAATCTATATCAGAAACCCCTGAATAACAGACAATGTTGGAGACAGACTTTGTAAATTCAATATCCAGGATACTTTAAGAGGTGTCGAAACCATGTTACTTTGACAAACTGCATGGGAAACAATGGTCTTGACATACAGCCTAACAAAATTACAGAATGTATTAACTATCTAAATTTCTTCGTGTTCCACATGTAACGAGTTCAAAGTCATTTTACGATCCTCTTGTTTTCGGGGTCTTCGTTACGATTGCCCTTATTCTTTTTGTTAAAAAATAGTTGAACGGTAACACAAAAAAACCAATGAAAACGACAACAACAAAGATGGGTATGTGCATATCAATTGGATTTTATAAATGGAAGTAACCGAATATTATTCATGAACCTAGCAGTTATTCTTGCGTTGGACTTCATTATGGAGGACAACCGCGTGTGATGTGTTGTGACCTCTAATTATGATCGGGACCGGTAATTGAAACACCACGCCTAATGGAGAAGCGAGTTAACTATTCACTGCGTAACCGGATATTGTCATTTACTTCTGGTATCCACGTAGGTCTCTTGAGCTATCTAAATGAAATGATTTAGAGTAAATTCTTGAAAGCATGTCATTTGTTACATCTTTGTACGTCACTTATAGCTAGTTTTTTCTGCAAAAGGTGAAAGAAATATTGTGTAAAAGTATATACAAACTACAATAATCTACAGCTGGCATGTTCTTTTGTTTGTTTCTGACTTGGTTATATGAATATATATAAAATGTGTATTTAAAAACGTTTCTAGTAAAGCAGAATCGAAATTAATATAAAAAAAGACGCTTTATAAGAGTTATATATCTTGGTGTAAATTAAGTAGTTTTATTCGAAAAAATGGAATGGGAAAAGAAAGTTAAACCAAACACGTACACTTTTCAAAGCGTGGAGACTAAAGCATTACCAAATATATGCAAACGTTATTACCATTCGCGTCCGATGGCTGGGTTAACATCCTCAAGATGGATCCTATTTAATAAGAGCTAGTTATATGTGATAAAAACTGAACTTGTAGAGTTGATATGAAACGAGTAATTTCGTGTACAAAACCGTGATCAGACGAATATTAATAAACAAAAAATGCTTTTAACAAACTATTTATTATTGAAATCTTTTCTTTCTTCGACGCACGTGTTTTGCAGTGTAATTGAAACGAGCTTCAAAATGGGTGAAAGTTAAGATTGACTTAACATGGCATGACAGACATTAATAATGACAAGCTTCACCAAGAACGTTTCAATGTCAGGAAATTGCCACAAATTATCGTCGCACTTCTAGCACAACACACTCTGAGGATAGCGCGAGACATTGACGAACCGCTCCCGAAATAATTTGATGACATGAAGAAATTAATAATACCTGCATTTAAGGACGTTTAATTTAAAAGAAAAAAATACTTTATACAAGAAAACTTATAAGCCATTCAATATCCCGTTCGCTATTTCGAAAAATGGAATTCGTATAATACTAAAAGTGCATCATTTGTCATAATTTAACCTCTTTGCTAAGCAGGAACAACATACCAATTAATGCGCTATTATAACACAAATGCTTGTTATGCTTAAATCTTGTTCACAGTTGTTAAAAATAACGATTTTAAAAATAAGTGTCATAGATTAAAAATATACATTGTGGTTAAATGAGCAAACACAAGCCTTCGTACTAATACAAATATTAAAAATAGCAGTAAATAAATGGATAATAATCATATTCGAAATCGGTAAAATAATGAAGCGTTTGTAAAGCTTTTCCTCTATAATTTGGAAAATACGTTAGTACTAGGATGACATTTATGTTTCGCAAAAGAATTTTTAAGACTGCGCGGGAGGTCGTGGAGGAGCGTTTGCTTCTAGAGATCCCGGGTTCGAATCCCGGACAAAGCAATATTGTTCAATGAACTTGATTCTTTCTTTTACACTTATTTGATAATATTCAAAACATTATATATGTGTCGGTTAAACTGTTTTATGACAATAACTACAAAAATCTATCCCTTAAAGTGATATAAAAATCACGATTTCAAGACAAACACTTTATTTGTAATACGATTTATTTCTTGCTTACAACACGTGCTTATGCTTTTGTTAAATGTGATTTTACTGAAGTTAACATTCAGATAAAGCATGAACGCATTTATTAGGCATGACAATTTTATGTATAAATCATTTTCTGTAAGTAGTCATAGTTAGACACTTTACTTTAAGTTTCACAAAGAACGTTTGATACCGATCACTCTAAAAAGTGAAGTTTAGTAATAACACACACACGAATACTTAATATTGATGATAGTTAATGAACTGGATGTGATTAGAACTTTGGCATTGGCTGCTTTATTCCTTGTTTGATGACTCTCAAGATCATCACAACCTGAACCCGTACATAGATTCATCAAATGGACACTAATGTAGAGGTAATTGTTTTCAAAACATATTAGACACAGTTGAAAGAAAATATAAAGTTCATCTGGCAAACATTTTAACTACAAGGGTGCGCAATTATATACTAAACTCGCGACAACTGTAGAATGAATTAAGTTTATATTCCAACTGTGTATATGTTGCGTCAATATGCAGACGTTATTTTGCGACAAGTGCTGTAATAACGTTCGCATCGCATGCTTTCTAAACCAAAATGGCCGATCACATTTTCTGAAACATAGTTGAGGATTACGAACGCTTTTTTCTCTTGGCTTATTGCCAATATATATTTAGAATATCTCAATTTCACAACAAATGACTCTGTCAAAAAATAAATTTGCGAAGTTTGTGACAATTAGATCCAATAATCGAATCATCCTAAGCTTTTGAGATGTTTCCTACCGCTCAAATGTGTTTGCTCTGCTTTTAAGTTGCAGCTATCGCTGACAAATCCATAACAGTTAAAACTGTATACATTAAATAGGTTGAATAATATGTACACATATCACATGATAAAACGTGTTATAAGTATATATGATATTGTAAATATTGAAAGATTAAGTAGCTCAGGCATATTATTATGCGCTATAGTTGAACTTAATGTATCTTATTGGGCATGGCATCAAACAAGTCCCAGTAAACAAATCTAAAACTGGAAACAATTTGAAGGTTGTATAAAACTCTTTTTTTTGTTTCATCAAACAAAGTGAAATATCATGTTTGGCATTTGTATGCGTCAAAATGATGAAGCATATATTGATTTACAATTAATATATGAAACGCATAAACAAAAAAATATATTTTATTTTGCATGAATCAATTTGTATTAACCATAAAAACATTGATCATCCTCTAAAAAGTCGAATACAATTGTGATAAAACGTATTTTTACGAATTGTAAATTAAAACGTATCGCAATTCCTGTAGCGAATGGAGTTCGCATCAAGGCAATAGTTTATGGACATTGAATGGTCAGTGAAATCTGTGTAGCAACCCGAGCCGAAATAATGTCGCAATTTGAGACGTTTAGTCACATCGTCACGAAATTCATAATCCACACAGTATTGCACTTAGAATAAACAAACACCAATAAGTATTATATATACCACATAACGACAAATTCAATTCAACAGAAAACACACGCAATTCATTAACGCATGATGCTAATTAAATAGTCTGCAAAGTTCGAAAATCTCATATAATGCAGTGGATCACATTTACACTATTTGTTAACCGTCAAATAATATTTACTAGGAAACTGGAATCATTTACATGTTTTTATATTCCTAATGTACATTTATTCGCCAATGCAATAAAGTCTGTCATGATCTTTTAATTCTTTCCCCTACGTTTTGTTTAAGTGAACATGGCGTTATTACGCAACCGATTATAGTATAGATCGTATATAAAATAAAAAAAAACAAGCAGCAGCAACCATATCCTTATTACTACCGTAATTGAATATTGATTATGTTTTTTAAATAACATTTGTTAAAAAAAATAAACGTTCCAAACGCACGGTGAATTATGGTAAGTTCACATGCACCAGTTCGGAAAATATATTCGGAGACGAAATAAATAATGACAAACGCAATTGCTTTAGGCAATGGATCTTATTTTCACAAGAGTCATAATCTAATTCAGTTTAATCATGTTTCATTATGCTTGTTAACTTTGACTTTGATGAAACTTTTGATTATCGAACGGTGATAAAACTCATCATGATAAATAAAAAAACAACAACAATACTTTGATAAGGATAAATACAATAACTATCACTGGCGTTTTATGGTTACGCGTGTTATATAATGTCAATTTTATCGCCTAGAATACTCGCTAAACAAAACATACGGTAATTGCTGTAAAATATGCTAAGCCAAATATACACCACATATTTACTTACACATAAATCGACTCAAATAATTATAGCGTAATTCATTTAAGTTGTGTATTCACAAAATTACGGCCAATCATCAGTCTTAACTAATGTTTTTTATGAGTTCACAAAATTTCACTACGGTTGACATCAGTTATTGGAAGAAGTGGAATTGATTAGTTCAACGTAACAGATTGAGACTGCCAATCATGTATGTGTAATCAAGTACTGAAATGAGACTGCCAATAAGGTGTGTTTAATCAAGTCATTAAATCTGACATATGCCAAAAGACGCAGTGTATGCATTAATTTAGTTCATTTAATGCACTATGCAGAAAAATGCGTACAGATTCTCAACGAAAAGGATATACGCATACTGAAATAATATATTAATACTGCAAATACGTAAAGTTCATGTGAACCGGTAGTTTTATGTAGTGTTAGATTGTTCTTATGTTTTGCGTGTAAAATACCTTAGCAACATTACCGACAGACATATCGGTTCGTGTAAATTGCTTTAAAGTTACGATATGAGATTAACATCAATTTTATATAAAAACAGATGTAATCATTGTTATGAAATAATTTGGTAGCAGTAAACATTTTAAAATGTATTAATTCTAGTGAAGTTGTTTTGTCGGTAAAAATCTTCTTAAACAATAAACAATTTTGATAAGTGAATTATTTGATATTGGGGTAAAGCAAACATGTAGACATAAATCACTTTCTATGTACAAGAGTATGCACACAAGTTATTGTTAAAGTTTGTATTAATTTCCTGACTTTATGTGCAATAGAATCAACAGTAAGCGCAGCTTAGTTGTTGAAAGTCAAACTATTAAGTACTTTATTATAACCAGAATTCAGCATTAGTGTGATTGACAATACCTTTCACAGAATCAGAAAACGGATTTAAGTACACATATGCGGATGCGGAGTGCTCGTAAAGAGCTATATTGAGTAATGTTTTCGTGCAGAGAACAATGATGCAAATAATTCCAGTTACATGTACATAGTACATGAAAAAGAATGGAAACATGCACAGAACAACAAGGCGTTTTTGCGGCTCCCACATTACAACGATATTTATTGCACCAAGGCGTACGCGGCTATACAAACTTGTTATGTATTATATTCGTCACTTTTAACACTTCTGCTAAATGTATAGGCAGCTTCTTCTGGTCACAAAAATGTAATAAAGCTTTTTATCGTTTTTGTTTCTGGATTGTATATGAATACTAATACTGTGTTCATGGGTCACATACATTTTAAGAAAATTCTGATATGCATTTCCAATTTGGATAACACAGTTTTATTTCAGTCATGTTCGTTCGGATTTCATAATAGTGTCTCTTACATATAGATTTTGTTCAAATTTTGAATAGCAGCAGAGCTAAATTTACGCAAAAAAACAACTGTTTATGTGTCCAAACACATTTCCGAAACAAAAGGTACAGGTATTCATCAACACTTTTTTGTCGATAGTGTTCTTACTCTAGTCATGTCTGACCTAATAATAATGAGAGTCAGTGATACAAAACAAATCTTCAAAATCTCTTTGTTCCATCATATTTACATGAACAAGTATATTTTACGAATATGATCTATGAAGCGAAACATGATCGAATGTAACGACAATTAACCAACACTCAACTAAAATACCAAAACCAGTTTAGCTCCAACAATGAGGGTTTTATTAGGCTAATTTTTACAGTCAACGTTTTATTTTAGGCCTAACTAAAATAATAATCTCGGTTTGTGAGAAATAAACATGGAATACAAGTTGGTGTTCCGCATTCCACCTAAGTAACTACTTTGCAAAACAGAAACATACCTTTTAAAGCGGAAATTTGCCATTCTCCATATAAACACCAAGGCTACTTAACAAAAAGTATATACAGGCTCAGATTTTTGTCTCTTGCAATGTCATGTTTCAAATTATTATTGATATCGGCTGTTCAAACATACACAATGCAGGTGTCTCAACTCTGAAGTACAGCTGGGCGTCATGTGGGTAATACTGGCCTATGTGCACGCCGACAACAAAGTAATCGCCCGTCTCCAGCAGTCCTCGATCATACATATGGTCCATCAGGCCCGCAAACTCGTTGGACTGACCCAGCATTACGTATATTCAAATCAAACGAAATACTCATTTTATCGTATACACATATTATTGTAGAGGCCAAGAACTAAACCCAAACGGCAATCTTTCATTACATGGGCAAGCCTATATGAAAACTCGAATGAATAACCCCTTTCACGCAATAAATATAAGCCTCAACTAAATTTGTACTCTTTATTTTAGGACCTTTTAACATATCATTAGAAAAAAAGGTTTTGGCATATAATGTCTCGACTCCAAGCAGCACGGTCCACCTGCGAACATGGCAAGCCCAAACTAACTGCAAATAACTAACTGCACAAATAAGTTGGCCATCAGCACTCCCAACGAAATCATATTTCCCCAAAACAATGTGCCAGAAAAAAAGCGTCCATCCGGCACTGATTGCCAAGAAACTGATATCTTCAAGCGACCGTCGAAGAACCCGAGCCGTACAAACTGCACCATAGGAAGTGGAATCGTGACCGACCTCTATCCTACGTTTGGTACTTCTGCTTCTACACCGCGTACTGAAAAACACAACTCAAACAAGCAGAATATGTAATTTACTAAGGGCCAATTCTAGTACCAAAAACAATCAGTTCCCTTTTATGTTGGTAAACGTTATGTTGACAAGCAAATAAAACCTAAAGCTTGCATTGAAAATATTAACTTTATTTACACTAAGCCTAACCAATTGTTTAATATATAACGGACACATTAAAGTGTGACAGGATAGATACTTTGAAATAACAAAAAACATGGGTGGGGTGGGAAGTATGAAATATAACGACCTTTTGCTTGTGTAGATAACGGTGAGAAAGACATTTTATTTCGTAAAATTCGCCACTTTATCATACGGTTACAAAACAGCAATAATAAGGAAACTGACCAAACCAGCCCAGCAGAGCGGCCCAACAATAAATATGTCTTTTATTTAGAAATAGACCATATTATTCAAAACGTTCGATGCATAACAAAAGGGAAAATATTAACCTAGTGCATCAATTATTTAGGGTAAAGGCGAGTACCGGATGCCATGCGTCACAAAAGATACTAAACAATCGGAACCTGAAATTCAAAGAAAACAAAACTATGCAGCTTGTTAAAGTTTTCCTCAAAGCAAAAGATGATTTTTAAGGATAATCGTTTTCCAAAAACAGTGTTAGACTGAAAATGACTGGCATACCTGTGGTTAACTAAATTATATATGCTTCCCTCTTATGTTCATATGCTTATACATTAATTGTACTGACCAATTGAACCGTCGAGAAACGGTTAAAATCTGTGCGGGTTATTTGTGAATGGAATAGTATTGTACTATTTTTATTTTGTTTTTCTCGTGAATATGTGTTCATCAATCCACTTAATATGTCTGTATATACAAATACTTTTATGTCATTTCAATATATGAATTTGCATGATGATGGATGTCCCGATTTTATTTGGATTTAAACTGTTATAATATGTGTGAATATAAGGGAAGGGCGTTTTTCAAAGCCGAACATTTTCATAACAAAGCGTATACGTTAGTTATATAATTTTGATGGTTGTGAATAAACACTATATTGAGATGGGTATCACCGTATAATAGTTAAAACATATACTTTTTAATTGGATTGCGATTTTATTTTATGCTTTGAGTGATTTTATTATTTAATATGTTAATTTAAATAATGTTCAAGTTCATATTTAAACTAGTGCACTGAAGATGCCATTTTGTGGTGAAATACCACCTGTATTGGAGTGTTCGTTTCTATCCGTATATCACTGGTGAAATACCACAAGTATTGGAGTGTTTGTTTCTATCCGTATATCACTGTTGAAATACCATCTGTATTGGAGTGTTCGTTTCTATCCGTATATCACTGGTGAAATACCACCTGTATTGGAGTGTTTGTTTCTATCCGTATATCACTGGTGAAATACCACCTGTTTTTGAGTGTTCGTTTCTATCCGTATATCACGCTATTTACCTCAAGTACTTTTCTAAGCGAAATACGTATTAAATATTAATAATTTGGAATTCTTAAATTGAATTATAATTTATCTTTATTATGTTGTTTTGCTGTAACATTATATTTGCTTTCCAACAAAGAGTGTTTTTGTGCTGAAAGGAAGGTTTGATAAAACTTAACTTACGTGAACGACTGCAGCTACGAGCGGGTCTTCCAGACGGCTTTTCATTCAATAAAGTCTCTGCATCTGAACATCGGCACGAGATCTAATGAACAATCCCAAAGAGACTTCTCGTTCAAAGTAATATGATCTTGGGACAATTTGTGTTTTCAATCAAAACGACATCCCCTACATATCGCATTAAAGGAAAACTTCATTGTTAAACTATGCAAGTAATTGGAAAGGAGAATGCTCCCATCATTCAAATGGTTTGAACCCCCAATTATTTGCATTGAAGATTCCAAGGCGGTGGCATCAAATTCTATCATTTGTATTAGAAATTTAATGTATGATTGCCTTATCAAATCGATTTATCATTCAATATGGATAAACAAAGATTATAACAAATTAAATGTATCATGGGGTTATTTGTATGCTTCATGATGCATTCATTTCTTGTGTAATAAAATCTCTTGATCAGGCTATAGTGCATTATACATAAATAACTGTTTTTATACTATTCTTAATGCGTAGACCTCGATATCATCAATTATTAAATTTACATTGATGTCACAGATGTTATGGCATAAACATTTAAGTGCACTTAGAGAAAATTCAATTCAAGACGAGAATAAATCAACAAAACTGTATCTTTATAACTTTTATTCATTTTTTAACTGAGTTGACGCACGTGTTTTACTTCTTTTAACAAGTGCAATTGTGTCAGATTGAACGCTGTAATTTTCCCGAGTTTCAAAGTAGTTGAAGGATAACACAGACCTAACGCGGCATAAGAGACGTTACTGACGACAAGCCATTACAAGAGCGTTTCAATCTCACCAAATTACCCTCTATGACCATCTCTTTCGTAGTATAACATGTTCTACGTCAACCAAGTGCTAATTACGAACCTTTTAGTCGTGTCCTGAATTTGAACGAATTATTTAAGACACATACTGAAGGAAATGTATGATGATACAACAAACTGAATAAACCCCGATATAACGACATTTTATGTTCAGTCAAAATGCTTATAGTATAAAGTAATTCAACTTTCAATAACCGATACACTATTTTTAAAATGGTATTCGCCGTGTCTATTTCAACACTAAAGCTACTTTAAATGCTGCTTTTCTATGTGTTGCCATTCATTAAAAAAAATGATAAGAGAAACGTCTCTTTCGTTCAAATATATCATATACGCTGTTTGTTTATATTAGCATGCCTTATGTTTGCAAATTATCACTTGCTTCTTATTTCGTTTTTGGTTAGTGTTGTTTTGTTAACTTGATATCTTTTAAATAAGTGAGCAATGCAAGGAACAATATGATCATGGAGAATACATATAAGCGTAATAACAAGAGGACAGAGAAACAAACGAACATAGATGCGGACTATTTATAATATTTCCCTTCAGTTAATATAGTATATCGACGATATATAGACAAGCAAATGTGTGTTATATTGTTATCATTTATGCGGGACAAGTGGGCCCTTTTGTCGCATAAAAATGCATTAACGGGTTCTTGCTTAGCGCTGACAAGCAAAACATACACACATTTGCTTAAATGTATTCGGTGTCGCGCAAATGCGCTGTAAGAATGCCNAGTAAGAGTCACGGATATGTTTATACAAAATTGGAAAAACGAATTGAGTGAATCAACAAGAGCAAAAACATACATATTAATATCCGATTTTAAATTTCAATCCTATTTAAATGATGTAAACATTCCAAAATACAGAATGGCCCTCTCTAGATTAAGAGTCTCTGCACATAGGCTTAAAGTTGAAACGGGAAGATGGCAAAAACCAATAGCTATTCCTTATGAAGAAAGAAAATGTCCTTTATGCAATATTTTAGAAGATGAGTACCACTTTGTTATGGAGTGTACTGATGTCAGAAAAGCTTATTTAAAACCGTATTATTACATAAGTCCTAATATGTTAAAGTTTATAGATTTATTGACCTCTCAAAATGGTAATATTGTTAAAAATTTAGCCTTTTATATTTATAAAGCATGGGAAATAAGAAATACGTATAATACATGATTAGTGTTGGTTGTTGGTATATATTTTTGCACCGATTCTCGCTGTTTATTGTCTTTTCTAAAATACCCAATATTTATTTATTTTTTAGTTGTTTTTTGGACAATGTACCGATCTGTATGTGTGATGTTTATAATTTGAATGACCTGTGACTTTGTTTTATGTATATTGTATTGACATTTCATGTATACTAATGGACTTATTGTCTACTGTATTATCAAATAAACTCTAAACTCTATCATATTTGCTCTCCAACAAAGAGTATTTTGTGCTGAAAGGAAGGTTTGTTAAAACGTAACTTAAGTGAACAACTGCAGCTACGAGCGGGTCTTCCAGACGGCTTTTCATTCAATAAAGTCTCTGCATATGAACATCGGCACGAGATCCAATGAATAACCCCAAAGAGACTTCTCGTTCAAAGTAATATGATCATGGTACAATTTGTGTTTTCAATCAAAACGACATCCCCAACATATCGCATTAAAGGAAAACTTCATTGTTAAAATATGCAAGTTATTGGAAAGGAGAATGCTCCCATCATTCAAATGGTTGGAACCCCCAATTATTTGCATTGAAGGTTCCAATGCGGTGGCATCAAATTCTATCATTTGTATTAGTAATTCAATGTATGATTGCCTTATCAAATCGATTTATCATTAAATATGGATAAACAAAGATTATAAAAAATTAAATGTATAATGGATACCCTGATACATGGGGTTATTTGTATGCTTCATGATGCATTCATTTTTGTGTAATAAAATCTCTTGATCAGGCTATAGTGCATTATACATAAATACCTGTTTTTATGCTCGTCTTAATGCGTAGACCTCGATATCATCAATTATTAAATTTACATTGATGTCACAGATGTTATGTCATAAACATTAAAGTGCACTTAGAGAAAATTCATTAAAAGACGAGAATAAACTAACAAAACTGTATCTTTATAACTTTTATTCATTTTTGTAACAGACTTGACGCACGTGTTTAACTTCTTTTAACAAGTGCAATTGTGTCAGATTGAATGCTGTAATTTGCCCGAGTTTCAAAGTAGTTGAAGGATTACACAGACCTAACGCGGCATAAGAGACGTTACTGACGACAAGCCATTACAAGAGCGTTTCAATCTCACCAAATTGCCCTCTGTGACCATCTCTTTCGAAGTACAACATTTTCTACGTCAAGCAAGTGCTAATTACGAACCTTTTAGCCGTGCCCTGAATTTGAACGAATTATTTAAGACACATACTGACGGAAATGTATGATGATACAACAAACTGAATAAACCAGGATATAACGACATTTGATTTTCAGTCAAAATGCTTATAGTATAAAGTAATTCAACTTTCATTAACTGATACACTATTTTTAAAATGGTATTCGCCGTGTCTATTTCAACACTAAAGCTACTTTAAATGCTGCTTTTCTACGTGTTGCCATTCATTAAAAAAATAATGAGAGAATAGTCTCTTTCGTTTAAATATATCATATACGCTGTATGTTTATATTAGCATGCCTTATGTTTGCAAATTATCATTTGCTTCTTATTTCGGTTTTGGTAAGTGTTGTTTTGTTAACTTGATATCTTTTAAATAAGTGAGCAATACAAGGAACAATATGATCATGGAGAATACATATAAGCGTAAAAACCAGAGGACAGAGAAACAACCGCACATAGATGCGGGCTATTTATAATATTTTCCTTCATTTAATATAGTATATCGGCGATATATAAACACGCAAATGTGTGTTATATTGTTATCGTTTATGCGGCACAAGTGGACCCTTTTGTCGCATAAAAATGCATAAACGGGTTCTTGTTTAGCGCTGACAAGCAAAACATACACACATTTGCTTACACGTATTCGGTGTCGCGCAAATGCGGTGTAAGAATGCCTTTGTGGTACAATTTATTCCTAACCATGCAATTGTCACACATGACATCTTCATGTACAAAAAGTGCTTGGTAAGTACCAGTAACATGCCACTTAACTCGGTTGTAAACAGAACGTCGGTTAACAATCACGCATTTGACGATATATGTATTGATAACAAACATGCGAAATATGAATTGAACTGGGGCATTGTTAATGAACTGGCTGCGGCTAGCATTTTTCAAAGTACGTAACTGATTTAGTATTGCTTTAATGACTTCCGAGAGCAACATATCCTGAACAAAACATCATAAGTTCCATCAACACGGAAATGCTGACAATGTTTAAGACGTTTGAAATAAAATATATTTATTCTCCAGGGAAATAACCACATTTCAAACATAGAGGAAGTTTCAACAATCTAGTAAACTCGATGCGATTTCGTGAGAATAAAGTTGATTTAAAAAAGTATGTGTTACCTTGAATGCTTCCATAATCTTACGACAAATGCGCTCTTTATGTTTCTCACGCATGATTTAATTCTTACCCAAAACGTCTGATAACATTTATCAGAAACAGTTTTCCATTAAAACGTTGTTTTCTGTGGTAAATTAGAGCATCTCACCACGAATACATATTTGAGAATTTGCGAAATGTCATTTAAAACGCCTATATTTTCTTATAGCTCAATCTATGGATTTCGCGAAACATATCTCCCGAGCAATTATGATTACTAGGGCAGCATACTAAGATTTATCATCAGAAGTAGAATAGAATTTTTATTGCGTAAAGAATTTCATAAAAAAAAACATACGAATGATTTTATTCACAGGCATCAGTTGTATGTATTATATGTGTTTGCTACCCTTAGCAAAGTATAAACCCTTTAAATATACTGATAGCGCCAATGTTATACCAATTATAACAATGTATGAAACGAAACTACACACATTTAAAAGTCATATAATAAAACAAATGCTGTAATAACACTGCTTTTCTAGTATATTTGTAGCGATTCCCAACCGAAACGGAAGTTCTGACGATGACAATATTTCTTTAAAACACATTTGAAAAAAATATTAGATCATCCGGACAATTACCGTCTTTCAAACTCAGATGGAGTAAAAGGATTCTTCTATACTCGCGACTCCGTTAAGATAAAGTAAATTTGAAACAAATAAAGTATGTGTTGCATTTGTATGCCCCCGTACTCTTTCGACAACTGAGCTTTTGATGCTTTTACCGCATGATTAAATTATTAACCTAAACGTCTCATAACATTTCTGAGAAACAGTTGTCGATTACAAGCGTTGATTTATGCTGTAAATAAGAACATCAAACAACAAATAAATATGTAAGATTCAATTTGAGAAAGTTATGTCAATTAGATCCATTTATCGAATCAATTCACACGCCTTTAACATGCCAATATTGTATTGTAGTTGAAGCAACGGCTTTCGGAAAACATAACTACCGAGCGGTTATGACAACAACGACAGCATAACTTAATCTGAGATCAAATGAAAAATAGACGAAATGTTTCCTTTCTAATTTACTTGTAATGTAAAATAACATATGAATGACTTAATTCACGTGCATTATTGTGCTTATTTTGTGTAAATGTGACTGCTTCCCTAAGCAAATTATAAACCCGCAGTACAGACGGATGGCGCCGAAGAAACACCAAGGATTGCAATAAAGGTGAAGTGTGTTATAATATTGCTATGAGAAATGTGCATGTCGATTGCATTTGTATCATATGTATAAGGCATGTTGCAAACATCAATACATTTTATTTAGAAGAGATCATGTTGGCAGATAATCCTTTTCATGTGTTTACAAGATATTTCAATGATATATAAAGGGTTAGCTGCTGCCAAAATTAGTTGGAATGCAACATTCGTCATTTCAAATGGGCAATAGCAATATTCAATCATATATCGCAATTATTAGAAACACTGCTGTGATCATTTAAAGTTATTTTAGTAACACGCATACTTGTTATACAAACCTGAAATTATGTCTCAAATATATGTATATATAAAACGGACCAACGAAACAGTTTATGAACGATTCGTACGATACCTCCAATATTGTGCCTGCTATGTGCGCACATTCTTGTTTATCTGTGTATATGAATGTTATGTTGTCTCAGTCGATTTTTGTTCAAGATTGACACCTCACTCCTCGAGATCTGTGAGTCGTTAGGTTTTGTGCGCGCAAATGCGGAATACTTCTCACGGTTGCTTTCGTCCACCTCAGAGCAGAACTATAATTCAACAACATGTAAATTAATAATTCGTTCACACTCCATATATCCAATATTCATTGAAGGATTTTGATGAATTTATAATCAAATGTTCAACCACAGCTGATTGATTGATAATCGTTTTAATGATTTTCTGACAAAGCAATAACCCGAATAATTGATTTTACAGAGATCATGCAATTTCCCATTTTTCAGGACCTATGTATATATGCAAATGGTTTCTGCTTTATACAAATGTACATTTTACACCACTGAATACGGACAGAAACAAATTAAATGCGTCGTCTAATTGGGAAGGATATACGTTATGTAACTAATTCTAGGGCACTGAATTCGTAATTAGGCAGTCAATTTATTGGAGATTTGTAAAGCTGTAATGTAATGCAAGTGTTGACATTCAATCTTCATTTTGACTTGATATTGATGGAGCAAAACAGATGAAAACACATACGTATATTCATGGACATGGCACACGTCCGTCTCTGGCTAGATTATGTTAAGGGTTATGAATAGCGGTTGAGAATGCTTGAATTCGCTTGCTAGAGACGATATTAATAACAATCATGCATTTGTGGTAAACGATTCTTCGCCTCTAAAAGATTGCTGTGTTAATATTATATCATATTTCTGTTCCATGTGTTAACATGTTGTTCGCATGCTCAAAATGTGGCGTACTGGATTCAAATAACTGAATCTCAATCTCTTTCAAAATCAAAATCTTTGGGGCATGCAAATGCAAGAGTTATATAGTTTACATATGTTTCGAATAATAAACAACAACTTTTCAATATGCCATGTTCTTGAACGTTTTATTTTATCACTTTATAAACACAAAAGTTATTCCCTAATATATTTGTTTTAATTTTGATAATATGTTTAGCCTTTATGCACGTGCAGTCACATATTGGGGTTACTTTGGTAACTGTAAATATACAATATAAAGAAGTGAAACTCCAGAAGCTGCAGCAGTATTGCATTTCTATCATACACGCCTTCATGGTCCTTAATTTATGGCAAGAAACCGATTGCGAAAACGGTACAGTACGGCACAAAACGAAACAACATATACACATAATAGAATAAAGTTTTTTTTTCCGTTTAAATGTAATATAATAATATCAATTATCTTAGTCACGTAATCTAATTGTACCTGATATACAAAAAACAGTATTATCTTGATATTATTGAAACCGAAAATCAGTGTAGACGTATATATATGAAGTTTAATTTACACACTGATTGATTGGGTTCAAGCATACACTAAAATAATTTGCTACAATGGTAATCAAAGAAATACACTTCAGTTGCAAATGTTTATATAGAAGGAATAACAGATATTGATGATTAGATATGCAAGAATTGTATCGTAATATCTAAAATAATAATGTTCAGCAGATACAACGTAAACAAGAACACCCTTTGTGCATCATTATATATAAAATGTAAGCACAACATAAGCCTGATTATAATCAAACAGCATGGAGTGTAGTTCTGGTAAACATAACGATAACATGGCTTATTAGTTTATCAGTGGGGCGTCCATGTTTTCAGCTGGTTGTGTATGAGCATCATATCTATCGAATATTACCTTAGCATCCAACATGCTGCGAAGGGTACAGCCAACACAAAAACACACACACAAAAGAGAGTTTGGTTCACACGTAAATTCTTTGATAATATAAGAACATGACACTAAATGCATGTTGGAGTAACAAATATACATATTATAGGAACATGCATAGTAATGAACTAATTAATACTCCATGACCCGTATTTTTTTATATATGTGCAAATGCATATCAAATGATGGCGTGGTTGTTAAATATTTTATGTCTTCTAACCGATTTGGTATATATTGTCGACAATCATCGGGTAAAAGACTATATAGGACAATGCAACTATGTTTACCGTGAACTGAATACTTTGCTTTAACCTACCATGTCATCACGGTAATTGCTTAAAGTGATAAGAGTGTTTAAATGTTCGCATGTCACGTTCAGCATCATTTATAAGTGTATATTATAGCCAAGACAAACATCCAAAACTATATCTTACGATGTATTTTAACAACACTAAATTAACGCCAAAGGCTTGGTAGACTGGAGGAAAGTATGCCGATATATTGTGATATATAACACTATATAGCTTTTCTTCAAAACAATTAACTAACGAATAATACTAGATGTTTTTAATTAACGCCAGTTTTGCATATAATTGATCGATTAGGACATATTGTTCTATTTTTTCTAGCCTTTGCCTCAAGATCATTCGGAATTGAATACAATATAGGGAAGGAATAAAACGAATGGAACAATAATTAATGATGCCATTGGAAGAACCGTAAATTGCCCATTCGGACATTACACTCGTTAACAATCGGTAAAAGCCCATCTAGTAACAACGCACGAAAGATAGAAATGAACTTCGACTAACGCAAATGTTCACTATATAAGACTATAAATATTTTTGAAGACGCACTGTATACTAGTTCATAAAACACATATACGTGCTTAATGTCAATTGAAAAGTGGAAAGAAGCAGGCATATTTCTCTTAAAGTGTTTTGCAGATGTCTTTTTGAATATTTATTTTATACCAGGCACGTCATTCTAATGTTGTGACTGGATTGAATTTGTGCTGGTATTCCACGTCTTGGTATTCAAATGTATGTTCCATTGTTACTTGCGCTGTAAGCGGTCAATGCATTGTACAGCAAATACTATGTACATTTTACAATGAAAAGGCTGAAAATAACTTTAGTCTTGTGCATAAACTCGAGAGGATAAATACACATGGAAAACCGTTGACAATGTTGCTGTGATTGCTGTAACTAGCACACATAATGAACTTATACTGTAGAGAAAACAAATGTCTGAGATTTTCTGTAATCAGAACAAAAGAAAAATATGATTTGCAAATCAGTTAGACTCAATATATTCAATGACAGTATATTTGTGTATGGACGGAGTAAAAGGTATAAATGCTAGATTATTACAAAGCTTCCATAAAACGTTCTCCATCACCGCGGACGTTTTACATATGTTCAATATGATGCAAGAACAACAAGGCCTTTTTTTCAAGTAATCATTGTTTAATGTTATTTATATTTGTTATAGATCTTTATCAAATAATTGTAATTCATTTATTTCGCGACGCTGATTAAATTACAAACTGCGTTTACAGCTGGAGCAACAGCTGCGTTTTTGAAATTCAAAAACAAATATTAACTTCTTAGTTTAATATTCGTTTAAAATGTTATAAATCTTTATGGGAAACAATTATTTAATTACGCAAAAAATACCGTTAGTAAACTAGGAACAACAACATTTCAAATAACTAACATATTTGTGTAAACATCGTATTGTGTGTCACACTGTTACTTAGTAAAGAGTATTATTTCAATTAAAAATAGTAATAATACAACGCACGCAACAAGGTCACTGTCATTAAAGTAAGAAAGGGCATAAGTAGGAATGGTGATTTTATTACCCCTTAAGGGCTTTTCGAATTTATGACGTTGGGTAATTATTGAGATGTATTGCAAACATTTCTCTGTATTACCTCCATGGCATGACACTCTATTACATCATCCAATCGCGAAAGGTAACATAGGTTTGACTAAGACAAGAAACACACTAATACCTTAAAGGCCGACATAAAAAGGTATTTTTATAAGGAACCACTTTGGGGATTATTATACAATTAAATACTATTGTGACAGTAGTAATGTTTTGTAAAACACGTATTTATCATAATTGGTAATATGTAGGTTACAACCAATGTTAACAAAAGCTTAACTATAACAAATAGATATTACACACTATGGTACCAACACAATTTTGTTTTGTTTGTTTTTTATTATTTGAATAATGTTTGAGTGTTAGATTTTTCAGACAATCAAAAATCATGGTATTTTGTAGTTTTCAAAGTGTAAATTATCTAATTATTAAAGATTCGATTTTGTTTATTAAATAATCAGAGAGTAACGAGAATATATGCATGCAATAGCTACGTTAATTGTTAATTAATGCGCTTTAAGTCCTAAAATATGCCAATGGCACACGCATAATTTCATTCAGACTAGTTATTGAAGTCTGAAAAGTCATATAGGAGACAATTTTGCTTTCTTTAATTAATACAATTGCAAATGCAGGCACATCCTATGTTCAGTAAATTAATATTGTCGTAAGGTTCTAGAATTATGCATTATATCTTGGTATACACAATGCGCATACAATGCATAGATTAAGATTCAGGAATGAGCTTAAAATGAAGTATTCAAAAGGTGATAAGACTATTCGTAAAAGTGTGCGATGAACTGTGTATTTGTATTTGAAGTTGTTATTTATTACGTGAACACTAACAGATGTCATATGGTTTTAACTCTGCGGCCAAATCAGTTGAATATGTAAGTTGAACCTTTTTTGTGGGAGTCGATAAAGTGTATTGTTGTTTTAATTCTTCATTTAAGATATACTGTTTAAAGCTACAATTTGTGTTTGTTTTAAGTTCGGCCCTTCTTCTTCGTGATAACTTTACTATAGCAAACAATGGAACACCGGAAACTGTATAAGAGAGAAAATAATTCTTATCCACTACTTTTAAAAACAGGACACGTATTATCAAGATAAACTGCTTAAAACGGGGATCACCGTCATGGAACGGTCAATGCAAAGCTTTGGGGATTCAAACCTGTTTGATAGCTAGCCGATTTGGACACTTATCTCACAACAAATTACAAACTAAACGCGCGTAAAAATGATTTTAATCAAATGTACCTATGCAGACAGATACTACATATGTTTAGTGTCCAAGTGGCATTAGTTTCGGATAAGATATTAAACTATCAAGTCATTGATGTATGAACAGAAAATTGCCAAACAAAGTAGGTGTGAGAAAGATCACAAATATGGTTTATCCACGTACCTAAAATAGTTCTACTGATCACAACCTCTCAAGATTGAAATATGACAACAGTGAAGATGTGTACGTTATTTTCAATTGTTTGTTAATGGTTACATATATTGAGCCCACCTGCAAATGCATGCGTAATGTGTATGTTGTTTGATAACAATGGATCCAATATGTTCTTAAAAGACATACTAAGAGCCTTTCTTCGCCAACATTAGAAGAATTTCTTTCACATATGTGCATGAATACTACCATCGATTGTTGTTTGTTAATGTTGCGCAAGTTAAGGCTTCAGATGCAATTCCAAGCAATGTGTACCTACCTTTTATTAGTTGGAAATCAAATCAACACATAAATATTATTATTACAAAACTAATAATAACGCTGTAATAATTGGTTTAATCCAGTCCGTCTAAAGTTAAAATATGTATGCATACAGAAAATGTACATATTCTCAAAAGGCATTGTACATTTCTTGTTTAAATGTCGACATACAATAAGACTTTATTCTTTTTCAAATACGAAGTACTATATTACTTTTGATCATATGTATTTTATCTGCAGCGAAGGTTCAGTGGAATGTATAATTGAATTATGGAATTAATATTAATACACACATATGGGAAACGGTGCAAAACTAGAACAATTGCTTCTGACTGTTAGTCACTGTTGCATATGTTCTTTTTCGTTTCTAATAGTGCTATCATGACTAAACTGATTTCCCAACCTTCCTTATTGTATATCTATATCGAAATACAGCTTGAGTCAATGGATTTGAAGATTATCGCATTAAAGGGTAACTTGATTGTGAGTAATGAAATTTATCGTATATAAATAGGCTCTTAGTCCAGTTTAAGCGTTCGCCTAAACCACATTATCATATCGTCACAAGTGTGATCGATCGGAGTCATGCGAAATTAAATCTATCTTCAGAAAACCCTCAAAAACACGCAATGTTGGAGACAAACTTTGTAATTTTAATATCCATGAAACCTCTAGAGGTGTCATGACCTTGTTTTTATTCATTTTACGAGTTCGAAGGCATTTGACGCTTCTCTTGTTTTCGTGGTATTCGATTCAATGACTCTTATTTTTTTTTATTTCAGAAAGCAGCTCAGTACCCCATGTGCTAACCAAGATTCGATTTATTCATCCGGTTAGCGTTATTCAGATCACAAAGTGTAACCATCGTTTAGCGTTTGTCTATGTCATGAGCGTTCGATACAGTAGTCTACTTATCAAATGGATCCCTGATCCTTTGTCGACATCCTCATGTTCTACGCATATTTATTAACAAGAGCAAGAACTGCTGAATAATTACTACAAACGCCAATTTTGTCAGTTACATTTGTATTATACTTTTGTAATGTGTTACATTACGTAAACACATTTTGATATTCTATCGTTGAACAATACAAAATATATGAAAGGAACAATACAAAAAGATAAATGGCATTTATTGGCCAAATGGCGGAATAAAATTTACACCGGACTAGAACTAGAATAAATAAAACCTCAGCTATAGACTAGCACTACAACTGAGGCATGTCGCCGAGACGACCGGAAGTACATCCCTTAAGATAGCCCCAACCCCAGGTGCACTATTGATTTAGCTTCTCGTTTATGCAATCATCGCCACCAGATAATGCACCGCATCCTATGCTATTTCGCAAGAGCTCCGAAACGGGCTCATATTTATTTATGCAATTCCTATTTTAAAGGAACACCTGGCTGGTTTGGAAATAGATATCATTATACACGCGCAATCACTTAGGCCACCGCAACCGTCCAAATAAATTCTCGGTACGCCGTACCGTAGATAGTCCAGTGCAACATATTTAACACGCGAAATCGCTAAGGCCATTGCAACTGGCCAAATAAATTTTGTATATGTCGTACCGTAGATTGTCCAGTGCAAAATATAGTTAAATATTCGTAATGCCACACTCATTTCAAAAGCCAAAAAGAGCTATTCCAGGTACGCCTAAGCACGCCGTGCCATCGAGCGAGTACAAGAACACCCATGTTGTACCGAAAATAATTTTGACACACGCCCTCACACAGAATAGCAAACGATGACGACACAATGCTTCGTTTACCTCCCCCGGACGTATGCATATCATTATATAGTTACATATTTATACTTTTAATGCTTCCGAGCCCCTCCAAGACATAGCATTTTCGCCTGAATGACATATTAGAATGAAGTATCAAACATATAAAAAGAATTAATAATGGCATATTAATTAATGGTGTCCGATCGTCCTAGATCTTAAGAATTAACTGTTGTGGTAAAAACAATAGTTTGCGATTTGCGAGAGACTCATATATTGTGGCCGCATGTGCACAGAGTGTTAAGACACTCTTGAATTTCAAAAAGCAAGTACAGTAATACAAAACTTCTATTCTATACTAACAAGTATAATCGATGCGCATGTAATATTATTTTCATCATGTGCATAAATTTATGCTCAGGTAAAATCTGGAGTAAATATTCCGTAAATTTTGTTTAAAAATAAACCGCCTCACGATAAAGCATCAACTACAGATTTAACCATATATTCACCACAAGAATGGTAGCCGCCCACGAAAACCTCCCTTTACTTTATCTGGTGGGAATACCCTACCTAGGAAGGAACATGGGGCACGTAGCAATGCACTTTGACCATTCTTCAGAATATCGGAATTACGGCCTTTATCCGAGCATGTTCATTACATCAAACAACATATGTATACAATATACATATAAACATGTACCCATACAAAACATGAATTTGAATTTGATGTTGTCACGTTGACGCCTTTGCTAGAACTGATTTCTATCGCTATTTATTTCTATAAATAGTCATACACAAAACAAACTTGCAAAATCGGTTTGTTTTCTAATGTCCGTCAGGACAAAAGTACTCCGCTATACGATGTAACGCGGAGTACTAATAATATCTCACACAAGTATACGGCAAAAAAACCTATTAAGACACATCAATTTCGTTTCAAGAAGTCACAAATCACATCACTTTTACACGGCACGTTAAGTAGCAAAAACACCTAAACACACTGAATGAATCTTTGTTCCCAATAATTTATATTCACCGGAGTCGTGTCCCGGCGTCATCCTGGATTTTGGCCTACTTCTGGATGATGGCGACGTATCTGTGCTTTGGCGCCGCAGCTATCCACGGTTGGAGGCCCGACAATTAAACTGACGTCTTCCCAAAAAGTCGTGTTCTGTTAATGAACGTTACCGCGTTATGTTAATTTCTTGCTTGTGCGTTGTAACATTATAGTATATGAATCTTTTATTTTCTATCTCTATTTATTTTAATTTATCAGTCGATACTGCATAAACTGATAAATAAAAATAAATAGAGATAGAAAATAAAAGAAATTCGAGTATGTGCATGCTCCATGCTGCATGTATATTTCTTGTAGTCAAACCGCATAATCAATATTAACTAATTAAAATATAAAATAAAGAACGAAGTTTATAAATTAAACCTTAACAAATGCGTTTGTCTTTATATGATAAATTAGGGATTTATTTTTTGTATAGTTTATATCACACTAGTTATTCCGAGTACAAAACCGTGATCAGACGAATATTAATAAACAAAAACAAAAAATGCTTTTTAACAAACTAATTATTATTTAAATCTTTTCAATCTTCGACGAACGTGTTTTTCAGTGTATTTGTTGCGAGCATTAAAATGTGTAAAGGATAAGACTGACACAACATGGCTTCAGCGACATTTATAATGACAAGCCTCACCAAGAACGTTTCAATCTCAGTAAATTGCCACAAATTATCGTCGCATTCCTAACACAACACACTCTAAAGCAAGAGACATTGACGAACCGCTCCCGAAATAATTTGATGAAATAACGAAAGTATTAATNACGCAGATATTGTGGCCGCATGTGCACAGAGTGTTAAGACACTCTTGAATTTCAAAAAGCAAGTACAGTAATACAAAACTTCTATTCTATACTTACAAGTATAATCGATGCGCATGTAATATTATTTTCATCATGTGCATAAATTTATGCTCAGGTAAAATCTGGAGTAAATATTCCATAAATTTTGTTTAAAAATAAACCGCATCACGATAAAGCATCAACTACACATTTAACCATATATTCACCACAAGAATGGTAGCCGCCCACGAAAACCTCCCTTTACTTTATCTGGTGGGAATACCCTTCCTAGGAAGGAACTTGGGGCACGTAGCAATGCACTTTGACCATTCTTCAGAATATCGGAATTATGGCCTTTATCCGAGCATGTTCATAACATCAAACAACATATGTATACAATATACATATAAATTGTACCCATACAAAACATGAATTTGAATTTGATGTTGCCACGTTGACGCCTTCGCTAGAACTGATTTCTATCGCTATTTATTTCTATAAATAGTCATACACAAAACAAACATGCAAAACCGGTTTGTTTTCTACTGTCCGTCAGGACAAAAGTACTCCGATGTAACGCGAAATGCTAATAATATCTCACACAAGTATACGGCAAAGAACCTAATAAGACACATCAATTTCGTTTCAAGAAGTCACAAATCACATCACTTTTACACGGCACGTTAAGTAGAAAAAACACCTAAACACACTGAATGATTCTTTGTTCCCAATAATTTCTATTCACCGGAGTCGTGTCCCGGCGTCATCCTGGATATTGACCTACTTCTGGATGATGGCGACGTATCTATGCTTTGGCGCCGCAGCTATCCACGGTTGGAGGCCCGACAATTAAACTGACGTCTTCCCAAAAAGTCGTGTTCTGTTAATGAACGTTACCCAAACGTGTGCCGTGGTTTCTCGCATCAGATTGACAGCCATTCTGTAATAAATATCTCGGCAGTACATTCGAACAAAGCAAAACAGGTTTAACATAATCAACAACAATCTCTTTGGGCGAGTGGGTGTTTTTGAGAAACACCCAGAGAACTGAAATAAAAAAGATGAAAGAAAGAAGAAGATAATTATGTGTATATCATTTTAATGTAATAAAACAGGAACATTATTGTAACAATGAACCTATCATTTATTCTTGATTGTGTTGGACAGCGTTATGGAGAAAAACCGAATGTGATATGTGGTGACCTCTAATTATGATCGGACCTGCAATTGAAATCCCACGCCTAATGGAAAAGCGATTTATTGATCTCTGCGTTAACCGGATTTTGTAACTCACGCCTTTTATCCATGTAGGTCTCTTGTGATATCCGAATAAAAGGTTTTAACGTATCTGCGTGAAAGTAGAGTCTTTTGTATGTGTACGTCAATCAAAGCTCGTTATTGTGCATAAGGAGAAACAAATTGTGTGTACAAGCATCTACAGCTGGCATGTTTGTTATTTGTTATTGAGTTGCTTATATGACATGCTCATATTGCGTTAAACATCATTCAATGTGTATTAAAAACGTTTCTAGAAACGCGCCATCGAAATTAATATAATAAAAAAAATAACGATACATCAAAGCCATATATATTGGTGTATATACAATATGTGTATTTGGAAAAATAGGATGGAAAAAGATAGTTAAACCAAACAAGTAAACTTTTCAAAACGCGTACACTTAAGCTGTACCAAATATATGTAGACGTTATTGCCATTCGCTTCCGATGGCTGGGTTAACATCCACGAGATTAAGCCTATTGTATTAGAGCTAGTAATTAATGAGTGATACAAATTGAACTCGAAATGGTCAAATGCGTTTAGAAGACTTTAAATAAATATTATGATTGCTATATCATTGATTGATATAACAGTGGTCTTACATTGAATTCTACAAATGCCCATTGCATATGGATAACCGAAAGTGATTACATGTTAATTCTGTTACAAATGAGAAATGTATAGCCAATATCGTTATATTTTTTACTTTGAAAATTGTGCAACTCCATTTTCAAATCGATGTATAAACATTTCTTCAATAATAAAGTAATGGTTTTTACGATAAACGATATTCTTTACATTAATTTTATTTTAATTGTATTTTAAACAGTAAAAATCGTTATGTTAATTTCTTGCTAGTGCGTTGTAAAATTATAGTATATGAATCTTTTATTTTCTATCTCTATTTATTTTTATTTATCAGTCGATACTGCATAAAATGTATAATAAATAGCTTTATTTATCAATTTTACCCTGATAAATTCGAGTATGTGCATGCTCCATGCTGCATGTATATTTCTTGTAGTCAAACATCATAATCAATATTATCCAATTAAAATATAAAATAAAGAACGAAGTTTATAAATTAAACCTTAACAAATGCGTTTGTCTTTATATGATAAATTAGGGATTTATTTTTTGTATAGTTTATATCACACTAGTTATTCCGAGTACAAAACCGTGATCAGACGAATATTAATAAACAAAAACAAAAAATGCATTTTTAACAAACTAATTATTATTTAAATCTTTTAAATCTTCGACCAACGTTTTTTTCAGTGTATTTGTTGCGAGCATTAAAATGTGTAAAGGATAAGACTGACACAACATGGCTTCAGAGACATTTATAATGACAAGCCTCACCAAGAACGTTTCAATCTCAGTAAATTGCCACAAATTATCGTCGCATTCCTAACTCAACACACTCTTAAGTAAGAGACATTGACGAACCGCTCCCGAAATAATTTGATGAAATAACGAACGTATTTCAGGACGTTTAATTACACACAAAAAATGCTTAAAACAAGAAAACTTATAAACTATTCAATATCCCGGACGCTCTTTCGAACAATGGAATTCGTAGAATTCTAAAAGTGAATAAATTATTCATAATTTAACCTCTTTGCTAAGCAGGAACAACTTACCAATTAATGCGCTATCCTTAAACAAATGCTTGCAAATGTTTAAATCTTGTTCACAGTTTTGAAAAATAACGATTGTAAAAATAAGCGTCTTAGATTTAAAAAAAAATACATGGTTAAATGAGCGAAACAAGCCTCCGTACTAATACAAATATTTAACAAATGGATAATTATCATTCAAAATCGGTACAATAATAAAGCGTTTTTAAGATTTTCCTCGACAATTTGGAAAAGACGTTAGTACTAGGATAACATTTATGTTTCGCAATTGGCAGGTAGTGCAGGAGCGTCTGCTTCTAGAGATCCCGGGTTCGAATCGCGGTTAAAGCAATATTGTTCAATGAACTTGTTTGTTTCTATTATAACTATTCGATAACATTGAAAAGATTATATATTTGTCAGTAAACATGTTTTATGACAGTTTCAAAAATACGAAAATTTGTCCCTTAAAAATCACAATTTCAAGACAAACACTTTATTTGTGATGCGATTTACTGCTTAAAACACGTGCTTATGCTTTTGGTTACATGTAATTTAACTGAAGTTTACATTCAGATAAAGCGTAAAAGCATTTATTAGACATGACTAGTTCATGTATAAATCATTTTCTGTAAGTAGTCATAATGGGACACTTTACGGTAAGTTGCACAAAAAACGTTTGCTACCGATCACTCAAAAAAGTGAAGTTTAGTTAATAACAAACACGCGAATACTAAATATTGATGATAAATAATGAACTGCATTTGATTAGAATTTTGGAAAGACATTGGCTGCTTTGTTCCATGTTTGATGACTCGCGACATCATCACAACCTGAACCCGTACAGGTATTTCATCAACAAGTCATTAATGTAGAGATAATTGATTTCTTATCATATAAGACAAAATTGAAAGAAAATATAAAGTTCTTCTGAAAAGGTTTTAACCTACACGGGTGCGCAATTATATACTAAACTCGCGACAACTGTAGGCTGAATTTAACTTATATTCGATTAATGTATATGTTTCGTCAAAATGTTGCGAAAAGTGGGGTAAGAACGTTCGCATCGCATGATTTCGTAACCGAAATGGCCGATCACATTTTCTGAAACATAGTTGAGGATTACGAACGCTTATTTCTCTGGGTAATAAGAATATCTCACCACAAATGACTCTGTAAGATTAAATTTGCGAAGTTTGTTTGTAACAATTTGATCCAATAATTGAATCACTAACCGCCCTTACAAATTCTGTTTTTCTTCTTTTCTGATCTGAGCTGATCCGTCCTTTCTTCCACCAAAGCCTCCAGATTACTTGCATATTTCTCCAAAATCGCTATAATGTTATCTAGTATGTTTGGTCTCCTATTGTATAATTATATACAAGTTAATAATCAATTATGTTTGCGTTACGTTGTTTGATAACAATAACAGTATAATGCAGATTAATGCTTATGTTCGACACATGCGATTGGGACTAGAAACCTGGCAATGTGTTTATATGTTTTTGTACACACCCGTGATGTATTATGGTAAATGGTCATGTATATCATAGTGCTTAAGGATTCACATGAGCACATTTTAACACATGAATAAATAAACTATCGTAACCAATATTTATATTAATTGATTTATTTAACAATGATAAACTAGTCAGTTCATCATTAACAGTACCGTTTCTAAGATTGCAATTAACGATGTCATTTACCCTATGAACGTTTAATATAAACTAATACACGTTACATGAAGAGTACCTAAACTGCTGTCAGTGATGTTGTGTCACAAAGAAGGAATTTAATGCAATTCACTTATCGTGTGCTTCGGACAACTCAAAGTTATATATGATAAACGTCACAAAAACAACATATATCAATCGAGTCTTGGTATTTCTACTCCGCAGTTATACGCGTGAGAAACTGATTTGATCGATGTTTTCTAAGAACAATTTATGTGAATTTGATTGAGTACACGGCCGATGAATGCGTTTATCACAAGGAAATCATTAATTGGATATTGTCTCTATCTTACATTTTATTCTTTTCGTTCTGTATACTAATTGTGATTAGATCTAATATCAGCGGCTAGTTAAGATTTAATATCTCAAAAAAGCTTTTAAATGCGCTCTCCATTAAAGAACTAAAGAAGATTGGTTTGTATTGTGATAATAATGTTGCAACTATTCATTTGAACAGGCAATGTAGATATCTCTAATGTTCGTATATTACTGAAAATGCCAATAGAGTGATACAACAGCTGTGATTCGGTTTTGATACCAAACTAACATTCCTATGACGCTTAACTTATATACCTTTCTGGATAGGCTTCAGCCTATTTCTGATAGTTTTGAAGTCTGGCCTCCGGCTTGGTTCCTCGTCACAGCAGTTACGTATAACGTCGGTCACCAATTTGGATGTGGTAAGCAGGTTTCCAAGGTTTGGCCGAAAAGGGACGTCGTCCCGAACGTTCGTCACACGTGTCACAATACCTGAATTGTATCAGGGTATTTTACAAATGGTATTAATAAGACTCGCACGCATTTCGAAGAGTGAGTGAGTTCTGAATATGGATAATTACTTACGTAATTTCAATTATAATTACGTACTTGATACATATATTTGTGTGTGCTGAGTATGTTGATCAAATTAATACGCTATACAATTTAAATTTATGAAGCAGTTTTACTAACAGTGTTTACATTCGTACACTTATTTTGCTTATAATAATATATCGTATGACATTGACAATAAATGTCCATTTTTCAAATGGCATCAAAACAATATCGACGTGAAATAGTTCATGTATCTTACGTATAATGTATTACATTGATATTGTGTATCATATTTGCAATATAGACCAAGTGTTGTGTACATCAACTACGTGTCCGATTATTGTTATAGACTATTTCCGTTGAATGTTTTATTATTTATGTCTGATAAACTATTTATTTGTTATGAAATATCAAAAGCATAAACTAGCAATATAACATGAAGGTGATAATTCCAAATCCCCGAACGGACCTTTCTGCCGTGTATTTCGTAGGTGATGATTGCGAACGAGTACACGTCCCCTTTCCTGCGTGCCTCGTCGAGGTCTTCTCTCCATTCGAAGTAACTCGCATCGGATTAAGTAGCACCTCAACAGCAAAACACCTAAATTTCCCGCTCCGTCCAATGTTGATGGGTTCGTGCAAGAAAGTCTCATAATAAATGTTATAAGATGTGTCGATGTGGAAGGTATCTCGTTATGTTGTATTGACCATAGTTGAAAGCACCAAAGAAGCGTGTTAAATACGGCATGATTAAGTGCTCTCAGCCTATTACATTTGATTTAATGAGGACACATATGTTTCGCTGATAGAGCACTGCAGTGTATTTTGCTCAGTTGTTAATGTACTTGGCATACAGTGGTATAAGACGCATCTATTATGGGTACAAGACGAATGGTGTCATATTTTATACAGAAATGTTTATTTAATGTTCTCTGGTTTTTAACATTCAACATACTTTGAGAACGCCTTCCGTTATATGTAAGAAAATGTTTAAATTGCACATTACAATTCACTCCCTAATATGTACACGCTTCTTTGTTGCTTTCAACTATGGTCAATACAACATGACGAGATACCTTGGGAGACGAGCGACATTTGGCTGTTCGCCTCGACAACCGCCGTCAACTATGATAGACAGTACATATCATGATATTATTACATAAACATTCGCGTTACATTTCTATTCAATTAATCTTGGAAAATAAGATATATTGTTTGGGTGTTGGGCCTTCGCACACAGCAATGTTTTCGCCTTAGATTGCAGATGGTTTCAATAGAATCATTGACACACTCGTCGTGAACGCTCAATGCGATGCATTGGGGCTGTCAATGAGTTTAACAATAAACAAAAACAATGATTAAAGAAGTTACTTTTCGAAGAAACTGAATTATTATGAAAATCTGAATGTTGTTTCGCAAACGTGTTTAACAGCACAATGATATATGGCTCTTTGAAACTTTAACTACTTGCCATATCAACACTTAATGTCAAAGATAAAGAGCTTCAGCTTTATAGACACGATATCAGTACACATGTGTTTGGAGAAACAAATGTGCCGTACAACGTGTTCAAAGTATCTGATGAAAACCGAAATAAATTGTCTATTGTAAATAAATTGCTTATACAAGGTGCAGAATCACGTGACTTTGTGGGGTTCACAATTAAACGTTAATGGATGTTACACACCGGTTAGTCGTGCTTTTTTGCAAATAACATTTTAAAACATTTTTTCTAAAGCATTTCAACGAGTAAATAAAAATCAGTTTTTATTCTGCTTATGGCAATGTTTAATACATTAGAATTACTTTATTTAATAAGCTGCTCTTAAACAAAAAAATCGGTGGGTACAGCATCCATGTGCGCGGTTATGCTTCACGCAGCGTGAAAATTTGACACCGATGTCAGATGTATTCAAGAATTTAAACTGTCTTTTATGCACTAAAGAGTTTTGCGAGTGTATTTCAATAACTTGAGATATTTAAAAAAATTAAATGTTAACGGTGTGTTTACATTCTGTCCAGCCCCTGTGTACACCCCTGAAAATCCCGTTGATCCTGCATCATGTATAATAAAATAAAACCAATTGAACAAACGAATTTTGTTTTGAAAATATTAAGATGTTATAACTAATGACAAGGTACGAACATTATTGACAAGTATACGATTATGTTCCCATAGTCTAGAGATAGAATTAGGAAGATAGTATAACAAAGAAAGAGATAATAGATTGTGCAAATTATGTAATCAAAATGCTGTAGAATCAGAATATCATTTCATTTTATGTTGCTCACATATTGGAAATTGTTCATGGCCTACTGTTCACAAATTCATTTTATTAATGTCAACCAAAAGTTAAAAGGGTATGTATAATCTTGCCAAATATATTAAAGAATCTCTCTGTTTAAGACAAAATGCTCTTGAAAACCTAACTGTTCTCTGATCGTAATGTAATATTATGTTGTGGTCTTTGTTATATGTCTATAAAATTAGTTAAATAGAAATTGTATTTGTATATATGTATACGATTGTCTTTGCCATAAGTTTTTATGTATTTGTAAATGGCCAAAGGCAACTATTTTGCCGATTGCTAATAAACTGAAACTGGTATATTATTATAATGATGTCATGACACCAACGAAACATCATTATACATTTGGGAACAGAAACATACGCATACTAGTTTTGAAATAAACGTAATATATTGAGTGCATTTTTGTACAGGGAATTTATTTACATATTCCTGTAAGACAGTGCCCAAGGCTGAATTTAGGTACTTGTGATCAGTTGCAATACTGCACATTACAATGTAAACAAAACGATTGTTTTAGCGTATCGACTTATGTCTAAGTTTCGTTTTGACGAATGTCGATATGGTAATTGTGTTACTTACTCTCCGTTTTGGTCCGCACTTTGAACTCATAGTGCAAGGAAATCGATGTCCTTGTAGTCGACTTTCCAGAGAAAACTGGCTAACTCGTTCTCATACTTCAAGTTTCTTTAAAAAGCATTCGCAAAACAAACTTAAATCGACATTCAAACGTTTGTATTTACAATCCAGATTCTTATGACAAAATATAAATAAGAGGATATCCTTGCTTATCAAAATTCATAAGGAGGGATCTGTTACATTGCATCTGGTGTAAAAAAAACTATGAAATTCTACTGTAAATGCAAAATGTACAAAATACAGTCACATACCAATACTTCTATAGACTAAGGTTATAACAACATTGATTGGAATATTACAAGTATAATAAAATAAAGCTGAAAGAGTTGGAAAATAGAGAGACTGAACGCACTTATATAAATTTTGTAAAATGAGGCAATGTATATTTGTATCCATGTTGTATATAAAATATTTTGACGACTTTGTACCCACTGATATTAAGTTTAAATAAGCTTAAAAAAAGAAATAAGTTCTTATTACCAACCGTACAATCACTTCACTAAATCAAAAACACATTTTGATTTAGAGAAACATTACAGCATTAAATCAATTCAAATTCCATAAACGTCGTTATGGGTAGTTGGGTGTACTCCATGATACCTTGTTACTTGTTACCTGTACACGAGATAGCTGATTATGGAGACTATGAGCTATGCTCTAACACAGTGTAATAGACTGCTGCATAGTAATAAAAAGTAAAGCTTTGATTTGTTCGTAACTGTCGTCTTCGTATAATGTTGTGTAGAAAAATAAAGAACAAGTTTACAAACAGGATGTTCTTGCACGAACGCTTAGTTTCTTTGTTTGTTTAGAAAAGTAGACAATGAATATCTGAAAACTTGAAGCAACGCTTCTTTAGCACATGATTAATTACAAATTTATTACGTGAACGATTATTTTAAGCATATTGTTTTACACGTGCAACGGGCTTGAAATACACAACTTTATCCGGTCCCTCCTCCTTATATCCATGGAATATCATATATAAACACCAAGTTGTTAAAATACTTTAAGAAAATGATTCTTTAAAATAATGTTGTACATCTAGCACTGAAAAACACCAATATTAAACAACAGCGTGTGATATAATTAGATCCCTAGACATTCATTATTAACTTGAATGTAGATCATGCAATGCAAAAAGTATTTAAGCTATTATTTTTCTTCTGTCAAACAGCCGACAAACGAGATACGCTAGACCTTTCTGGAGTTAATGCGAAATTTATTTGACAGTAACGCGACATCAAGAGCAAATAGATGCTACATACATTGCTCTATTACAAAATATAGTGTTAACATTCTTCTTCTTCTTATACGAACAACAATTAACACGCAGAAAAGGATTGCGATAGTGTGGTCTTGTTGATAAGCACTAGCATGTATCCTTTATACGGCTATTGTCTACAAACAATGCATTCTTGACACAAACTTTCGTTTGATCTGACAATGTGTCATTATTTGAAAAAGTGATTTAACGGGTATATGCGTATACTTACTAATTGGCTTTGTACATATGAAATCAACAATGTTTTGAATATACCGTTGTGTTGTGTATGTTTTATTTGCAAAGGCATGCTGTACATTTGTTGTTCATACATAATTTTTAAACAATTGTCGTTTGATTGGTATTCATGATATATGAAATAGTACATACAATACAACATGCATAAACATGATGTAACATAATATGAAACAATAAATATTGCTTTATTATTTGAATGCAAGTATAATTAACGCAAATCGAAGAATATTGATGTTAAAGTCTAAGTTCCTTTCAAACACTATTTAATACATTAGTGAATAGCATTATATTTTAACATGCTTTTTACAAATTGGTTATTTTCTTTGATGATGATATTGAACATGCGTAATATTAAATCTGTAATCATTAACAAATTACATCAATAAATTACATATGAACACGACTTATGTTCTCTAAAGTAATACTTCTGTCAGCTTACGGCTCAAAAACATGTTTTAATTAACATCTAGTGCGTTGTATTGTCAATATCTCCATGGTGAACGATAATAGCTACTGAAACATAATAAATAAATAACCTTATAGAAATATCCAGTGTTCATTTACATACAAGTACACCTGCTACCTCATCATACTATTTTAAGAACATCTTAAACTTCACTAATTGAGTTTGAATGTAACAAGACGTTTATGTAAAAGTATTAAACACAAACCAAAAGCAAGTAACAATAATATAGCAGGTGTTTATGGCATTGTGACTTTATAATCGGGAACAAGAACGCTAAACTATTTAAAAAAACAAAACAAAAAACAAATGGGAATACCGGAAGAACAGAGACGTTGTTGTTGAGTCTTAAGACTACAGCAGGATAGATTCCATACTGGGTTGTGTTATGGGTCAATGCCTTGCGCGTGCTGTTCTCTCTCAGAATGTCCCTAGCAAACAATGAATAGTTGCCCTCCGAGTCGCCAAGTTGTTTGATGCGCAAAATGTATCCCATGGAACCTGTTGATAAAAAACAATCCCTTAAAAAACGCGTGTGTATACATTTCCCTCGTCGCGTATTTGGGCCAGTTGGACCATAGAAAATAAGTACATGTACGTAAATTAAACGAATAATTAGGATTGTAATTGGTGTTCACTCAAGCAATGACAGAGAATTTCAGCAATTAACATTTCCAAATACGGTTATCGATTGCCTTGATTTTGAGTGGATGATAATTTTGATTGGTTTTCTACTTTTCAACTTGAAAACGTGACATTTTTATAATCTAAATTATTCACGATCCTAGTTGAGTATCAGTTATAAAAAAAAACAATTGATAAACTGTGATCGTTACTACTACATGTCGCTCTCTAAAACTGAGACGTGTATATTTAAATATGTAATATTTTGTTTATCATTATAATTCTGAAATACTTGCGCGTGTTCGTTTCTCTTTGAATAGCTGTCAATGGTCAATATCAATATTTTAAATATTACCCATATACGGTATTTATGATGATGTGAGGTTAATAATTGCAAAAATCGCAAAAACTCGTCATTATAATGCAATAAAATCAAATTGTCCAAAAAGTTAACAAGCGAAGTCAGAGTATGCGGTTTACTTTTGAATTACTTCCTATTTATCTTGCTGATGATCAGTCGTCCATCAGTGTAGTTCAGACCCTCGGCTAGACACTCGTTACACGGCCTTAGCATACAGCCACACGGCGTCGTACAGATATGCCGTCTCCGGCTTCAGCTGTTGTAAACATAATAATACATATACATGTTCCTATGATTCAGACATGATTTCGGTTCTTCATGTTCGTACTCTATTAGGAGATATTTTCGTTCGTATACCAAAACAAATCTTGTTCGTTTAAAATGCGGACATCTTTATGGTCGTATACGATTCAGACATATACATGATCGTATACGATTCAGCCATCAACATGTTCTTTTACGAGCGTTCTATCACAACCAATCAATATTTACCTTTACAATCGAGTCAATACCTTTACTTAAACAACATACTTATGCATGCATTTTTTGCTGAGGATGAGTTTAATTTCAACAGTCAGCACTACGTATCTAGTCTTTAACTAAATTTTAATTTTACATAAAAGTTGATGGAGATAAGTGATTGTTAAATGCATACCTTTTTAAGTCCTCCACAATCTCTATAGTGATTAGTGAAATTAAAAGGTGGTAACTTAAGGTAGCGGTTAGCCAGCCCTTTGAATGTATCGTTTTCCGGATAAATGGGTGGGGAATGAACCTCGCTGATGAAATACTTGGAGGGTTCCTGTGTAACAGCCCCAACATCCTTCTCACTGAATATGCCTGAAAATCGACGACAGTGTTGAAGTTTTTAAATTTATTTAACACACATTCTTACGGCAGTTCTGATATATGGTTCAAGACATAGCAGACTCTCATCCATATAGTTAATATCCGATGTTTGTAAGATGCATCTCATTACATTTGTATAACCCATCTGTATACATCCGTTCATGAACAAAAGTTACGCAATGCAGAAGCAATTCAATTGTTGAACGTTTTTAAGTACATTGTAAACAATAACACGTAAGTTGATGTTTTTGGTTCGAACAAGATATGATCTTGTTGATAAAACAAAATAAGCGCATGTGTATTTAATTGTGAAATGTTTAGTATGAAGAATTAAGCAAACGTTTGTTAACAATGATTTATTATTTTACGTACAAAAGACGCTTTATTGATCAACAATGAAACACTTTAATACAAAAGTGGTAAAAGAAAAAAGCTAGCAGCAATCATTTCCTAACCCTTACCCTTACCCTAAACCCTAACCCTACTACCGTAATTGAATATTGTTTTTGTTTTTTTAAATAAAGTTTGTTAAACAAAAAGTGCCAAACGCACGGTGTAATATGATATGTTCACATTCACCAGGTCGGCAATAGACATTCGGAGACGAAACAAATAATGACAAACGCCATTTGTTTTGGCAATGTATCTTATTTTTACAAGAGACACATTGCAATCTTATGAAGTTCATCGATGTGTATTTATGCTTGTACACTTTGACCTTGATGAAACTGTTCATTATCGAACTGAGAACAAATGCATTATGATACATTTAAAACAAAAATAATACTTTGATTTAGTGTAATAAAATTATTTCATTAAACCAGTTTACATCTGGCACTGACGTTTTGTGGTGACGCTTGTTATACAATACTAATGTGACGAATTTGGCCGGTGTTTTATCCTTTAGATTCATTATTCTTTGAGTTCATTCATAGTGTTTGCATCAAAACGAAAGTACGTTTCCCGTTTGCAAGTCTTTAACTTTTCAGATAGTTCCCCGCAAATATTGTGTGAATTGTAGATTGATCATTGTATTTTTGTGTACATAATTTTATGATTTAATAATACAAGTCGGTTATAAACATGCACAATATGTACTGCAGAATTTAGAAGTAGTATACTATAATTACTGCTTGAAACGGTAGGGTGACCTTATACCATTGGACTTATCTGGGACTTTGGATGCCTTTTGAGTGGAAGTGACCCAAGCAACTTTGCGCATAACATACCATAGCTTGCTGGGTAAGCTTGAGACTCATATATTAGTCCGGGTCACAGGTTCTCATTCCAGTTAGTGCACGTGTCAGGTCTCGTAGGTCACCAGTGGTTCAAGCTAATTATTAGCGTTTGTACTACAGTGACCGATTGTCTTCCTTGCATAACGCAGAGGAGGGACATTGATTGTCTTCCTAGCGTAACGCAGAGGGGAGACACTGTAGACTCGTTGCTATAGGTGTAAGACATCAGAGATGACCCAAGTCACCCAAGACACCCGAGGTGACCCAAGTCAACTCAAGAAACCCTAGGTGACCCAATTAAATCCAAGTTGACTCAAGTCATCCCAAGTCGACCCAGGTCAACCCAAGACACTCCAAGTCGACCCAAGTCACACAAGACACCCTAGGTGACCCAAGTCAACCCAAGTTGACTCAAGTTATCCCAAGTCGACCCAAGTCAACCCCAGTTGACTCAAGTCATCCCAAGTCGACCCAAGTCAACCCAAGACACCCCAAGTTGACCCAAGTCACCCAAGATACCCGCGGTGACCCGAGTCACCCAAGTGATCAAAGCGATCCAAGTCGCACAGGGCATACGAAACCGGCTTGTATAGAGGCAATTAATATTATTTGTTTATCACATCAAACGGCTAAGGAAAGCCCGAGGAAAAAGCCATTATATATATTATATATATATTATATATCCCGAAGGAACGGTAGACACGTTACACTAATTTGTGTCGGCAAGAGTACTCACTAAACAAAACAAAAAGACCTGCAATACGGTAACCGCTTAATAATATGCAAAGCCAAACATACCCCAAATATTTACTTATTGTTGTTTTATACTCACAAAATGACGGCCAATCATCAGTTTTATACTAGATGTATTTCATGAGTTCACAAGACTGCACTTTAGTACGGTTGACATGAGTACGAGAATGTTATGAAGTGGTATTGATCAGTTCAACGTAACAGAATGAGAGTACCAATCAGGTATGTTTAATCAAGTCCTGAAATCTGAGCCATACAGAGCAACGCAGCGTTTGTATCAATTTAGTTCCAATACAGACACTATGCAGACAAATTCTACTGATTCTCAAGGGAGGGATACTAACATATGATAGTAATTCTGCGCATTAAAAATCGCCAGTATAATTGAATTATTTTTATATAATTTTCCTTTTTCTGGTCAAATGTATTATTTACATTTAAAATGACTAGAATGGACATAACTTTTGTTTTGTTGTAATTATTTTCTTCTTATTATTTTTTATATTTAACAATTTTCAGTTATAAAGTTTCTCTCTTATAACAAATCATAACGAACATTTTGACGGGCTTGCTGTTCTAAATACACATGCACATAACGACTATTTTATGGACGTAACTTCGGTTGCATGTTTCTGGAAATGACAGCTAGAAATGTTGACGGCAGACTTGAAATAAACTATGTCTAAATTAATTTTAACGTAGAAAGAAATCAATTAATAGTACGCATTTACATCAACATATTTCGCAAACGATGATTCTAGACTAGACAACTAATAAACAGGTGAGGGCTCACTATAAACAATGTAACCAGACGATTCTCATTTCGCGGTTTAAAACATGTCTTCACATAAACTTTCAAAATGGAAATGGAACAAATAAATAGAGAACGTGAAATTCATGTGAACGTGTAGTTTTATGTAGTTTTAGATTATTCATACGTTTTGCTTGCTTAACTTCAGCAACGTTGACGACATACGAATCGGTTCGTGTAAATTGCTTTAAAGTTACGATATGAGATTAATATCAAGTGTATACAACTGTAAACATATGTGCACAGTTAAATGATTTTGATAGCAGTTTACATTTGAAAATTTATCAGTTTCTAGTGAAAGTGTTGACAAGTTATGATTATTAATTTAGTTCACATATGTTAATACAATGATCAACATAAGGTGCGTGCGTTTCAACAATGTATGACATGCTGATTTGGTATTCACGCTTTATGCAGACGGATGCAATAATGTTATTGAAAATAGAGCAGAACTGTTTTTTAAAAACACTTCATCGTGGTAACATTTCTACAACAACTCCGCCCGGATGAATACATCTGTTTTGCTAGCTTCTTGTTTTTGGTTTTATTTGCTCCTCAATTTTCCGTTTCTAGAACGATATCTTCAGTTAATACTTGCTTGAATGAATGTATTATATGTGTGTGCAGTCATCACAGTCTTTAACATAGCAATCACGGCGGTTAAAAAGCAGTAATAAAACCTAAGTTGAACTCGGCGTATTATTTGAACATGTTATTTGAATATGCTTCTATACTACTTTTCTTGGAAACCATTAATACAATGGCGTCCGCAAGATCAAAGAGGTAGAGTCAAACGATAAAGCTGCTAATCAAATGTTTACACTACTGTTTAATTGCAATCCTCGTTTCCTTGATCATTGAAACTTCTAAACAAATGTGTTTTAAATCCATGGAAATAAAATAGTTATAAAATGGCGCCGAAAATACAGGAATGTATATATAAATGTATGATACAGGGAAAATATAGACGGATCAGATGATTCAGACATCCTAGGATCCCTTCAAACATTACGTGGATGTTCTATATTTTATAACATGAACTTATTATAGTGTTACCATGATATTAATTTAGTATATATATTTCCTTTAATAAATTACATACATACCCTTTGTGTAATGTTCTTTTTGTTTGTGTATTTGGATTGTTCAGGATATTCAATAGTATTTCAGTCATTTCAGGTAAACTAAGTCACTCTTTTCATTGGTTAGCTAAATTACTAGGCCACAGTTCACACACATGTGCCAGTAACTTACACCTGTCCAAGTTACATCAGAGGAATGTGTGCGGGAGTGAATGGCCGTTCATGGCCTGGTCGGGGACCGAACCCGCGATGCTCGGATTTGTAGTTCAGCTCTTTTTCAAATAAGCTAGCCGGTAAGGTCAGGTACTGTTATAAAGAAGCATTTATTAGAAGGCTAACAGCGAATTGGTTGTTAGTTTTCTGACACTCTGTGACAGTTTAAGTCAGTGTTTACGATGTGATAAAATGCTTTTGGCACATATTTATGCATTCAGACCATACACTTGTCATCACATTTAACGTATCCCGTACAGTCAAAGATATTTGAAGACAAAGACGAAAACGAATGCTGAATTGTACAATTCATCAGCATTTTTTTGCGCGATTTTTGTTATTTATTTTGACCTTTTACTCGGTTTAAAAACCACATGCTTTTCACTGGTCGTTCCAAGGTGGTGACACACAGATTAAGTAATTGTTAATTCTTGCGTTGAATATTGTAATTAAAATAGATGAAAGTTGATCTTAACACAAATGGTTTGCCTGATAATGTTTTGAATTTACACTATTTCGATATTTATTTTTAAATGTTTAGACCAGACTTAAAAAAGCAACAATATAATGTTTTGGTAAATTATGAATATTTTTTCGATAAAAGCTTGTTAAACAATAACCACTTTTGATAAATTAATTATTAGACATTGTGGTAAAACAGCCATGTATACATACATCACTCTATATGTAAAAGATTATCCACAAACGTTATTATCAAAGTTTGTATTCATATCTTGGCTTTAGACTCATAATGATCATCATAAAGCCCAGCTCTTAACGTTAATCCGGTTCATTAATTGTTTTACCTAGTTTACTTAACATAATAAGCATCAACCGTCCTATTACAATTTGTAGTGTCATCCTAAATAATCATCAAGCCCCGGGGTTATGCACATAAAGTTACAGTTTAGCAGGTTTGACATGCGCACAAGAATTCGAGAAGGTGATATTGATCACCTCAAAGCATCAGAATTAGACCGATCAGGTATGTTTTAGTCCCGTCTCCTAAACTAGGCCATCATTCGAAAAGAAACTTTTCACTTATCGTATGTAATAGATACATCATAGCGACTAAAATACAGCAGACTGTATAGACATCAGTAAAATAATAACGATTTGATCATTAAACTAAGATGAGTGTTTCAATATTGTGAGTAATATTGAAAATGTTATTAATTTAAGTTGCTATAACTCTAGCATGAACTTTTCAACTGGTTTTCGGTACACAAATATGTTCGTTTGTCATCATACAAAACTGTATTTTACCACTCAGGGGCAGAACTATATAAGACTCTGTCTTTTGTTCTTATGCCGTTCAAACATGTACTCGTCATAAAATAGTGTATGAATGCATCTACAATGTGAAGTATTGTTTGAAATACATATGTTTGAAGTATTTACAATTTATATACACATGTTAGCAACCATCAACCATGTAATGGACCTATTGATTCCTATTAATATTTTAATTTTGTTTCACTTCTTTATATTCAAACCATATAATGTTATCCTATTGTAAATTATACCTGATGTTATTTTGTGACGACATGTTACTGTAATATATGTTTATGAAAACCGTCACTTATCTAGATTCTGAATGCAACATTACATCTCTTTCATCGGAGCTCAACAGGCGTTAGGAATTTGACATAGTGTAGATGAGGACACATGTAAACACATCAATTTTTGAGATTTTGAGACTGGTCCCTCCAGGATGGAATGCCTACTGGTATTCAGACCATTTGAATCGAGCGTCAAACGACCGTAATGCTGACACGGACAAATAACGATTTCTGTGTTGAACGTCAAGCTATTAAGTACTTTATTACTACCAGAAAGGATCATTAGTGTCGTTGACAATACCTTTCATGATATCGGAAAACGGATATAGTACCCCTATGCAAAGGCGGAGTTCTCAGTAAAAGGTATATTGAGAAATATGTTCGTGATGAACATAATGCAACTTACAAGTACATACGCAAATTAAAAAGCATGAAAACATGAACAGAACAACAAGGCGTATCTGCGGCTCCCACATTATAGCGATATTTATTGCACGAAGGCGTAGGAGGCTATACAAACTTGTTATGTAATATATTCATCACTTATAACACTTCTGCTAAATGTATAGGCAGCTTCTTTTGGTTACACAAATTGCTCGCATTGTTATCGGTGCTTTTTTTTATGTATACTAATACTGTGTACATGTGTCACATACATTTAAAGAAAATTCTGCAGAGCTAAATTTACTCAAAGAAAACTGTGTTTGTGTCAACAAACATTTCCGAAAAAAATATGTTCATCAACCCTTTTTTTCGATAGTGTTGTTACTCTAGTCATTTCTGACTTAATAATAATGATGTTCAGTGATACGAAACAAATCTTCAAACTCTCTTTTTTACATCATATTAACATGAAAAAGTTTATTTTACGGATATGATCTATGTAGTGAAACATGATCGAATGTAGCGACACTTAACCAACACTCAACTTAAATACCAAAACAAGTTTAGTTCCAACAATTAGGATTAAGTTAGGTTAATGGAAACAGTCAACGTTTTATTGTGACCTAACTAAAATTATAACCTCGTTTTTTTAGAAATAAACATGGAATACAATTAGGTGTTCCACATTCCACCTAAGTAACTACTTTGCAAAACAGAAACATACCTTTGAACGTGGAAGTTTGCAATTCTCCGTGTAAACACCTAGACTACTTAAGTAATTACTACTTCAATGTCACGTTTCAAATAACTATTGATATCGCCTGTTCAAACATACAAAATGCAGGTGTCTTACCTCTGAATTACAGCTGAGCGTCATGTTGGTCATACAGGCCTATGTGAACGCCGACAACAAAGTACTCGCCGGTCACCAGCAGTCCTCGGTCGTCAATATGGTCCATCAGGCCGACAAACTCGTACGACTGACCTAGCATTACGTACACGAAATCAACCGAAATACTCGTGTAATCGTATACACATATTATTCAAAATGTTCGATGCATTACAATAGGGAAAATATTTACCTAATACATCAATTACTTAGGGTAAAGGCGAGTACCGGATGCCATGCACCACACAAGATGCGTATCGATGCATTACAATAGGAAAATATTTACCTAATACATCAATTACTTAGGGTAAACGCGAGTACCAGATGCCATGCACCACACAAGATGCAAAACAATCGGAACCTTAAATTCAAAGAAAACAAAACTATGCAGCTTGTTAAAGTTTTCCTCAAAGCAAAAGATGATTGTTAAGGATAATCTTTTTACGAAACAGTGTCATACTAAAAATTACTGGCAAACCTGTGGTTTACTAAATAGTGTATGCTTCCCTCTTATGTGCAAATATGCAAGTTATTGAAAAGGAGAATGCTCTACCCCATCATTCAACCGTTTGGACCCCCAATTATTTGCATTGACCGTTCCAAGGCGGTGGCATCAAAGTCATTTTTATGAGTTATTGACTGTTTGATTGCCTTATCAAATCGATTTATAGTTCAATGTGGTTAAACAATGATTGTAACAAGCTTAATGTATAATGAATACCCTGGTAAATGCGATTATGTGTATGCTTCATGATGCATTATTTTTTTGTGGAATAAAATCTCTTGATCAGTCTATACTGCATTATAAATAAATAACTGTTTTTTATGATCTTCTAAATTCGTAGACCTCGATAACATCAATTATTGAATTTACATTTATGTCCAGGTAGTATGTCTTAGACATTAAAAGTGCACTTTAAAAATTAATTAAAAGACGAGAATAAATAACATTACTGTATCTTTATAACTTGTATTCATTTTAAAAAGACTTGGCCCACGTGTTTTACTCCTTTTAACAAATGCAATTGTGTCAGATGGATCGCTGTAATTTGCCCGAGTTTTCAAGTAGTTGAAGGGTTACACAGACCTTACGCGGCATAAGAGACGTTATTGACGACAAGCAATTACAATAACTTTTCAATCTCACCAAATTGCCTTCTTTGACCATCAATTTCTACGTCAAGCCAGTGCCAATTACGAACATTTTAGCCGTGCCCTGAATTTGAACGAATTATTCAGGACACACACTGAAGGGAAAGTATGATGATAAAACAAACTGAATAAACCAGGATATAACAATATTTTATTTTCAGTCCACTGCTTATAGTATAAAGAAATTCAACTTTCAATACCCGATACTATACCAGTCGTGATAATTTAATCAATATAAACTTATAATTGTAAAAAAATACGGTATTTTAGAACTTTTCTTTTTTCGTCATTCGTGGTTTACAGTCCCTTTAAGGGTTATACAAAGCGATTGAGAATGCTTGAATTTGCTTGTTAGATACGATATTAATAACAATCATGCACTTGTGGGAAACGATTCTTCGCCTCTGAAAGATTGCTGTGTTAATATTATATCATATTTCTGTTCCACGTGTGTACATGTTGTTCGCATGCGCAAAATGTGGCGTACTGGAATAAAATAACTGAATTTTAATGTATTTTAAAATATAACAAATTGGGGTGTGCACATTCAAGAGTAATATAATGTACACATGTTTCGAATACTGAACAACAACTTTTCAATATTCCATGTTCTTGAACGTCTTTTTTGATCACGTTATTAACACAAAAGTCATTCCCTAGTATATTTATTTTAATTTTGCTCATCGGTTTAGCCTTTATGTACGTGCAGTCAAATATTGTGTTTTCTTTGGTAACTGTAAATAGAAAAGCTTTTTTTCCGTTTAAATGTAATTTAACAATATCGATTATCTCAGTCACGTTATTAAATTGTACCTGATAAAAAAACGCAGAATTATCTTGCTATTATTGTTACCGAAAAATAATTGCAAACGTATATATATGTAGTTTAATTTACACACTGATTGATTGGGTTCAAACATACACTAAAAGAATTTGCTACAATCGTAATCTAAGTAATACACTTCAGGTGTAAATGTTTATATGTGAAGGAATAACAGATATTGATGATGAGATATACAAGACATGTATCGTAATATCTACGATATTAATGTTTAGCAGATACAACGTTAGCAAGAACACCTTCCGTGCATTATAATATATCAAATTTAAGTACAACATAAGCCTGATTATAATCACACAGCATGGAGTGTAGTTCTGGTTAACAAAACGATAAAATGTTTTTTTAGTTTATCAGTGGGGCTTCCATGTGTTCAGCTGTCGTTTGATGAGCATCATATCTATCGAATGGTGCCTTAGCATCAAACATGCGACAAAGGATGAAACCAACAACAAAAAACAACAAAAAAGAGAGTGTGGATCACACGTAATCCATTGATAATATAAGAACATGAAACTAAGTGCATGTTGGAGTAAAAAATATACATGTTATAAGAACATGCATAGTAATGAATAATCCATGGCCCGTATTTTTTTTTTAATTAAATGTGCAAATGCATATCAAATGATGGCGTGGTTGTTAAATAGTTTGTGTATTTTAACCGATTTGGTATATATTAACGACAATCATCGGGCAAAAGGCTATATAAGACTTTGAAAGATGCATCTTGACCTGCAAACAATCGTCGTTTGTAAATAGGCTACAAAAAGGCTTCATATTCATTCTACTTATTTATTTCCCTAACGTAATCTATAATATTGTTATACATTACTATACATAAACAATTATTATTTTGTGACTCATCATTACACACTGTTGATGCCGGATAACAGGTTGTATCAAGGAATTGGATATATTAGAAATACATTTAGGACAATATAGTTAGCTTTTTCTAGAAATTTCCAATAATGACATGCGGATATATTTAATGATTCTTTTTCAGATAAACCGAAAAATGGCGTTTGTCTTCATTTTTGAAGTACCTCAAATGACTGCACAATAAGATTCCGTTTAATAGTTTTAAGAGATATTACTCAGACATCATAAATTCTAATTATTATGATTCAGGGATGCCACAATCGACTTATTGCAAGCAATAAGTAAATAACAATGAAAGACATGTTCCCCATAATAAAACCAGTCGGAATTGCATACAAGTTTGCCTGTAACTATGTTAACAGTGAACTTAATACTTTTCTTAAACCTACCATGTCATCACGGTTATTGCTGAAATTAATACGAGAGTTTAGATGCTCGCATATATATAGCAAAGACAAACATCCAAATCTATATCTTACGATGTATTTTAACAACACTTAATTAAAGCCAAAGGCTTGGTAGACTGGAGGAAAGTAATCCGATATATTTTAAGATATAACACTATAAAGCTATTCTTCAAAACGATTATCTTAAAACAATACTAGATATTTCAAACTTACGCCAGTTTTGCATATTATTGATCGATTAGGACATATTGTTTTATTTGTTCTGGCCTTTGCCTCAAGATCATTCGGAATTGAATACAATAAAGGGAAGGAATATAACGACTGGAACAACAATTAATGATGCCATTGGAAGAACCGTAAATTGCCCATTCGGACATAACACTCGTTAACAACCGGTAAAAGCCCCTCTAGTAACAACGCACGAAAAATAGAAATGAATTTCGACTAACGCAAGTGTAAAACTAAATAAGACTATACATACTTATAAAGACGCACTATCAACTAGTTCATAAAACACATATTTTGAAGGGAACGTGCTCCATGTCCATTAAAAAGTGAAAAAAACAGGCATATTTCTCTTAAAGTGTTTTCAGATAATGTCTGTTTGAATATTTATTATATACTAGGCATTTCATTCTAATGTTGTGATTAGATTAAATTGTTGCTCGGATTTCAAAGAATATACCCTGCATAGTTTGTACAGTTGCAATATCAGTATTTCGGCTGAAAAAACCTTCAGTCCTGTACATAAACTAGAGAGGATAAATACACACGGAAAGCCTCTGACAAGGTTGCTGTGATTGCTGTAACTAACACAAATAATTAAATAATATTGTAGTGAAAACAAGTGTATGAGATTCTCTATAATCTGAACGAATGAAAGATATGATTCGCAAATCAGTTACACTCGGTACTATTTATAGATTGAATGATAGTATATTTTTGTATGGACGGAGTAAAAGGTATAAATGCAAGTTAATTACAAAGCCTCCAAATAACGTTCTTCATCAGCGCGGGCGTTTTACATATGTTCAGTATGATGGAAGAACAACATTTTTTTTTTCAAGAAATCATAATATCATGCTATTTGTATAATTATAGATTTTAATCAAATAATTGGAATTCATTTCACGACGCTGAGTAAATAACAAATTGCGTTTACCGCTAGAACAACTGCTTCCTTTTGTGAAATGCATTAACAAATAAATTATTCTAAGTTTTATATGCGTTTATAATGCTATACATTTTATCGGAAACAATTATTTAATTACGCAAACATACCGTTAGTTTACTAAGAACAACACCATTTTCAAATATTTTACATATTTGTGTAAACATTGTTTTGTGTGCCACACTGTTACTTCGTAAAGAGCATTATTTCAATAATAAAAAAATAACAACGCACGAAAGAAGGTCACTGTCATTAAAGTAGGAAAGGCCATTAGAAAGAATGGTGATTTTATTACCCCTAACGGGCTTTTAGAATTTATGACGTTGGGTAATTACTGAGATGTATTGCAAACACTCCCTGTATTGCCTCCATGGGATGACAATCGATAGCATAGCTTGGAATAACACAAAAAAACTCCTTAACACCTTAAAGGCCGACATAAAAAGGCATTTTATTTGGAACCACTTTGGGGATTATTATACGATTGAATACTATTGTGACAGTTGTAATGTTTTGTAAAACACTTATTTCTCATAATTTGTAATATGTAGGTAACAACTGATGTTACCAAAAGCTTAAGTATAACAAATAGAGCCATATTACACACTCTGGTACCAACACAATTTTGTTTTGTTTGTTTTCCTTTAAATAATATTTAATTGTCAGACAGCGAATCATGGTATTTTGTAGTTTTCAAAGTGGATATTATCTCATTATAAAAGATTCGACATTTATTTAATTGTCAGAGAGTAACGAGAATATACACATGTAAACGCTACGCTAATTGTTAATTAATGCGATTAAAGTCCTAAAATACGCCAATGGCACACGCAGAATTTCATTCAGACTAGTAATTGATGTCTGATAAGTCATACAGGAGACAATTTTTCTTTCCATAATTAATACAATTGCAAATGCAGGCACATTCTATGTACAGTAACTTATATTGTCTTAAGGTAATGTTATATGCAATTCGAAATCATTTCCTTTCAAAATAGCGCAAATAAAGCTTACACTTGAAGAAAAAATAGCCTATTTTGAAAATGTGGTATATTTTAAAATTATGACAAATAAAAGCAAACATAAATCAAACTGTAGCAGGGAAACAAAAGATATGTTGTATTGTTCAAGAATGCTTAGTTGTTTCCGCTCAATGTATAATCCAGAAGAAGTGGCGTTTGTATCGCATTCACTTGAAGCAGCACGTGCACGAATTCTGTGTAATTAGCAAACCAAACAAGCATGCTTAAAATACCCAGAAATAGATGCAAGAATAAGCTTAACATGAAGTATGCAAAAGGCGATACGACTCTTCTTTGAAGTGTGTGATGATCTGTTTATGTTCGTGTATATTTGTATATTAAATTAGATATGAAGTTGTTATGTATTGCGAACACCAACAGATGTGATATCTTTAAAACTATGCGGCCAAATCAGTTGAATATGTAAGTTGTACATTGTTGTGGGAGACGATAACACTTTTGTTTTTAACTGTTTATTTACAGCGTACATATGTATTGGTATATTAACATGTAGGTACACATACCACTAAAATAGACTGTAACTACAAATTATAACATATGAAGTAATGAATGATGGGTGGTAAGCATGATACCAAAAAAATAAATAATGGCGATGGTATTGAATCATGAATGATATGAATGAAAATGAAAAGTGCTGGTATGTTTGAATCGCTGAAAGGACACAACTATATACAAGTGAAAACATATTTAGTGAAATATTAACATATTTTTTTCTGAAATTGTACAATACAGAATTAAATTGCACAATTATTCCATTTATATGTATGTTTTTCATTTTTACCCTTCCAGCTTGCGACTATCTCTACGATTTTAAGATTGTATTTAACATATTCCAAACATCCATCAAGCATTGGTGGACATCGTTGATATTTGCATTTAGATATTTAATATATTTCCAATAATATAATAATATAATACAATTTACACAGTTTGAGCGTTCCTATTGTTTGAAATCATTGAAAATGCTAAGCTGAGTTTCTATATATTTCTGAATATTAATCCAAAAATTGTGCACACTAGAACAATTCCAAAACAAATTCATATTTGTTTTTACATGCATTGAACATAAATCACAGAGACTGGATTCTACAATGCCATACTTAAAAAGATTTTTGTTGTTGGTACAATTTTCATCAGATATTTATATTGAAACGTTCTTAAGGGGGAATCGATTGTGATTTGAAAATAATTAGAAAATATTGATTCCTATTGCAGTTGTTTACTTACAAGAGTTTCCCATTTGTTTTATTGTTTGTTGTTTTATAATTGTTTTCTCTATTTAGAGTTCATTTATGAATTTGCATATTTTTGTTGTCGGGGTAATTTTATTAATAAAGTAACTGTGTGGCACGTATTACATTTCTTCATTATTCATGTTTTTTTTCCTGCATTTTTGTATACAACCAACTAAAGTATATTAATTTAAGAAATCGAAGCCAGGCAAATCACATACTGCTTGAAGTTCTGTGAAGGTATGAAAACGTGTGTTCCTGTAGTTAAACATGTGTTCAATTTATGTTAAACCTCGATCGAACCATGTTTTATAAAATAAAAAAAAAATAAAAACATTTTATTAAATAGTATACTATTCGAATTGTTCCAGAGTATGTCATTCCCAATGATGGTCTGATTTTCTTGATATTTTGCGCGGCAGCATCCTTAAAAAAATTCTGAAAGAAACTAAGATTTCAATTCAAAAGAGTAAACGTTTGATGATTCTAGGTTGCATTTAAATGTAAAGAAAATGCCATTATTTTCAAGCATGTCACTGTATATTTTTTACCATTTATTATTTGGTTGATGTAACATTCTTTTTACCCAGCTTAATTTTAGTGCGGCTATAAAGTTATCGAGATCAAATATTTTGAGCCCCCCGTTTTTGTAGTTTTGAACAATATTGTTTCTCGCGATGTTATCTGGTTTATAATCCCACAAAATAAAAACCTTTATTTTTTATATCTTTTATAATTTCATTGTCTGGATTATTTAAAACTGTAAATAAATATATAAGTTTAGTACATGCAAATGTTTTCAGCACCGTTATTTTTCCCATTAAACTTAGTTTTCACTTTTGCCGTTTCGCGAGGAAATGTTAAAAATATTTAATTTTTGGTTTGATAATATAGTCGGTCATTTCGTCAGTTGTTCATAAATGTTATTTCTAATGTTTTTGCAGTTTCCGATGTGCAAGAAAATTTATGTTTTTGTAAAGAAAATAATGTTGGAAAATTGCATACGCCCTAGCTAAAAACTATGCATTTTTTATTCAATCTTTGGCCTGATATTTAAAAAAAAATGTCAATGGTTGTTTTAAGGGTTTCAAATAAAAATCTGGATCGATCTAGAAGGAAGCATGCATCATCTGCGAACAGCGTTTGTTTAATTTCTGTATTTTTCGACTTTATACCAGAGATATTTTCATTTGTGTTTATTTTATATGCCAATTATTCTATACAAATAATGTATATGTACGGAGACAACGGACAGCCTTGTCTAACACCTTTGTGTTTGCTAAAAAATTTTTTTTATTTTTTTTTAGATAAAACCGTGTGACGTTGTTCTGGAAAACAATACATCAACCACAGAAAATAACAATTATAGATATAATACTTGATGCAATGTCTTGCAAAATATCTCGTTCATAATAAAGTTAGTTAAATTAAAAAGATTTCTGCTCTGTAAACATAGCGTGAACAATATATCTGTAGACATGTATTGTTGGTTGTTAATGTTCCGCAGGTTACGGCTTCAGATCCAATCTTTTCTTTAAAAAAAACCGGCTTCTGATGGTTAGTCGCTGATGCATATTTTCTTTTCAAGTTCGAACAAGTTTTAAATAGTGCGATCATGGATAAATTGATTTCCCAAACTTCCCTACTGTATATATATATATACAGATTTGACGTGTGTTTTATCTATTAGATTGAGTCTCTGCATTTGAACATCGTCAAGAGATCTAAAGAATAATCATAATGATACTTCTCGAACAAAGTAATCTGCTTTGGAGCCTATTTAAGTTTTCAATCAAAATGACATATCCAACACATTACATTAAAGAGAAAAGTCATTGAGAAGTAATTCTATTTATCGTTTAGAAATAGGCTCTAAGTCCAGTTTAAGCATTCGCCTGTACAACAGTCTCATACTGTCGTATGTTTTATCGATGTCGCGCAAAATTATATCATCTTCAGAAACCCATAAACTACAGACCATGTTGGAGACATACTTTGTAAATTCAATAGCCATGCTTCTTCTAGAGATGCCTAACACAATAAGAGAGTATAATCTAAATAACTATGTTTGAGAAATGTTACGAGTTCGTAGTCATTTGACGCTTATCTTGTTTACGAGGTTTTTGATATGATGACCCTTATTTGTTGTATTAAAACATAGTTAAACTGTAACAAAAAAAGAGAAAAAACAACAACAAAAAAGATGAGTATGTGTATATCAATTTGATTTTAATAATGAAAGTAACCGAATTTTAATTATGACCGATTCAGTTATTCTTGTGTTGGACAGCATTATAGGGGAAACCCGCATGTGATGTGTGATGACCTCTACTTGCGACCGGGACCTTTAATTAAATCCCCATGCCTAACGAAAACGCGATTGTCCGAATAACTGCGTTAACCGGAAATCGTAACGCACTCCTGGTTTACACGTAGGTCTCTTGAGCTATCCGAATGAAAGTATGTACCGTATCGTATGTTCGCGAAAATAGGGCATTTTGTACATCGGTGTGCGTCACTTACAGCTCGTTCTTCTGCAAAAGGTGAAACAAATAACCGTAAGTTATTACATGTTAATGTTGTTACAAATCAGAAATGTACAGTCAATATCGTTATCTGTTGCTCTTTTAAAATTGTGAAACGCCATATTGTGATCGTTGTATAAACATTTGCTCAACACTAAAGTTATAATTTTTACTATTAACGATTTGCTTTATTTGAATTCTATTTTAATTTAAACTTGAATAATAATAATCATTAAGTTAATGCCTTGCTTGTACGTTGTAACATAACATAGTTTTCTTTCATTTTCTATTTAAAGTATACACCGGACCATATGACACCGATTAAATTATTCGTATATTTACACATATGTACACATTCTAAGGAAGCATAATGACCTATTTAAGGAACAATTGCCATGTTACCTCGAATATTGTTCCTGTCGTGTGCTCAATATTCTGTTTCATCTGTGTGCACCAACGCTATTTTGTCACAATCAAATTTCGAGATCCGTGGGTTTTCTGCACGCAAATGTGAGCTACTTTTCACTGTTGATAACGTCCACCTTTTAACACTCTGTCTGTCTGCCAGTTTGCCTGCTTGTTAGTCTGCCTGTTTGCCTGCCTTTTTGCCTGCGTGTTTGCCTGCATTAATACATGCTCATTAACATGTCTAATCTTATTTTGGACAATAGCATACCGTATTGACCGTCGATATGCCCTTTTTGAACTGTAGTCACCGCCATGGAACGAGTAATGCAAATAAAGTTGTGACATACAGCAATAAGCACAACCCTTGAGAATAGTAGACACTTTTATCTTTCGTGTGCATACAACTGAATTTTCTTTTTTTTTTAAACCCAATCGCAATATATTATTTCGCAGAGGCCACATAATAGTATGGTCTTATTTCCGCGACCTTACGATGAAGATGGTTCATGTTTTACTTTTTGGGTGGCATATTCAGAAAAGAAACATATCCAATGCGGTGTTTCTGAGGGAATATGTTATGTAACCGATTCCAGGGCCATGAATCCGTAAGTAGGCATTCAGCTTTCCAGAGATGCATCAGGCTATAATGAAATACAAGTGCTGACATTCAATCTCTATTTTCACTAGATTACTGATGAAAGGCGAACACAAACATGCAAAAACACGTTCATGGATTGAAAAGACAGGGGTGGTTATGGACTAGATTTGGTGAGGGATTATAAGTTATGTTTTAAATGCTTTATTCTGCTTGTTATAGAAAATCAAAATAATAATTATGCATGTTTGATAAGGAAGTTGGTGGTTAACAACAAAACAATTTTGTTATGAATGCTGCAAAAAACAAATTCAATGCGAATATATACACATGTGTATGGAACATTGATAACATAAATGTGGTTTATAATATACTACTTCTAATTTTACATTGTGATGTTTACGTTGGACAATCGAAAGTGTTACCAAAACAATATTTACCTAAACTGACCGACCGAACACACTGTTGTAATTATTGCATGCATACTTAGTAATGCAGCTGTGTCCCACTAGACATTCATTTATCGTAATGTATGATGAGCAAACGTTGTTCAGTCACTCAAAGCAGTTTTACAGACATAAGCCGACCGTGTAGACAGCGTATTGAGACATTTCTGTTTGCGAGTCACTCAACTGTTATAAATCGGTACATAAATCATCTTAGCTGACCACTGAGACAGTGTTCCAATAATGGGAAACATGCGTGCAAATATTAGAAGCAATAACCAAGTGTGCCTCCCTCGCCGGGATTGGCCGTCGGTCAAATCGATCACTACTTGATATTTGGTTACATAGCAACAGTTTGCAGCTGCGTGCGCGAACCGTTATATATTTTTAATTCACATGTTCAAAAGGTGAACGTTTTGCAGATTTCAATAAATGAAAATGTTAACTATATTTTACATAATCCATATGCCTCTGTTCTTGTTACTTAAAGTAAAAGGCAGAAATGAAGCTCGATAGCCCCAAAAGAGGGAAATAACCGAGAGAATTACACAAGTATATATTACAAAATGAGTATGTAAACACATATATAATTCGTTTTCCACATGCAATATTATTGTTTGGGAAAAAGCATGTGCACTAAACATGTATAATTGTCTTATAGATCTTAAATAATAATTAGATAAAAATCAGGAACGTTTAAAAGGAACCATTTTGCATGAGCAACATTAATGTTACTGGAAACCAGAGAGCACTAGATATGTTTCCCAATACATTCATATGCACAAATTTATAGAATTAATTTCTTCTGATAGTGAATCTGTGTTAAGAAAACTTAGTGCTTTTGTCCATGCCGCATTTTAAGTTACATCAACGAACCGAACATGTATGCGCCCATTTGATGTATGTTTACCCATTAAACATATTCTATGCATGTCGTCTATCTATTTATGCTGACGATTATTTGCACGTGCCGCAATATTTAAATTGCTGCTGTTTTTGATTACGTATGTGAATACAATCCTGTATAATCAGTACTTTAGTTAGTGTTAGTTCTTTTTTACGCCTCATTAGTTTTGTTTGTAGAGTAAATGTGTGTTAAAATGAATGCATTATGCATTGAAAAGTATGTCGTTTATCTTTGTATGCTGTCGACTATTTGCACTAGCTAAAATATGTAAATTGCTGCTGCTATGTGAATGAAATCCTGTATTATCAGTATTAGTGGGTAAGTTCTTGTTTACGCCTCTTTTTAGTTTTTTTTTAAAGAGTAAGTGTTAAAATTAATGCAATATGTATCGATAAGTATGAGTACTCCTCTTTAATATCATTTTTTACGGTTAATATGTATTTCCTGCTGTAAATTATTTATTGACACTACTAATGTTATTATTATTTTAAAAGTGTTTTTAAACTCGATTAATCATAATTTCATGTACTTGTTATATTTATGTATATATGTCTATAACTGTTGTTATTTTATTGTTTGTACTAAAATGTGTCCACATGGGCCATTGGCCTTCTGGAAATGCTGTAAATAAAATCTAAATCTAATCATTCACCATACATAATATTGTTTGGATTGACCTTCAACATGTGTTGGCACTGACAATGTATAACTTTTTCTAAATGGGAATCTGGAATGCATTGTTTTCAACATTGATTCACGTTATGGGAGCATATTAATGTTGTCCTTCATATTATCAACGTAAAGACATGCAAATAATTAGTTTTAAAATACGTGTTACATTCAATAATTTACGTATTTCATTCCATCAAAAATGAACAAAAATGTTGAAAACACGGTTTCGTTAATAGATACTGATAGTGTTTATTTTCTTCGAACATTAAGCGTTTTACGACATCAACACTTCATGTTCAGATGTTAAAACGGATGTTCTAAAGATGAAAGGAAAGTAGTTTTGAACCGTAAAGAAAGAGAACAGATGAGCGTGTCACTGTTTACATGTTTAACATCCAAGCGTTCACCATAGTGCTTACAATCTGAACATTGTCGTTAATTAGGCGTTCGTAAACCGAACGCTGAACGTTCGAATCTTTAAAGCATTGATATTCTTAACTTCAACTGTATTATCCTTTTTTGAACTTCTAACAGTTTTGCGCGTTCTATATTTTGTATATTTGGTGCAAAAAAGGGTTTAAACATTTTATCCGAATGTTAACATTTGTGTTAACAGCTGTACGTGTGGCTTATTTTAAAAAGTTATAATGAAAACTTATCAAACCTAACAATCTGCACGTACCTCGCTTTCATCAGCATTTTACTATTAATTCGACAATTTGTCTTAACATATAAGCAAATAGATCACTTGTCAAACCACCTTGAAGATCAATAGTAGCATTTTCGATGAGGTCCTTTTTTTAACGTTCTTTGACATTTTTATTAACATAGGATGTATCCATCTTTACAAAGAGTTATTCGTCTCTAGTGTACGCATCACTTGAACTAGGCTAATTAGCGCGTTCCTATTCCAATATACCACGAACGTACAAACTTATTCAAGCATATGTCAAAACTGATATCAGCAGCAGTCAGCTCTGAATAAAGAGCTTATGAATAATGAACTATGGAGATGTCCGAGATAATTTGTTAGGACGAGACAGACATATTTAATATTTCACTCGTCATTTAGGCGTCCTCCCGGACACCATGCTTCGTACAGTGCGTTGTGGGAACTTCTCGTCTGTTAGCACAGCAGACATGACCACCACGTCTTCAACAATTTCGTATTTATCATAATCTTGGACTATATCCTCGGACATCTTTTATCGGCACAATGATTAAGTAAATATGTAGTCAGTAATATCGTCTTTTGTATCAACGGAATGGTCACAATGGTGTAACGGGTATGGTGTATGAGAGGTCCCGGGTTCGATCCACACTCCTAAAAACCGAGTTCTGGGTTTTTTTCTAGAAATCATGCACTCAAGTGTGTATATTAAAGCACGAGGATTTCTATGCAATTAAAGCGAGTATAAACGATTTTATGTCAACATGTTATTGTCTCATACAAACACCAATACATAAATGAGTAGTGTAAAGTAAAATACATACACTACCTTAAAGTTTTATGATTACTTCAATTATTCTATTGTTTTAAATCATCAATGTTTCCTCGTGTGTACATGTGATGTTTTTACCGAGAAGCGATTGTTAAGAGTGGTTTTGTTCTGTTAAAATAGCTTATCATCAATACTCAATAATCTCTATAACATTTGAACTAATATTCACAGCTTCCATATACGAAGCGTTATGCAACCATGGGTCTTATGTCATATCCGGAGAGCATAGCTCCACACCAGCCTGCGAATTCGTTTACCCTGGTCAGGACCTACCCTGTATGGTGATAATACAACGAACCCTTGTGTAACGTTATATCGGACAGCGAACCTTCTTACCAGACCGTGCGGGTAACCATTTTCGCATGACGCGGATCATATTGTACCGATAAATGATAAAGACTATGTAACTATTGTAACGGTATCGATAGTATTTGTAACAAAACAATGCATAGTAGTTATAACTTGTTTATTCTTGAGAAAATATATGCCGAATAATCAAAGTCTAACAATATTTCTGTATAATTACCGGTATATAAGATGTTTGTAGGTTGTAAGCATGTACTGTAAGTATGTAGTGCCTAAAATATGACCGAAGGCCAAATAGCAGTCTGATTAGAACCCTGTAGTACTAAATCACAAACGTCGTTTTAAAATACAGACCCCGTAAATGCGTGTTTACGACACGTTAATATACAGTTCGTAGAAAAGTCACTTATGGACCGGTTGTTAAACAACTTAATTTACAGTTTGGAAGTTTAAGGCTGAACATTTTTCTTAAGAAATAGATTAAAAAACAAACTTGATTTGTAGAAAAAATAATGCTGTGTCGGTTGCAAAACACATATGTTGTCCACACAGGCGAATCAAGGACGACATATTCAGCTTTTAAGAAATTTCTTTTTTAAAGGAAGTCTTTTTTTTTGCGAAAATCCAGTTTAGGTGGAAACTGTCGTCCTTGATTAGCCTGTGTGGACTACACATGCTTATCTGGGACGACACTTATCGCGCATGCATGAAGCCCCGTTGTTCCAGAGGGAGGCTAAAATTTATAAGGGACATTTATCAGAAAGCCACCCAACCAAACAAACATTACAACAACACATCATATATACAAAAACAAGTTTAATTGTGTACATGCGGACACAACTTGAACACAAGAAACCAAGTGCCTTAGTGGAAATTATTCGTTACCAAAAGCCACAACTATGCAAAGGCCACTTTAATGGATATGTTTTAAGTAAACAGTTATATTTAGCGACGAAAAAGTAATCATCAATTCTAAATGTAACTATGGTATTTGGCAGACAAATCTGCATAATTTTCACATCGCCTATTATGGTAAATATTGAATAAAAAACAAATCACGAAGCAGAACTGTGTAATGATTTCCTTCGCGAATATATTACTCGTGAAAAACAGTAACGCAATTATGAAAAAATCAATAAGCTGAATACTTATGCTCTATTTATCGGACAGCATATCCCTTGATGATTGAGTAATCTCTCTCCAACATATAAAAAAGTTATGTAAATGAGTATTATTAAATGATATTCAAACATTTGTAATTATATAATTGTAAAAAGCACATTTTAATCAGATAATTATAATGCTGGACAATGGAATGGAGTGAGTAACAATTATGTACATATGATAAGCATAATTTTATAAGATCGACATTAAGTTGGACTGGATTTCTGTCCTCCGCATTTGTCAAGTTATTAGAATTTTATAAGCATGTTAAAAAATACTAACAACCAAATTACATGTTCGAAATTGGCATACTATCTTATCAATACTAAGACATTTAAAACTAGTACTACCATGACAGATTAAAATGAAACTGATTCCTGTTATCCACACCGTGAAACTTTGATTTCTGAAATGAAGCTGATATGTAACGGTCTATGAACATTGTGTATGCGGATGAAACACAGAAGTGTTGCCTCTTTTTACATAGACTTTGGTCCGTTGCGTTTTATGTCTGTATGCACGGTTTAAACGAGTTACATGTATTTGTTTAATCTAAAACCCATATATTGTTCAAGCAGTAAAGTGGAAAGATATGACTAAACTATGCACTTAAAATCAAATGCTCGTGTTGCTCTTGTTGTCCCCCAGTAAGGGAGTCATTTCGATTTGTGTTTGATAATCAACGTTTTTGCGCCTGGAGTCTTTGTCTCGCACCGTTTACATTCCGTTATACAAATCTGACTGATCATTCAACAGAAGATCATCGTTATTATTAATGTAGTCTACATCGATACACACATCGGTTTGATTGTTTGCCAGCAATGTTTCGACACTGGTCGCACTTTCACTTGCAGCGTTCGAGCATTCTAAATTCCTTATATTTCTGCGAATTGCATTTTGCACGGATCACAACAAAGCAAATCGACAGAATAATTTTGATATACGTTGTGGACTGAAAAATCAGAATTTTCTTCCAAAGGCAAGGGAGTTGATGTAATCAGTGTATCATTTGATGTTTCATAACGAGTATCATTTTCATATTCAGTATCATGACCACTCGGTGTTCTGTCTCCAATGGTACTGACAAGACTGTGCTCACCATGAGAACTACTGGCACTTGATACACTATGCTTGGGCTTTTTATAATCAGCTCTAAGTTTGATTCTCTTAGTCTCGGCCAAATGCGCTCTTCACATGTGCTGACTTGACTGATCTTCGGCGATAAATCGTCGAGTTCCTCGGCCTCGGAGGAAGTTGTCGCAGATTTTATCACATTGTCATTAGAATCGTCACTTGATTCGTTAAATTTCTGCGCGAAAAACTCGGTCCCGTTCTCCGAATACAAAGATTCCAGTCGCGTAAGTCTCTTTTGTTTGTTCTCTCCCAGTAGCCAGAATGTAAAAACTTCGCCTTTACCCTAAAAAAGATCGACATATAGAAAAACACAGAAACCTATCTTTTCATACAATGATGAACCTGTTAATATTAAGTCGGACTCATTGACGTTTTATAACGATAAGCAAATTATTCATTAACACACATTCCTTGAAACAAACCTTTCATTATAATTACCAGACATGGAAGTGGCGAGTGGCAATTGAAAATATCAGACGTTTTATTATGGAGAACATTTTCTGCCAAAATTGTATCTCGCTATGTTACATCCAAACTTTCATTTTTGCAAAAAGAGATGCCTTTCTGGCATCTTGCAACTCTCTAAATGATTACATAGCATAGTTATATTCATAACATGTGACAAAGTAGGCCCTATTATTCATAGGGATTCATATATTCATAATAATACTAAACATTTAAGTATTCTCAGGTGAATAATTGCTTAACATATTAAAGCGAACATAATATCCATGAGATAAGCGATAACAGTTATGAAAACTACAAATAAATCATTAACACTTTGGTAAATTGTTCAGCATAATAATCCACAAATACACATGATACAACCTGTACCTTCATCGAAACGTTTCCGCGTTCCCTAACGATATATCCGCCGAGCAGGTCTAATAGCCACTTGCATGGCACAGAGCAATGAATCTTCAATGCTACAAGAGATCCAGTGGTTTATTAAGATTACATAATTATTGATTTGCATCAAGAAAATCAATAATCAATATTACATTCTTACTAATATAGATTCATGTATAATTATCAAAATTAAACATACACACTATACTATATAAACAATGTTAAACTATAGCTATGGTAATTTACAAGATTTTACCAGAATGTAAGCCTCATACAAAAAAGCCAACTGCATGTCAAAGAAAAACGTGAAATATGTGCATACATACACAAATACAAAGTATAGAATAAGTAAAACACAAGCAAAACAACGATACGAGGCTAATGAAGATTTTAAAATCAAAAACACTTACGAAGTCCGTTGCTCTCCATGCGACTAGCGGTGTTCACCGTATCCCCGAAGAGACAGTATCTGGACATCTTCAACCCCACAACGCCGGCTACGCAGGAGCCAGAATGGATGCCAATTCGCAGTTTGATCGTGTCATCGGGGCGGTGCCGTATTTTGAACTGTTTTATCGCTTTGAGCAAATGCAACGACATTGAAGCAATTTCACCTGAAACATGCAAACTTTATATGTGTCTGGTCTTGATCGGTGTGAACATAGTACGTTAATATGGCTTAACCGTTCAAGATCACAGTACACAAGGCAAGAAATGTACAATATTAGAAAATAATGTAAACATTAGAAAATGCAAATATTCGATGTGAAGTATGCTTACGTTTACATATCTGCAAATAACAATTGCATTTAAGGTATATATCTGTACCAATGTGATTTAATATTATACGCATAACATTTATTCAAGCAATAGTTTTATGATCTATAAAACATTGCTATCGTTCACAAACATGTTGTATTATTCTGATGTATTCTTAACGGCAGCGAATCTTTAATTGGTATAGTTTTTGTAAAATCCAATGTCTTAACGAAATAAACCGTTTTCAAGTCACCCAATTCTATTTAGTATTCGCGTTCTGGTCCGCGATTCTCTTTGAAATATTATTATTATTTGTCACACACTATATTATTCGATTAGTTTATATTGCGACAACGTTAAGATTTAGATATTGGTGGCAACAACAGCGACTGCAAACAACCTTATAAGCTTTATCAAATGAGAAAAAATAGTTTAACAAATCGCACATTTTTCCTTTTACCTGAACGCCGTTTCAATGTCTGAATCGTTTCATTATACGAACTTCTTACATGATATTATAAACTGAAAAATAGTTCAAGCCTATGATCTATGTACCGGTGATACATACAGATACGTTTCAAATAAATTGTGTTAAAAACACTTACATCACGTTGTCCAATGTGGTTCATTCAAATAAAACACAGACACCGCTATGTCTAACCTGGTTCATTCGAAATTAAACACAGAAAGCGCTAATAACGATTATAGAGTATTCAAATACAAACATAAACATCGATATATATTGAATATAAGTTACACAAATAAAATCACGGAAAGATGTTTATCGAATGCCGCGCATTCAATTAAAGCTTGCGGCAATGTATCAAATGCGATACCTGCATGGTTGATGCCGTAACGTTTTGGCAGCCCTGAACACACCATATAAGATTCGCCGATGGTTACACTTTATACACATCGTAATTTTCAATAATTGAATCAAACAAGGTATACATATCATTTAAGAGGTTGACAACCTGAAATATAAAAAAGTTGATTTTCAATAATTGTACAAAAGTGCCAATAAATGTAAAACTATATTCAATCACATTGAGATGAAAAACAATACAAAGTATATCATTGAAGTATAGTTTTTCATTTAATGTCTAGTATTATTGGACCGGGTGCAGTCATCCTCGTTAAAGATTATAGAGAGAATATTTGTTGGATTCGGAGGAATACCGATTTAATTTCACGAGTGATCATAGAAAATAATATTAGCACGGGTGAATATATTTTGTCTATGATTACGAGTGAATTTAAATCGGTATTCCACCGAATCCAACACATTTTCTTTTTTCTTTTTATTTTATGCTTTTTTTTTACCGATTATTTTTACTGTAAAAGAGTTTTACTTGAGAATTTCGCTGGAAAAAAATGTGACGAAATGACGTCATTTCGCAGAAAAACAGCGCAAAATATCGATATTTTTCACTGTTATTTTTCACTGTTTGAAACAGTGAAATATCAGTTTTAATTCACTGATATTTCTCTATTAACCACCGGAAAGCATATAATAAACACCAATACAACTCAGCCTTAGGATTATACAGGATTATACAAGTGTCCTTAAAGCTTCAAAACATCTGATCATAGGCTCACACTTTCGTCTTCAGTATCAAGACTCGCATCATACAGTAATTTGTATTGATTTGTAAGAAGATTTTTTAATAACTGAATCTTACTCTTTTACATTTTGGTGTTATCAAATACACAAATATGTGAATAATTTCACCAATAGTCTGTATTTACACACGCGCTTATTGCATGCGTTATGATGTTAGTATATATCTCATAAACAGCTTAGCCCACCTGCATTGGTGTGCTGTATGCGGACATGACAGTAAAGCCACATATGTCGGAGAAGTAGATGGCCACACAGTCGAATTGTTCTGCCTCCACAACTTTCCCTCGCTTCAGCTGCTCTGTCACCGCTCTAAAAGAATCACAAACAAGTATGCTACAACTGAGCTTCGTTAAGGAAAAGGAGGCTGGTCAGGGACCACAATTTCTGCATCGACCTGATTTTCGTTAAAAGTAACCTTTCTGTAAACGAAAAATAGCATTGAAGCGGCAAGTGTCGTTCCTGATTAGCCAGTGCGGACTGCACAGACGTATCTGAGACGGCATTAAGTCCAATGTTCACAGAGCGAGGCTGAAATTGAATTCTGCGTCAGCGAGCTGTGGTGTATACATAACCAATAAATAAAGCTGAAAAATTACATAAATGTGTATAGTAACTGGCAACCCTTACTTTGGCAACATTTGCAAGAGGATCTCTTCTGTTTTCTTATTTTCTTCTCTGAGCTGGTCCGTCCTCTCTTCCACCAGAGCCTCAAGAGTACTCGCATATTTCTCCATTATCGCGATCATGTTGTCTAGTATGTTTGGTCTCCTATTTAATAATCAGGAGGAATACCGGTATATTTTGCAGACTTATTCTTGTGTTCTTCACATGCGATCGGGACTAGAAACCTTACAATGGGTTAATGGGTTAGTATGTTTATGTACAAACCCGTGATGAGTTGTGATCAAATGATAAGCGATATGTGTTATGTATATTATAAATCTTGAGGAATCATATGATCACGTGAGTTTCTTTTTAAACATATGAATAAATGAACTATCGTAACCAATATGTATATTAATTTATTCATTTAACAATTATAAACTAGTCAGTTTATCATTATCAGTACCGTTTCTAAGCTTGCAATGAACTATTTTATTAACCATAAGAACGTTTTACACATACTTATGTGCGTTACATGCATAGTACCTAGGTTGCTGTTAGTAATGTGGTGTCAGAAGAAATGTAAGGCAATTAACTTATCGAATGCTTCGGACCACTCAAATGTATATATGATAAAAGTCACAATTACAACATCTATCAATCGATTCCTTTTATTTCTACTCCGCAGTTATACGCTTTTGAAATTGATTTGATCGATGTTTTCTAAGAACAATCAATGTGAATTTGATTGAGTAAACCGTCGATAAATGCGTTTATCGCTAGGAAATCATTAATTTACTATTGTTTGTATCGTCCGTTTCTTTCCGATCTGTATACTAATTGCGATCTGAACAAATATCAGCAGCTAGTTAAGATGTCATATCTCACAAAGCTTTCTCATGCGCTCTACATTAAATAACTAGACTGTTGCATCTATTCGCTTGTTCAGGCAATGTAGATAACCAAAACGTTCGTATATAACTGAACATGCCAAAGTGTTACAACAGCTGTGATTTGGTTTTTATACCGAACATTCCTATGACGCTTCACTTACATTCCTTTCTGGATGGGCTTCAGCCTCTTTCTGATAGTTTTGAAGTCTGGTATCCGGCTTTTTTTCCTCGTCCCAGCAGTCCCGTATAACGTCGGTCACCAATTTGGACGTGGTAAGCAGGGTACCGAGGTGTGGCCGAAACGGGACTCATCCCGGACGTTCGTCACACGTGTCACAATACCTGCATTGTATCAAGGTAATTGACAAATTTTATGAATAAGACTCGCACGCATTTCGAAGAGTGAGTGAATTCTGAATATGAATGATAACAACTTACTTTTATTTATAATTGCGTACTTGATACAGATATGTGTGTGTTGTGTGTGTTGTTCAATTGAATCTTAAGGAAATACGCTATACCATTAAAATTTATGAAGCACTTTTACTAACAGTGTATACATTTGTACTCGTATTTTGCGTATAATAATATATTGTATGACATTGAATATAAATGTCGATTTACAAATGATGACGTCGGTCATAACACTATCGAAGTGAAATAATTCTTGTTTTTTGGATATGTTGAATTACATTAATATTAATTATCATAATTGCAATATAGACCTCGTGTTTTTATACATTTATATGAAGATGTGTACCGGTAATATATATCAAACACGTGCCCGATTGTTGTTTCAGAATATTTCCATAGAATGTGGTTATATTTATATCTAATAAACTATTGATTTGTAATTAAATTTCCAAAGCATTAATTAGCAATATTACATGTAGGTGATAATTCCAAATCCCCGAACGGTCCCTTTCTTCCGTGTATTTCGTACATGATGATTGCAAACGAGTACACGTCCCCTTCTTGCGTACCGCGTCGAGGGCTTCTTTCCATTCGAAGTAACTCGGGGGCTTTCCAGAGCAAATCTGAAAAAAAAATTGAAGTCATTAAACTGTTCACAACTATTAAGACAACACAACATAAATACGTACTTTGGGGTAGGAACAACATACATTCATTAACGCCTGTCGGCCATTGTTTGAGTTTAAAGTTAAAGTGATATTATATAGGTGTCTATCGCAACCGTTGTTTATTTTTGTTGTTTTCACTTCATATACACTTATATTTGTTAATGCAGCATTAACATACAAAACAATATAGATTTTTTTTTTCTGAGCCTAACCGGATAAACTTTCCCCATCTCTGCACCAACCATATATTCTCTATATATTCGTTTGTTTGACACACTAAAAAATGCGTTTATGTCATTCACTCTAGACAAGCATATATAATCTATAAGTTTTACAAATGTGTGCTTGTCTCATTATTCAAGTCCACGTACTTATATATTTTGCGAAGTCTCCTTCGTTCTCATCGTCTTCTCCGTCTAGGAACTCGTGTAGACCGAAGTCCGTGATCTTCAGCACCCAACGGCTGTCCACAACGCAGTTGGAGTACTTCAGTTTGCCATGGGAACGCGCCTCGCTGTTATGTAGATATATCATACCCTGAAAGTATCACCATTTATTGCGTTATCACCCTGGATATGTAACTAGCTGCCACGTAGATAGGCAATACCCTGACATTATGATATTGTATTCCATGGAAAGGAACGGGTGGTGCGGTAGTCGAGTGGTAACACTATGGTCTACCATTCCTGAGGTCCCCGGTTTAATTCCTGGCCGGGGCACTGGACATTTCAGAAATACCTCAAGTGTTTCCCACCCAACTAGAGATGGACTGGTATGCAACCCAGGTAATTGTCGCGTGTATCGGTGCTATACACTGAGCACGTAAAAGAACCGAGGGATATATTCGCAAAGAGCTAGGGTATCGCACCCGGATTCCTTGTATCTCAAAACTGTCTCTTCTGCTTGCTGTCTCTTCAACAAACACTAAAGGGCCCCATTGGAAATAAGTGCTTGCATTTTCATGGGTTATCCTTGACTGCAAGGTCAAAGAAATACAACCATGATCAGAAGCCATGCCAGAAAGCATGACTTTTTATTGCGTTATAACCATGGGAACTCAATTCGCTATCGTATACCTTTGTCCTAAAAGTATTATGCTGGTGTGCGTCATGACAATAAGAACGCACCAAATATCGTGTAGATAGAATGGCTATACCAGAAAAATGATACATCATAACGAGAACATTGTGTTTGTCGATATACAAATGTTACAATAGTTTCATAAACAGTACATTGTTCATTCATATACATAACAATATTAGAGTTCAACTGATGTGGTGATTGCTATTTGTTATATTCGATGTTAGCATACAAAGATGTCCATTTAAATAAGATATTAATGGGATATCAGCAGAATACATATTTAAAATCTACTATTAGTTTGTAAAGGCTTCGATATTTTCAGAGATAACAGAATGAAATCAAAGATACAGGCTGGTGCATATTCAAGCCTACTTAAATACTGAATTCATTTCCATGTTGGTTGTTCCAAAAACTATAGATAGTAGCATCAATACATACTTTAAAGGAAAGGACCATGTCAAAAACCTCGGGAAAATTCCCCCCCCCCCCATACATGACGCAAACAACGCTTGGTACTCAATGAGGATACTATATTTTACACCAGACAAAAAGATAATATGTTCCTCCATATAACAATACTGAATTCGCAGTTGTCATTTCCGTCAAAAATATTAACCATTATAATGCATTGGTGGTTTGATCCGACATCAATACTAGACAAAGACAAGGTAGATTTTAATGCAAAAGTATGAAGACAACAGACTTACACTTCTTTAATAATAATATGTGTATACGCAAAATAACCACAATTCTTATCGAACACGTATCAATCTGGCATCTGTTCAGACCATGTCTGATTACTATGCACTTCAACAGCAAAACGCCCAATTATCCGCTCGGTCCGCAAGAAAGTCTCAAAACAAGTGCTATAAGATGCGGCTATATGGAAGGTATCTTGTTATGTTGTATTGACAATACATTAGCAGTTTAATGCACAAAGAAGCGTGCTAAATACGGCATTATGAAGTGCTCTCAGCCTATTACATTTGATTTAATGTGGGCACATATGTTTCTTGATTCCCACGCTGATAGAACACTGCAGAGTAGTGTGCTCAGTTGTTAATGTACTTCGCATACAGCGGTATATAGAAGCATCTATTATAGGTAAAAGACGAATGTTTTCATATTTTAAACATAAATTTTAATTTAAAATGCTCTGCTTTTTAAAATTAAGCATACTTTGGGAATGCTCTTAGTTATACGTATTCTTTGTATTTAAATTGCACATTACAATTCAGTACATATGTACTTGCAATGTAGACGCTATGTAGTCGTTTGCCGAAATATACACCAGTCGCAACTGTAAAATGTTGATCAATCTGGTATCTATTCAGACAATATCAAGATGAGCCGATGCAGAAGATACAGAGTTATTTTGTATTGAACATACATTGGCTCTTTGAACTGAACGTTATACGCCATGCAAGAGTGCTCTCAGCCTATTACTTCCCATTTCAATTCTGATACAGATGTATCTAATTCTTTTCTCGAGTATTTGACCAACATTAATACGCTGTTAGAACACAGAAGCGTCTGCTTCTTCATTGTCAATATACTTGGTATAAATTACGATATTAGAAACATACGTTTTACATTAAGAATCCATTATTTCCAAATAGGACATAAAAATGATACAAACGGATTATACTTAAACGTTGGTTGAACATTTTTGCATTTGCTTTTCTATAATTAAGGCACACGAAATACAATTGGCAATAATAGAAATATCCATGGATGCGTTTTATAACTTTATTTCAAACGCAAGATACACGGTTAATAGATCTAGTTAGAAGAAAATAATCAAAATGTACAGTAATATTTTAGAAAGAAAAACTGAAAAAAGACCATAACCACACCAAAACTGTTATGGTTCTTTTAAATGTGTTTGCTAATCTATGTTTACTTTGTTTAAATGAATGCATTGTTTTTTACACAGCTCTATAAGACACAAGACACCTGTCTGATAACTGCACTATATATTTAAACATATTCAAACATAATTGGAAGACGGACACGAGTACAAGCATATGTGTTACATAGCATACTTGGTGAGAGCGTGTAAATTATTATAAAAAGGACTTAAAATGGTGAGCTGATTCCGATAGTTCATGTAAAAAAAACTTGCATAAAGCATGTACGCACATTAAACTTAACAATAGCAAATATTTAATAGTTAATCTGAAAAAAAAACACATTCAGCTTCGCCTGTCACAAATAATATATACCACTTTTGTAAAGAGACATTATCAATGACCGTAATGTAACAACGCATGTCGCAACTCGAAACGTACACGTTTGAGTGTGTCAAATGAAACAAACCAAACCAAATTATGTCAAAGACAAGAGAAGCCCTAAACATGTCATCCAATAATTAAGATGATCATGTTGTTTGTTATACAAAATACTTTATACACTGATAAGGTATCGTTCTATGGAAAAATAAAAAAGCTTTTGAGACAGTACTGTGAAGCATTATTGAAAACCACGCAGGACATATGGGTTAAATAGGACCCGCAAACAATACTGAATACATTTGGTAACGAGGCACTCGCATGATATCCTTTACACGGTTATTGTCTCTGTACACATGTGCAATAGTGTATAAGGTGTGTATGGCATTGTAACGTTAAAATCGGGAACAAGAACGCTAAGCTATTAGAAAAAAAATAAAAAAAATGTGAATACCGGAAGAACCGAGACGTTTCCGTTAAGTCTTAAGACTCCAGCAGGATAGATTCCATACTGGGTTGTGTTATGGGTCAATGCCTCGCGCGAACTATTAAATTAAAATGTCATTGTAGTTTGTTTTGTTTTTTTGCACCGCAATACATGTACAGTTCGTTCTTCAGCTAGTTTCAGCAAATATTCTGCAGACATTTATCTGTTAATCTGTCAACCATTCTTGAGACGGAAACACTCTCTTACTAATGGGATGATGAGATAATTTCAGCCCATCAATTCTTTGATATTATCATTGCTAATTATCACCCTCTTAAACGCATAATTAAACGAATAATAAGGTTTGTAGCAAATAATTTGTGTTCACTCCAGCAATGACAGAGAATTTGAGCAATTAACATTTCTAAAATACGGTTATCGATTGCCTTGATTTTAAGTGGATGATCGACGACAAAATTGAAAGGTAAACTATGGCACACGTCATTGTTTCAGTCAATGTATTGCCTTTTCTCCAGATACAAATTGTAAACATATTCAGTTCAATGCTTCAGTTATATGTTTCACTTTGATAAAAGTTTATATGTATAAAAAAATAACATATACATCTATTTATATATCTGTATCACACTCTTCAATTTAGGTCGTTTTATTTGAAGGAACAATGCACAATACAACTAGCACTGGCGTTAAATGGTGACGCTTGTTACACAATGCCAATTTTGTCGGATGAAATACTCACTAAACAAGACAAAACGGCCAATCATCAGTTTTTACTAGATGTATTTCATGAGTCGACGAGACTGCATTTATACGGTGAAAACAATTTAGTACCGTTGACATGAGTACGATAACGTTACGTAATGAGATGTCAATCAGGAATGTTTAATCAAGTCTTGAAATCATACATATGCCGAGCATCGCTGCGTATGTATCAATTTGGTTCATTTAAAGTCACAGAAAACGTCGCACATATTCTCGAGGAAGGTATACACACATACTGAAATAAAATATTAATACTGCGAATTAAGAATCGCCAATAAAAGGAAATTATTTTTATTTATCTTTCTTTTTCTAGTCAAATTTATTATTTACATTTAATACTTCTAGATTTGATATTACATTTTTGTTGTTGTTATTATTTTCTACTAAGTTCATTTCATATTTAACTATTTCCAATTATAAAGTAAGTCCATTAAACAAATCATAACGACCATTTTGACCGACTTGCTGTTCTACATACACATGTACATAGTTTATGGTATTTTATTGACGTAACTTCGTGTGCATATGTTTGCAATGAAAGCTAGAAATGTTAAAGTAAGTCTTGAAACATACAGACGTACATACATACAGAAATCCAGAAAAACATGCACGCACGTCAAACACATTTTCAGCGTAGAAGGGAATCAATCAATATTACAAATTTACGTCAACTGAATTCGCAAACGATGATTCTAGACTAGACAACTCAAAACTATTTGAAGTCTCAGTATAAACAATGCAACCCAGAATATTCTCATATCTCGTTTTGAGAGTCTTCTCATAGACTTTCGAAATCGAGGGGCAATTACATAGAGTACGTGAAATTAATGTGAACACATAGTTTTATGTACTTTAAGATTGTTCTTACTTTTTGCTTGTTACATACTTCAGCAACAGTTACGNTTGTATCTTGAAAAAATGCTTTTTACTATAGGCACTTTTGTGTCCGGAGCCATATCTTGGAAGTGCTTTGGCGGATTTCATTGAAACTTGGTATGAGTATATATATTGATAAGAGGATGATGCACGCCAAATGGCATTGTACACCATCTGTTAATAACGGAGTTATGGCCCTTTGTATCTTGAAAACATGCTTTTTACTATAGGGACTTTTGTGTCCGGAGCCATATCTTGGAAGTGCTTTGGCGGATTTCATTGAAACTTGGTATGAGTATATATATGAATAAGAGGATGATGCACGCCGAACGGCATTGTACACCATCTGTTAATAACGGAGTTATGGCCCTTTGTATCTTGAAAAAAATGTTTTTTACTATAAGCTTACAACTGTCTGGAGCCATATCTTGCAAGTGCTTTGGCGGATTTCATTGAAACTTGGTGTGAGTATACTTGGTGTGAGTGTATATATAGATAAGCGAAAACCCATCACAGGTACAAATGAGTTAAATTTGACAAAAGGCACAACCTTTCACTTAGACCTTTTCTTTTAGTTCTACACCCATCCATAAACAAAATTTATTTGGCGGGGGATATCAATTCAACGAATTTGCTTATTAATTTAGTTCCCATATGTGAATACAATGATCAATAAAGCGAAAGTTTATACAGTTTATAACATGCTAAATTGGTATTCACTTTTTATGCAGACGGATACAATGATTTTATTGTAAATAGAGCAGAACTGTTATTACGTTACTACAACAACTCCTCCTCGGATGGTGATATTTGTTTCATTAGCTTATTAATAATGTTTTTATTTGTTCCTTAAACAATTTTTCTAGAACAATATCTTCAGTTTATACTTGCTCTTGTTTTAATGAATGTATTATCTGTACTGGGATCAAAGTCGTTAAAATAGCAATCACGTCGGGTCAAAGGCAGTACAAAAACATTAACTGATCACGGCATATTATGTAAACATGTTATGTGAATAAGTTGCTAGATTACTTTTATTGGAAACCATCATTACAATGGCATTTGCAAGATCAAAGAAGTAGAGTCAAACGATTTTGCTGCTATTCAAATGTTTACACTAATGTTTCATTGCAATCATTGTTTCCTTGATCCTTGAAACTTCTAAACAAAAATGTTTTAAATCAATGGAAATAAAATAGCTATAAAATGGTGCCAAAAGTACAGGAATGTATATGTACATGAATTATACAGGGAAAATATAGAAGGATCACATGACTCAGACATCCTAGGATCACTTCTGAAATTACATGGATGTTTTATATTTTATAAAATGTACTTATTATATTGTTATCATTATATCAAATTATTATATATTACCTTACAAAAATTAAATAAATACACGTTTAGTGATGTGTTTGTTTGTTTGTTGATTTGGATTGTTTAGGGTATTCAACAGTATATCAGTCATATCAAGTAAATTGAGTCACAATATTTCTTGGTTAGCTAGATACCTAGGCCACATTGCACATAAGTGTGCTAGTAACTGACAACTGCCCTAGTTGCATCATAGGTGTGTATGGGGGTGAGTGGCTGTTCATGACCTGGCCGGGGACCGAACCCGCGAGACTCGGATTTGTAGTTCTGCGCTTCACCAAATGAGTTAGCCGGTAAGGTTAATAATTGTTATAAAGTAGATTTAATGAAAGGTTATCAGCAAACAGTTTTTTCTGACAGTCTGTGGCAATTTAAGACATTCAGACATTGCACTGGTCATTACATTTAGCGTATCCCCAACAGACACAGATAGTCGAATACTAAGACGAAAAAGACTGTATTATTGTACAATTGATAAGCATCTTTTTCAAAACCATTGTTCTAATATTAATGTTTATGTACGCGAGTTTTGTTACTTATTTTGGCCTATCACTCGGTTTACAAACACATGCTTTTCACTGGCCGTTCAAAGGTGTTGACACACAGATTAAGTAATTTTTATGTTTAATCTTGCGTTGAATATTTTCCAAATATTGTAATTAAAATAAAATGATAGATGATTTCAACACAAATGTATTTCATGATGATGTATTAAAGTTCCACTATTTCGATAAAAATGTAGAATGTTTAGACCAGACTTCAAAAAAGCAACACTATACTGTTTTGGGAAATTATGAAATTCATGTTTTTGTTTCGGTAAAAATCGTATTAAACAATTAACACTTTTTATATGTGAGTTATTGGACATTGTGGTAAAATAACCATGTATACATAAATCACTTTCAGTGTGAAAGATTATGCACAAACGTTATTATAAAAGTTTGTATTACAATCTTGACTTTAGATTCGACAGAATCAACAGTAAACACCGTTCAAAACGTTAATCCGGCTTATGTATTTAATACCTAGTTTACTTAACATAATAAGAATCACCCTTCCTGTTATAATTTGTAGTGTCAACTTGAATAATCAGCATAACCCGTGGTTATGCACAGAATAACAGTTGAGCAGCTTTGACAATAGCACAATAATTCGAGGATGTGATATTGACGCTCACCGCAACATAATGAGACTGCCAATCAAGTATGTTGTAAGCCTATCTTTTAAAATGGAACTTCATTCAAAACAAACTTTGCACTAAGTGTATGTAATAGATGCATAATATTGACCAAACTACAGCATACTGTATATACATCGGTAAAATAATAACAATATGATCATGCAATTAAGATGAATGTTTCAAGAATGCGAGTAATATTGCACATTTTATTAATTTAAGTTGCTATAAATACAGCATGAACTGTTTCAACTGGTTTTCTGTACACAAATATGTTCGTTTGACATCATGCATCTCTGTATGCTACCACTCAGGGGCAGAACTATATAACACTCTGACCTTCGTTCTTATCCCGTTTCAAACATGTACTTGTCATACAATGTTGTATAAATGTTTTTACAACATGTATTTTTGTTTGAAATGAATACGTTTAAACTATTTAAAAGTGATATGCAAATTTTAACAGCCATTAACCATAATTATAATGGACCAATTGGTACCTTTGTTTATGTTTTAGTTGGTTTCGGAACAAATCAAAACCTGTTATCCTTTTGCAGATTATACCTAGGTTATTTTGTGACGACATGTTTCTTCAAATATGTTTATGGAAACCTTCACTTGTCTAGATTTTAAATGCAACATTACATCTAGTTATTCTGAGTTCAAACGATATGTTAATAAGGATATTAAAACACTGTAGATAAAAACACATGAAAACACAAAGCAATTATTAAGTGTAACTCCAGGGAGGAATGCATTCTAAGACCAGTTGAATCGAAAGTCCAACGACCGTAAAGAGAAAACGGGAAAATGACGCTTACTTGTTGAACGTCAAGCTATAAAGTACTGTATTATTACCAGAAAGAAGCATTAGGGTAATAGACAATACCTTTCAAAAAATCATAAAACGGATTTTAGTACAACTTTGCGGAGGCGGAGTTCTCGTTAAAAGGTATATGGAGGAATGTTTTCGTGAAGAGAACAATAATGCGAATGATGCCAGTTACAAGTACATACGCACAAGAATGGAAACATGCACAGAACAAATAGACGTATTTGCGGCTCTCACATTAGAGCGATATTTATTGCACGAAGGCGTACGAGGCTATACAAACTATTGATGTATTATATTCATCCCTTATGACACTTCTGCTAAATGTATAGGCAGCTTCTTTTGATTAACAAAATAAAATAAAGCTCATATTGTTATCGGTATTCATTTCCGTGATTTTTATTTGAATACCTATTCTGTAGATATGCGTAACAGATATTGTTTAGACAATCATGTTATGCATTTGCAATTTTGCTCACACAGTTTTTTTTCTGTTATGTTAGTTCAGGTTTCATGAAAGTGCTTCTTGTCTTTAGAGTTAATTTATATTTTGAATAGCAGCAGAGCTTAACTTGCGCCAAGAAAATGTGTTTGTGTCCACAAACATTTCCAAAACGATAGGGCACGTAGGTCATCTGTTTTTGTGCCTATTGTTTTGTTACTTTAGTTATTATGACATTATAATAATGATGTTTAGTGACACGATACAAAATCTTCCATACCTTTTTGATACGTATCATTTTTACATTCAAAAGTTAAATTTACGAATATAAACGTATGTGGCGAAATATTAACTAACACTCAACGTAAATACCAAAACAAGTTTAGGATCAGCTCCAACAATTAGGGTCCTTTGGGTTAATGTAAACAGTCAACGTTTTATTTAAGGCCTTACTAAAATAATAATTTCGGTTTGTGAAAAATAAACATGGAATAAAATTAGGTGTTCCACAATGCCTAAGTAATTACTTTGCAAAACAGAAACATACATTCGAACGCGGTAGTTTGCCATCCCTGTGTAAACATCAAGGCCACTTAACACAAAGTTTATAACGGCACATCGACTTGTGTCTTCAAATAGCACATTTCAAACAACTATTGATCACTCCAGTTCAAACATACAAAATGCAGGTGTCTCACCTTTGAACAACAGCGGGGCGTCATGTGGGTCATACTGGCCTATCTGCACGCCGACGACAAAGTACTCGCCCGTCTTCAGCAGTTCACGGTCGTAAATATGGTCCATCAGGCCGACAAAATCGTACGACTGACCTATCATTACGTAAACTGAAATCAAACAGAATACTCGTGCAATCGTGTGCACATATTATTCACAATGTTCGATGCATAACAATAGGGTACGAATTTACATAATACCTCAAATATGCTTAAGGCTTATGCGAGTAACCGATGCTATGCATAACAAAACAAAAATCGATTTAATGGGAACCTGACAATGTAGGTGTCAACCTGATTAAAGGTTTTTTCGACGCAGAAGATGCAGTTTTATAGATAATCTGATTTCATAACTGGGCCATTCTAACAACGATTGGCGAACCTGTTGGTAACTAAAATAATGTAAATGCGCTCCCCTTATTTGAAGCAGCCTCTGCATCAATTGTACTGAATCATTACTTAATACAACCATCCATAAAGGATTAACATATGTTTTAACAATTTATTAATATAATAATATTGAAATGTCTTAAATTACTTTTCTTGTGAATATGAGTTCCGCTATGAACTTGATATGTCGATAAAAATGAACATATACTTTAAATGTGATTTCAATAAAGTAATTTGCATAGGAATGTATGTCTCGATGTTATTTTAAAATAAACTGTAAAACTATTCGTTAATATGAAAAGGGATTTGACGTTCTATGGATATTGCCGAGCGTTTCAGAACCGAAGAATTTCATAATATTTGTATATATTACCTTTCGCAATGTAAACTTGAATAATGTTCTAGCCCATATTTAAACAACTGGACATGACATTTTTTGTTCGCGCAACGAATGTATTCGTTTCCATCCGTATATCGCGCTATTGTGCTCAAGCACCTTTATAAGCGATAAACGATATACGTATTACATATTAATAAATTGAAATGCTTTCATAATTTCTTTTTGTTATTAGTTAATGTGATTATATTTATATTCCAACAAAGAGCATTATTGTCTGCTTAATGTTTTGAAGAAAAAAATATAATAAATGAACAACTTCAGCTGAGAGCGTGTCATTGGAGTGGCTTTTGTTTCAATAAAGTCTCTTTATCTAAATATCGTCACGAGATCTACAAAATAATCCCAGCGAGACTTCTTGTAAAAAGTAATATGATCTTGTGCCAATTTGTGTTTTCAGTCAAAATCACATCCCAACATATCGCATTAAAGGAACACTTCATTGAGAAGTAATACAATTTAGCGTGAAGACATAGGCTCTGCATTGGCCGTTCCCATGTGGTGACCCCAGCTTGAATCATGTTTATGTTTTATAATGTGGTTTATATGTCATCATGTATTATTTAGACCATTTTCCACTTGACTAAAATTAAAGACTAGAGTGTTTTGATAAGAATTTGATCTCCTGATAATGTTTCTGGAGTTTCTCTATTCATATATTTAAGTCAAGGCAAAACATCCGTCTTTACAAAATTCTCATATCTAATAAAGTTTAAGATATGTCTTGCAAAATAAAATCTTCTGAAAATCTGAACCACATCTTGGTTGGAGACAGCGTTTGTAAATTAAATATCCATGATTCATTTAAAGACCTGGTTACGTTAGAAACTGTATTGGTTTACATCGTTCCTGTCTAAGAGAATGGACGCATAATCTAAATCAGATTGTCTTTAGACATGTTACGATTGCGAAGCCACTCTACGAGTATCTTTTTCGTGTGCTACAATTCTCTAACTAATTATGTTCTTGTTAAACTAACTTATTAAGTTATAAATTGTCAAGGATGGATTCGGGTATATATAGAATGAATACCCTGTTCACTGATTTATAGTCGGACAGCTTCGTAGCTAAGATTGTAAAACAACCCGTAACTCACTTCTTGAATCCATGTAGGTCTCTTAAACGATTCGAATAAAATGGTTCACCGTATGCTCGTGAAAGTAGGGCTCTTTGTACATCTTCCTAAACGTCACATAAATCTTTTTCTTCTGTACCAGCTGAAGTACAATAAACATTTAATTGATATTCAGATCTATAGCGGATTCATTTAAGCTGTTGAGTTTATCACATTTAATAATTCATTCCATTATTTGCATTTATATCAATACAATTTGGAACGAACATACTTTACTTAAAACATTAAACGAGAAGTATATTGGATAACTACTTTATATGTTTTTCAAACATAATGAGAATGTGTCTTCATATATATGAATTTATTAAAAAAATTAATACATGTTAATTTTGACAAACACGATGTGTGTATTGTCTTTTGAGTCCGGTGGTAGGGTTTGAAGGAGATTTACTATTTTTAGGAGAATTGCTTATTTGATAAGAACGAACAACTAATGATCTGTTATGCAAACACTTGAAAATGTCGGGCCTTTTGAACTTGAAAGCGTCGGGTCACTTGAACATGGAAGTGTCGGTTAAATTAAACTTGAACCTGTCGGGTCTACCTTAAAATTAAACAAGAGCACCGCCTAGCGGGTGCAGACGCTCATCTATTTGTCAAAGTATGAATCAAATCTGATCATAAATAAAGAAAATATGGCAATTTTAGCAAAATTGTGGGGGTTTGGTCATTTATAACATTATCTTTCAAAAATGGGGGGGGGGTGATTCTTGGGTNCGACGCAGACGCCGACGCAGACGCCGACGCAGACGCCAACGCAGACGCCGACGCCGACGCCGACGCTCAGGTGATTACAATAGCTAATTTTTTAGCGTTTAAGAATGCATGAATTTGCTTCTTATAGACGATATTAATAAGAATCATGCATTTTTGGTAAACGATTCTTCGCCTCTGAAAGATGGCTGTGTTAATATTATATCATATTTCTGTTCCACGTGTTTACATGTTGTTCGAATGCGGCGTACTGGAATAAAATAACTGAATCTCAATCTTTTTTAAAATAAAAATGTTAAGGGTGTGCACATTCAAATGAAATATAATTAACACATGTTTCGAATAATGAACAACTTTGTATAATATGCCATGTTCTTGAACGTCTTATTTGATCACTTTATTAACACAAAAGTTATTCCCTAATATATTTATTTTAATTTTGCTGATCTATTTAGCCTTTATGTACGTGCAGTCAACTATTGTGTTTTCTTTGGTAACTGTAAATAAAAAGCTTTTTTTCCGTTTAAATGTAATGTAATAATATCGATTATCTTAGCACGTATTTCAATTGTATCTGTTATAAAAACGCATATTTATCTTGCTATTAATGATACCGAAAATCAGTGTAGACGTATATGTAGTTTAATTTACACACTGATTGATTGGGTTCAAGCATACACTAAAAGAATTTGCTACAAAAGTAATCAAAGTAATACACTTCAGGTGTAAATGTTTGTATGCGAAGGAATTACAGATATTGATGATGAGATATACAAGAATTATATCGTTTTATCTTATATAATAATGTTCAGCGGATTCAACGTTACTAAGAACACCATTCGCGCATTATAATATATAAAATGTAAGCACGACATAAGCCTGATTATAATCACACAGCATGGAGTGTAGTTCTGGTTTACAAAACGATAACATGGCGTATATGTTTATCAGTGGGGCTTCCAGGTTTTCAGATGGTTTTTTATGAGCATCATATCTATCGAAGGGTACCTTAGTAGTCAACATGATGAGAAGGGTGAAACCAACAACAAAAAACAACAAAAAGAGAGTTTGGTTCACACGTTATTCTTTGATAATATAAGAACATGAAACAAAGTGCATGTTGGAGTAATAAATATACATGTTTTAAGAACATGCATAGTAATGAAAAATCCATGACCCGTATTTATTTTATTTAATTAAATGTGCAAATGCATATCAAATGATGGCGTGGTTGTTAAATAGTTTGTGTATTTTAACCGATTTGGTATATATATATTAACGACAATCATCGGGTAAAAGACTATAAAGGACTATGCAAGATGCATCTTGACCAGCAAACAATCGTCGTTTGTAAATAGGCTACAAAAAGGCTTCATATTCATTCTATTTATTAATTTCCCTAATGTAGTCTCTAATATTGTTATACATTACTATACACAAACAATTATTAGTTGGTGACTCATCATTACACACTGTTGACGCCGGTTAACAGGTTGTATCAAGGAATTGGATATATTAGAAATATGTTTAGGACAATATAATCAGCTTTTTCTCGAAATTTCCAATAATGACATGCGGATATATTTAATGATTCTTTCTCAGATAAACCGAAAAATTACGTTTGTCTTCATTTCTGAAGTACCTCAAATGACAAGAGCAGCTGCACAGTACGATTCCGTTTAATAGTTTTAAGAGAAATAAATCAGAAATCATTAATTCTAAGTATTATGATTAAGTGATGTAAATTACAATCGACTTTTTGCAATAAATAAGAAAATAACAATGAACGGCATGTTCCCCATACAAAACCAGTCGGAATTGCATACATGTTGGCCTATAACTATGTTAACAATGAACTTAATACTTTTCTTTAACCTACCATGTCATCACGGTTATTGCTTAAAATTGATAAGAGTGTTTTAATGCTCGCATGTCATGGTCAGCATCATTTATAATTGTATATTATAGCCAAGACAAACACCCCAAACTATATCGTACGATGTATTTTAACAACACTTTATTACCGCAAAAGGCTTGGTAGACTAGATGAAAGCATGCCGATATATTTTGATATATAACACGATAAAGATATTCTTTAAAACGATTATCTAATACAAATAATATACTTTTCAAATTAACGCCAGTTTTGCATATTATTGATCGAATAAGACATATTGTTCTATTTTTTCTGGCCTTTGCCTCAAGATCGATCGGAAATGGAATACAATAAACGGAAGAAATAAAACGAATGGAACAACAATTAATGATGCCATTGGAAGAACTTAAAATTGCCCATTCGGACATAACACTTGTTAACAACCGGTTAAAGCCCCTCTAGTAACAACGCACGTAAAAATGGAATTGCACTTCGACTAACGCAAATGTTCACTTAATAAGAATATACATTTTTATGAAGACGCACTATATACTAGTTCTTAAAACACATAGTGTAAGGGAACGTGCTCCATGTCAATTAACAAAAGGGAAGAAACAGGAATATTTCTCTATAAGTGTTTTAAGATAATGTCTATTTGAATATTCATTATATACCAGGCATGCCATTCTAGTGTTGTGACTGGATTGAATTTTTGCTGCGATTTCACAAAATATACCCTGCATATGTTGTACACTTGCAATATCAGTATTTTGAAAAAAGGTATTGCACGTCTTGGTATTCAAATGTCTACTCCATTGTTACTTGCGCTGTAAGCGTTCTATGCATTGTACAGCAAATACTGTGTACATTTCACAAAATGTTGGCTGAAAATACCTTCCGTCTTGTGCATAAACTCTAGAGGATAAATACACAAGGAAAACTTCTGACAAGATTGCTGTGATTGCTGTAACTACCACAAATAATGAAATAATACTGTAGTGAAAACAAATGTCTGAGATTCACTGTAATCTGAAAGATTAAAAGATATGATTCGCAAATAAGTTAGACTCGATACTAATTATATATTAAATGACAGTATATGTGTGTATGGACGGAGTAAAATGTATAAATCCAGTTAATTACGAAGCTTCCATATAACGCTCTTAATCACCGCGGACGTTTTACAAATATTCAATATGATTCAAGAACAACAAGGTTTCTTTTTTTCAAGAAATAATTGTACAATGTTATTAATAAAAGTTATAGATCTTAATGAAATTATTGTAATTCATTTATTTCGCGACGCTGATTGAATTACAAATTGCTTTTACAGCTGGAACAACATCTGCCTTTTTTAAATTTAAAAACAAATGATTAATTCTTAGTTTAATATGCGTTTATAACGCTATAAATCTTTATCGGAAACAAGTATTTAATTATGCAAAAATACCGTTAGTAAACAAGGAACAGCAACATTTTCAAATATGTTACATATTTGTGAAAACATTGTATTGTGTGCCACCCTGTTTCTTGGTAAAGAGCATTATTTCAATAAAAAAAATAAAAAAAATGGGACGAAACAAGGTCACTGTCATTTAAGTAGGAAAGGTAATTAGTAGGAATGGTGATTTTATTACCCCTAAATGGCTTTTCGAATTTATGACGTTGGGTAATTATTGAGATGTATTGCAAACATTCTCTGTATTACCTCCATGGGATGACAATCGATTACATCATCCAATCGCGAAAGGTTACATAGGTTTGAATAACAAAAAAAAATACTAAACACCTTAAAGGCCGACATTAAAAGGTATTTTTATTAGGAACCGCTATCACTGGGGGCTGACGACGTCAAAGCGTAGTCCGTTTCTCTACGACGTCGGGTATATGTTTCACTACGAAACACTGTGGCATTACACATACAAATTGGTGGAAAAATTGGGATTTAAACAGGTAAGATTATGCTTTTGTAATAACAAAACCATTAATTTTAGCATAATGACATTTCATAGGTCTGTTACATCAAATAATGTTCCAACATGTGTCTGGTTTATGCGGTTAAACATGAAATATACCGCTGAATTATCAAACCGAAGTCAAGTTTCAATTTAACAAATGCAATTAAGGTTTACAAATGTGTTAAATTGACACAATTTTATAATTTCCAAATTGATTTATGTATCGTTAAGCCACTGGTGTGTTTAGAAATGTGTAGGGTGACCCAGTTATCATAAATAAAGGCTGAATAGTAGTATAAGGCATGATCATGTGTCTGACAGTATACGTATGTGTTTTGCTACGACAACGCTTTAGCGTGTATGCGTTTCTCCCAGAAGACGTATTGGTTATCTCTTAAAGGCGAAAGTCATCAGGTTTTGTTGGAATTAATACGTTCGTGTCAGAAGAGAAAGTCTCAAATTGAATATTTTGTTGGGGGATTTTGCTAAAAGTACGTTATTATGCACCATCTTCTACTTGATCTGTATTTTTTGTACTTTACAGTGTATGTTAGGATTTCCCTTGGCGTGTGAAGGGGGCGGAACTATATATAGTAGGTTTTAGGTTTTATTTCAGAATACATTAGGCTTTAAGCCAATGAGTATACATACATATAATACAATGGAGTAAACAGTGGTCAATTACATACAGGTATACACATATACTATTTTAGGAAATATAAGTTATCAATTTATAACGAAAGAATTGGCAACTCTAAAGACATTCATATTCATAATAAACAGATATTTTTAACATTTATATATTAAGGCAATTACATTATATGCATATTGTAGAGTCGTATCGTATTCAAAATAAACTTGAATGTTCTAACAATGTAGAAAGATGTAACTTTTATTAATATGAAAACACATAGACAGTAATATGTGGAGAGAAACTATTGATAATACAATTCAGTTCTCAATTTAGTTGCGTTAAAAATAAATGTTGCAAGATTTGTATTTGTTTTAGCGTTATCAGTTTGTAAAAGTTCGATAAATTTTATCATATTTGTGCGATTCCAATAATATCTACGTATATATTGTTTTTTTAAGACTATTAAAAACTGGACATTCGAGTAAGACGGTATCACGGTATTTAACTCTTATGACCATGCAGACGTATTTTTTGCGTCTTGTAGCAGACGTACTTTGAAAAACTTGTGACAAACGTTGACATTCGTCATCGTGAGCAATGTGTCTTTTTGTCACACTATTTTCAAGCGATAATGATGTCTAAAAGTACATATCTATATTTCATGCTGCAATTTGATAAAACTTTTACAGGCATGATCGAATAAATCTGCTAAAGATAACTATTCTTGACATAAAGTTGTTGTTGTTTTTTTTAAAATACAGGGTCATGGTCTGGCTGGATGTTTCATTTGAGGAGGAGGTATTAGCAACGGCACAACATGATACGAACAGCACAGTCGACATGGTAATGCACATTATTATTATATAATTAAATTCACGACTAGGACAAAGGAAACGATCAAAATCGAAATTCCATCTATAAGAAGACAGTTGAACTTGTCAGACGATTTGAAATGTCTAAGTATATATGAGAGTGTTGACCTTCCCCTTCAAAGTACACTCGAGAACCTAACGTCCTCGGTCTCAATAAAAATGACGTATCTTCCGCTTGTGACAATCCTTTATACGTTCTTTTGGATAGAAACCGACGATAGGTTTTTATCATACGGTACTCTTTATGAAATAACAGTCGATTCTCGTTATCTCTAACTCGCTTATCTCGAAACTTTGCTTATGTCAAAGTAAATCCCATGTCCCAACTTCGATCTTTCTTTATGTCATACAGATTTTGATTTTTACATTGCATATATGAAATCGATTATCGCCAACTAATTTTGAGATTAATTTCATGTTCGTATATATGCTTTTACCTGTAACGGCCGTAAGGTGTGGATTGTAGGACCCCAATGACACAAATCCGCAATTGACTAATCAATGTATTGCCGTAAAGGTGTGGCAGTGGATTTCTGTCACAGGTTATTGTTTACTGCGTTCATGACGGCCGGTCAATTTACCTCGTGTTACATTGCGGTAACTTTCGGTTTTCCTTTTTCTGGTTTCGTCTGCGGTTTTCCTCGAATGTTTATCTCCAACTCCGGATATTTCCAACTATTTTATTTATGTCCTTACAACTTCGGGATAATAAGAGTCGACTGTAAATCAAATCATATTGCATGCGTGCAATTATATAAGCATCATTCTTGTAAAATTTAAGATTCCAGAAGAGGTCATTTGCCGGTCTTTACCAAATAGGCTCCAAATTTACAGGATTTGCAGGAAACGACTTCCAAAGTGGAGTTAAATCATAGTGTGATTTTTTTTGTTACAATGTTTGCCTTCTCCTTTCATTGAAGGGTCGTTTAAATTTATGATTTTCACCTTCGCCCCTGTTACAATTTCAACCGACTGTTTTAATCAGTTCACTTATATTGCAGATAGCAATTTAAATTTGAAGTATTATAGATCATTAGCCCTTGAAAGCCAGTGACAACAGACGAATTTTCTCATTATGAGTATTTTCACCTTTTGTCACTCGGTTTTAAATGTCGTGTCTGCTATATACACAAAGATGTGTTTGTAGGAACCAATATATATATATATATATATATATTGCGTATAACAGCGTATACATCTTTAAATTTTTCAGGAAATTAACAACAACACTGTGTTGCAACCGCCAACAAAAGACCAAAGAAGACGGAGATACAAGTGCGGCGAATGCCCTTACATGTCATTTTCGAGAGGGAATATGTTAAGACACAAGACTTGTGTTCATTCTCAGAAAAAGAAGACATGTCCTATATGTTTCAAGAAGTTTTCCCCAAACTATGACCTTTTGCAACACCAGAAGAGTGTTCACCAGAATACGAAGCTGATGTGTGAACTGTGCCCGAAAACCTTCAATAATAGGTTTTCTTTGAGACGACACCGTCTTTTGAAGCATGCAGGCAAAAGCCAGTATGTGTGTAGGCTGTTCGGAATAAGGTTTTTGAAGAAAAAAAAACAGTTATACTGGGCATATCAACAATCATTCAAAAACAAAGCCGTATGCCTGCCATGGATGCAAGAAAGAATTTGCCTACAAATCATCGCTTCAGAGACATGTCGCTATATGCGAAAACAAAGATCCTTACAAGTACAGGTGCAGCACATGTGATAAAACCTTTTAGTCATTGCCATCAAGGAAGGCCCACACAAAAGCCGTTCACGGAAAAAAGATTTGATTTGTAGTTGCGGCAAATCCTTTTCATGGCCTAGTTCATTGAGCAGCATATTAAAACATGCAGTAGAGTGCTTCGTTGAGTAACCTATACATTATATTTGTACTTCGTTGCACAACCAATACATACTCTGTGCAAAACCTATACATAAAGCGACTTGTAATTTCCTCCCAAACAAAGCGTGTGAATCATTAAAATATATGTTCGTAACCTGTTTTGTACTATAAAATGTTTAATGTACAGTGTATCAAAGTAACATGTAGTTTCATTTAAGTTAAGTTACTATAATTGGCTATTTTAACGGTTGCATCTACGCGCATTTGTAATTAGTTTGTTATTGAGAATAAGTACCTACCATTACTGGATGTTCCGTTTTCTAATCCATAAATACAAGAAAAGATATTTAATTGACATCTCTATCCAACCATTTGCCTGATTAAGTAGTGTTATGACACAGTGTTTCGTAGTGAAACATATACCTTACGTCGTAGAGAAACGGACTACGCTTTGACGTCGTCAGCCCCCAGTGGCTATGGAGATTATTATACAATTAAATACTATTGTGACTGTTGTATTTTTTTATAAAACACTTATTTCTTATAATTGGTAATATGTAGCTTACAACTGATGTTACCAAAAGCTTAACTATAACACATTACACACTATGGTACTAACACAAATTGTATTTTCATTATTTAAATAATGTTTGAGTGTAAGAATTGTCAGACAGCAAATCATGGTATTTTGTAGTTTTCAAAAGTTTAAATTATCTCATTATTAAATATTCAACATTTATTAAATCATCAGAGGGTAACGAGAATATACACATGCAATAGCTAAGCTTATTGTTAATTAATGCGCTTAAAGTCCTAAAATACGCCAATGACACACGCACAATTTCATTCAGACTAGTAATTGATGTCTGATAAGTCATATAGGAGATAATTTTTCGTTCCATAATTAATACAATTGCAAATGCAGGCACATCCTATGCACAGTAACTTTATATTGTCTCAGGGTATTAGAAGTATGCATTATATCTGGGTATACAAAATGAGCATAAAATGCATAGATTTATGGTACTTTTACGTATTTTGATCTACTTTGTATTTATACTTGACTAATACTACTAACACATTTTAAGGCATGTGTTCCTATCCTGTCAGAAGACAACATTAAATGGATAAACGGCTGGAATGTGATTTTGATATGTTATTCATTTTTAATAACATTTTCTATCACAATAACGCACATACAGCTTACACTAGAGGAAACATTAACACAATTTGAAAATGAAGTATATTTTAAAATTATGACCAATAAAAACAAACATAAATCAAACTGTAACAGAGAAACGAAAGGTATGTTGTAATGGCAAAGAATGCTTAGTTTTTTTTCCGCCCAATGTATAACCCACAAGAAATGGCGTTTGTATCGCATTCACTTGAAGCAGCACGTGTACGAACTCTGTGTAATTAGCAAACCAAACAAGCATGCTTAAAATACCCAGAAATAGATGCAAGAATAAGCTTAACATGAAGTATGCAAAAGGCGATACGACTCTTCGTAGAAGTGTGTGAAGATCTGTTTATGTTCGTGTATATTTGTATATTAAATTAGATATGAAGTTGTTATGTATTGCGAACACCAACAGATGTGATATCTTTAAAACTATGCGGCCAAACCAGTTGAATATGTAAGTTGTACATTGTTGTGGGAGACGATAACACTTTTGTTTTTAACTGTTTATTTTCAGACATTGCATTCACAGCGTAAATATGTATTGGTATGTTAGCATGTAGGTACACATTCCACTAAAATAGACTCTTAATACAAATTATAACATCTGAAGTAATGAATGATGGATGGTAAGCATGATACAAAAAAATAATGACGGCGATGGTAATGAATCATGAATGATATGCATGAAAATGAAAAATGGTGGTATGTTTGAATCGCTGAAAGGACACAAACATATACAAGTGAACACATATTTAGTGAAATATTAACATATTGTTTTCTGAAATTGTACAATACAGAATTACATGCATTCATTCCATTATTGTACATATATGGCCACCGGCCCAAATACCATATGCAATCTAAATACATAGCAACATTTGTGTGCACCTGACAAGTGTCACCATACAACCATATTTACTAAACAATTAGGTCTTAACTTAAATTACATATTCTTTCAACGACATTTATGTTATCATATACAAAATACAATGTGTTTTGTTCCAATAACAATCGCTACAATCCGCTATTTTACTAGTTATATAAATATAGACATAAACTGTAAAGAACATATTAATTGTCATATATAGACATAAACTGACGCCTCTCTTCAAATGCATAATATATAAACATAGCAAAAAAGTGAATGGTTGTTACATTCCTTGTTGACATAAGTCTATTAAATACCTCTTGACTTACATTATTTAAGTAATGGAACGGAAAATACTTTCTTCTTAATTCTGCATATAAAAGACATACCATAACTACATGATATTCATCCTCAACACAGACGTCACAATCAACACAAGTTCTATATTCACGTTCCAAGTTAAAATATCTACCTTTCTCAATCATAAGGTTATGTGAGCATTGCCTAAAGTTTGCGAGGCGTTTTCTGAATTTATGTATATCAATAGCATTTACATACTGTTCAGTACCAAATTCACTCCTGTGAAATGATATTCATGAAATCATGAATTTTTCATACTTTAAAGAATTATTCATGAACTCTTCTTCACTCATTCTTAACGTCACTTCATGAAGTTTTCTTCATGAAGTGAGGTTTTTCCAATTCCTGAAGATATCAAGAATATACCAAGGATTCCCAAAATTCATGAATTATTCAAAAAATGTTTTAAGAATAAATTAAGATTTTTTTTTTAATTTAATATTCTTAAACCACCCATGAACTATTCATAAATTATTTTATTAATTTTTTATGAATATTTTTTTGAATATAAGATTCTTAAACCACCCATGAATTATTCATAAAATGTTTTAAGAATAAATGAAGAATATTTTTGGAATTTAGTATTCTTAAACCACCAATGAACTATTCATAAATTATTTTATGAATGTTTTATGAATATTTTTAGAATTTAAGATTCTTAAACCATCCATGAACTATTCATCAATTATTTTATGAATGTTTCAAGTTATTGAGCAGATCAGGTATTTTTGTCAGAATTAAGGAAACAATTGCGCCATTACTCGGAATAAAATTTTATCGTACAGGACCCAAAATCAAACTTGACCCTGCATTTCATAACTATATACATCCCAGGCGAAACAATGGTCACCATGGTTTTTAATGGTTGACCATGGTATTTGATTGTCAGCCATCAAAAACCGTGGTGGAACATGATCATGAACATGGTTTGCCATGGTCACAAAAAACCTGGACCATGGTCGGCAATGGTGACCATGGTTAGCCATGGTCGGCAAGGTGACAAAAGACAGACCATAGTTGGCCATGGTAAATGAAAACATGGACCATGATCAGCAAAGTTACTTTTATTTTCATTTAAGTGTTCCCATGGTGTTTAATGTTCATTTACATAAAATATGCAATAATGTAAATTGTTCTTGGAAGAATTAAAAGAACAGTTTAAGAAAGTTTTAAGGACATCTTATTTCAAGAACAGTTTAAGATGATATCAAGAACACAACATGTGCATTGCTGTTTTTACAAAGGAAGAATATGGTGTGCACAGGAAGTTGAAACAGGCAAGCTGAATGAAGCTACATGGTTATGTTATATTTGGAAATGTAAGTCTTTAATAAATTACCGGCTAAACTGATCAGCCATTGGTTCCATTTCAACTTCTTTGGTACTGTGTTCACATATGTTTCCCAAGTTTTGCTACATTGTATCACTCTTTTGTCTGCTTTATAAATGTTTTTGTCATCAACAAAATCAGAAGCATAACCAATCATTTCATGTACATGTAACGCATTAACTGTTCGCCAACATGCCGATGAAGTGTCAGCAATTCTAATGATTTTATAACGATGATGAATTTTATCTTTAAGTTCTTTCAGTGATCGGACTTTATGTCTGTTGAAAAGACTAATTTAGAGGTTTCACTTCATGAAAACTTCAAGAAGTAAATTTTCATAAAGTTTCAAGAATAATTAAATGTTCATGAAGTAACTATGTTAATATAAATGCGATCAATAAATTTATTTTCTGTGCTGTATTTGATGTTTGTGTTTTTTTAGTGATCAGACTTAAATTTGTCTGTTGGCAAAGCTAAATGTAGATTTAATCAAGAATTAAATTTTCATGAAGTTTCAAGAATAATTATATTCATGAATTGTTCAACTTCATGACGTTAATACTCCTGAACTAAAAATGAGACATTAAAATATTGAACAAAAAAAAGCATGAACTCTTCATGAAGTAAAGTTTCATGAACAACTGAGCAAGAAATTCATGAATTCTTCGTGAATATGAGATATGTACAGTTTAATGAATAATTCATGAATATAAGGTGTGTAAACTTCTTAAACTCTTCATGAATTCTTCATGTGCATTAAGGATGCATGATATGATGAAGATTTGATGCATTTTCCACTTCATGAATAGTTCATGAACTCTGTTTTATGAACTTTTCAGGAATAAGTCTCATTTTGTCTTCACATGTTTCTCATGAAGTCTTCATAAAGTACCATCATAAATAGTTCATGAAGACAATGCGAATAGTTCATGAAGCATTCTTAAACATTTCGCAGGGGCACCTATGTAATTGATGTAATGATACAATTTACTATTTTCAACACACCGTGCTCTCCAATTTACAATATTCAATTTTCAGCTCCCTAACATAACAATCTAAAAATAGCTTCTCATTTACAACTGCCTTTGCCTCCCATACATAACCAAAGCCATTTGAATACAATGAATTTCTAACATCAGTTACCCAGTTACAATAACCTTAACTATCATAATACATTAACATGTTATATGTAAGGCGTGGGTATCTATCATTTGGCATACACAACAACCATACAATAATATTGGTGCACCTTTACTATCAAACAGCTTTAAAAAAGTTCTATAAGGTAAACACTGAAACTGTTGGAGAGAATCAAAAAGACATAACAGAGCTTTTTTAGCTTTCAAGGACATGGTATCTGCCATTGTATACATTGATAATTTAGAAGTAAAATATACTTCAACATATGTAAAGCCATTTACTCTTTCAATAGGTAAACTTGCAAAGACCATCTCTCATTTCTAGAAGGACGTCCGCCTCTCTTAAAACACAATATCTTTGTTTTCTCAATATTAACAATTAACTTATTGTTAAAACAAAACGTTTGCAGGACATTCAGTTGCTTTTGTAGACCAATGACTGTATCTGACAAAAGTGCAATATCATCGGCAAACATAAGTAGAAATATTTCTACTATATCTGGAAACAATTGTATCCCGCGGATATTGTTTTCAACTAATAATGTATGTAATTCATCAATAAAAAAAAACGAACACAATCGGATTAAGCTTACAGCCCTGACTTAATCCTAAAGGACACGAACAACTTTGGCTTAAACTCTGTGATGTTCTTACACATGATTTTACAGAGACATATATTGATTGTATAACATCAAATAGTTTACCCTTTATACATTGCTTTTATAAAATATTATACATAATAGGACGATTCACAGAATCGAATTGCTTTCTGGAAATTGACAAACGCAACATAAACAGCTTTTCTCTTCAAACAAAAATATTTCTGAATAATTCCATATAACACATATGCATTATCAATGGTTGAGTGCGCAACCCTAAAACCACTTTGAGATTCCCATATCCTGTCGTACGCTTCAGCATAAAATGTCAGTCTCGTTGTAATAATCGATATATACAGTTTACTAACAACATCGAGTAATGAGATACCTCTATAGTTATTTGTATAATTAATATTTCCTTTCTTATGCAAAAGTACAATGATACACTGAGTCCAACTTTCTGGAAATTCACCTGTCATATATAATCTATTGAACAATTTACTAAGAAATGGCAATAGCACAGGTTTACTATAAATAAGTTGCTGCGGTATAACATTCCCACCGACAGCCTTCTTAACATTAAGACCTTTAATAGAAGCACATATTTCTTCATTAGTTATGCATGAATTAAATATAACGTCTTCGACATCGTCATAATGACTTGTTTGTCGCCTAACTCTGCCGGTGAGTCACAATTGGGCAGAGTAAAAACACCCTTAAAATGTTCGTACCACTCCTCCAGTGTAATATTTGGTTTGCTGCGTGGCTTGCCCGTCAGTCGCCTTATATACGCCCAAAAGTCTCGGTTGCATGTAGATTCTAGCTTGCTTAGTGTCCGCTTATTATATAAACAGCGTTTGCTCTTACACAACTGTTTAAAATATTGTTTAGAATTGAGATACCATTCTAAATCGTAATCTGTACGACTACATCTAAAACGTTGTAACAATTTCATGCAGTCACGTTTGGCCACATTGCATGTCGCATCAAACCACGGAGTCCGCCTGTTTACAAAACGTTTTGCCCTCTTAAAACGTTCACTTCATTTAAAAGTAACACCCTCAAACTCACTGATTATAACATTTATATCTTCGTTCACATCGTCCAGCTTATTTTCCACTAGACACAAAATTTCATTCAAAATAGCTTCTGTAAGTCCCTGCACATAACATTCTGCATTTTCATCGTTTATATGGTAATCACTAATCTCCCTTTTGGAATTTGACGTATTCGTACATGGCGTTTTACATTTTACACACAATGACACTGGTAAATGGCAATTACATTACACAATTATTCCATTTATGTGTATGTTTTTCAGTTTTACCCTTCCTGCTTGCGACTATCTTTTCGATTTACAGGTTGTATTTAAAATATTCCAAACATCTATCAAACATCGGTGGACATCGTTGATTTTTGCATTTAAATATAAAATGTGTTCCCAATTATATAATAATATAATACAATTTACACAGTTTGAGCAGTTCCTATTGTATGAAATCATTAGAAATGCTAAGTTGAGTTTCTATATATTTCTGAATGTTAATCCAAAAAGTGTTCACACAAGGACAATTCCAAACCAAATGCATATTTGTTTTAACAGACATTCAACATACATCACAGAGACTGGATTCTTCAATGTCATATTTAAAAAGATGTTTGTTGTTGGGGACAATTTTATCAGATATTAATACTGAAACGTTCTTATGGGGGAATCGATTGTGATTTGAAATTAATTAGTAAATATTGATTCCCATTGCAGTTGTTTACTAGGAAGAGTTTCCCATTGGTTTTCTTGTTTGTTGTTTTTTATATTTGTTTTCGCTATTAAGAGTTCATTAATGTATTTGCATATTTTTTGTCGGGGTAATTTTATTAATAAGGTAACTGTGTGGCACGTATGACATGTCTTCATTATTCATGTTTTCTTTCCTACATTTTGGCATACAACCAACTAACGTATGGTACTTAAGAAATCAGAACCAGGCAAATCATATAATGCTTGAAGTTCTGTGAAGGTATGAACACGTTTGTTCCTGTAGTTAAACATGTGTTCAATTTGTGTTATATCATTCCCATTGATTGTCTGATTTTCTTGATATTTTGTTCGGCAGCATCCTTTTAAACATTCTGAAAGAAATTAAGATTTCAATTCCAAAGAGTTAACCTTTGATGAGTCTAGGTTGCATTTAAAGATAAAGAAATTGACATTATTTTCAAGCATGTCACTGTATATTTTTGACAATTTGTTATTTGGTTGATGTAACATTCTTTTCATCCAGCTTAATTTTAGTGCGGCTATACAGTTATCGAGATCATTCATTTTGAGCCCCCCGTTTTTGTAGTTTTGAACAATATTGTTTTTCGCGATGTTATCTGGTTTATAATCCCACGCACATGAAAATCTTTATTGTTTATATCTTTAATAATTTCACTGTCTGGATTATTTAAAACTGTTAATGGATATTATTAGTTTAGGACATGCAAATGTTTTCAGCACTGTTATTTTCCCCATTAAACCTAGTTTTCATGTGTGCCATTGCGCGAGGAAATTTAAAAAAAATCTTTGGTTTGATATTATACTTGGTCATTTCGTCATTGTTGTTCATAAATGTTATTCCAAATTTTGTTTGCAGTTTCCGTTGTCAAAGAAAATTTATATTTTGTTAAGAACATAATGTTGGAAAATTGCATACTTCCTATGTAAAAAAAACAGTGCATTTATTTTTATTCAATCTTAGGCCTCATATTTTTAAAACATTGTCAACGGTTGTTATACGTGTTTCAAATAAAAATCTCGATCCATCTTGAAGGAAGCATACATCATCTGCAAATAGCGTTTGTTTAATTTCTGTAGTTTGCATCTTTATACCAGAGCTTTTTTCATTAGTGTTTATTTCAATTGCCAATAATTCTTACAAATAATTAATATGTACGGAGACAGCGGACAGCCTTGTCTAATACCTTTGTGTATGCTAAAAAAATCAAAAAAGAAAAAGGCCATTGTTTGTCACGCATGACTTAGCATCTCTGTAAAACAAATTAATCCAATTAATTATTTCGGAGTTAAAACCAAACTTAACTATGCTTTTCCTCGTGAAAGCATGATCAAGAATAACGAAAGCCTTATACAAATCTGAGAAGAAAAGAAGCCGATAAAGTGTATTGTTGTTTTAATTTTTCATTTTAGGTACACAGTTTAAAGCTACAGTTTATGTTTATTTTAAGTTAGGCATTTCCACTTCTTGAATGACCATATAATAGCAAACAATGGACCACCAGAAACTGTATAGTAGAGAAAAAGGAGTATCTACAACGTTTATAACAAGACACGTTATATCAACATAAACTGCTGAAAACGGAGATCATCACCTTGAAACGGTAAATGAAAATCTTTGGAGATTTAAACTGGTGTGATGGCACACTATAAAGTCAGTGATGTATCGCAAATATGTGTTATCCTAGTAACCAAAATAGGTCTACTTATTACAACCTCTCAAGAATGAAATATGTCGTCATTGAAGATATGTACGTGATTTTAACTGGTTTGTTTATGGTAACATTCATGGAGCACACCTGTAAAAACATGCGTAATTTGTGTGTTGTTTGATAACATATTATCCAATATGTTGTTAACAGATATACTATATTTTTAGACAATAATAATCTTTAATCACATAAAGATGTAGTAGATTGACATTGTTAACATTCTAAGAGCCTTTTTTCCGCAACATCTTTAGTGTTTGGTTCACAAATGTGCATGAATACTACCATCGACCTCACAGAAATGGACATTATTATAAAAGTTGTTTTACCTGTGAATACTATGTAGCTTTTATAAATTTGATCTTTGATTTCGCAATATCATATGTTTAAATGGTCGCTTGTTTCATGTATTTTGTAATGCGTGCCTTTATTCAGGTACATAAATGTATTGTAATAATATGTTTTAAATATAAACATCAAGATCACCAATTGTCACACATGTTATGTTCTCTTGTGCAGATAAACATCGGTGATTGATCCGCTTTATTTGATTTGTTGAAAAAAAAAATACTAGTATGAAATGCGTAACTGCTTTACATATATTTCGTTATCCAACTTTAATTTATAACTGCTGTTCATTTTCCTTATTGCTTTAAGCAGCAAAGTTAAAAGGTGTATGTTAAAGTGTTAGTATTCATTGATCATTAACTGTCAAGGGCACGATAAGAACCTAAATCTTCTTTTAAATGTTTGAGCCCTTGTATTATCTTGCTGTAGCTGTATTGGATATAATATCTAGACTATATCGGCACGGGTTGTATTTCTTCCGGTGATTAATAGGAAAAACACACATCATATTACAATAAAACAGTTTGATGTTGTTCTGGCAAACAATACATAAATCGCAGACCTAGCTAATACATTTTGTAAAAGCTAAACATGCCATCTGCATTTTTCCCAAACAAACAGGACGAATCTAGTATACCTTTTGCTAACTGATTTAAGACAGAAATTGTGTTTTAAAGAAAAATAATAATTATAGTTATTATACTAGATACAATGTCATTCGAAATATCTCGTTTATAATAAGGTTATTTTATTTTTAAATTACATGTATTTAATACATGGCTATGCAAAATACCTTTATACATCTATTGTTGTATGTTAATGTACCGCTGGTTATGGCTTTCCAATCTTCTTTTTCCAAACAATCTTTATTTTTCCTATTGCTAACTTCTTAAACATAAAACCTACATATTAATAATGTTCTTAAAAAACTAGTTATACGCTTAAATAGATGCTTAAATCCCTTCCGTCGAATGTTCAAATATTTATTCATACAGATTACGTATATATTCGCAAACGGCATTTTTCGTTTTTTCGTTTAATGGTCGAAATACAGTTATACTTTAATCTTATTCGAATTGGAACAACGTATATTAATTTTGATAAAATATATAATATATGCAGCGAAGGTGCATCGGAATATATTAGTGATAAGTACAAATGGTAAACGCTACAAACTTAGAAAAACGGCTTAAACGGTTTGACACTTATGCCATATTTTTCTTTTCAAGTAAAAATAATTTGCTAATAGTGGGATCATTTATAAATTGATTTCCTAACATTCCCGATATTATATCTATTAAAGAAATACAGCTTGCATCCATGGATTTGACATCTCATGATATATAGCTGTATCGGATGATGCATGATATATCGGTGAACGGTACACAGAGCGATCGGTCGTCTAGTGGAAGGACATGGAGTTGACAGCTTAGTTAGTATGAGTAACAACAATGATTTGAAATGGCATGTACTGGAAATAACACTGTCTCGTTTTTACATTTGTTTTCAACTATTTAAGAGGGAAACAAACATTCGACCGAAAGGTCAAATCAAAGGACGGGAATTCGTCATGTGACTTTTTTCCATAAACCGATGCAATTGTGTTTTATTTCATTACAGGTGAAGATGACAAGTCGGGGAAATATTACCTAATGCATGTTTAAACCCTTCGGTGTTTCAGCAAAAAAATAGTGATACGTGTTTTTCTGACAGTTCGTTCACATACAAAATGGAGAAACATCCATTTCAAATCTTAACTAAAAAGGAAATTGGTCGATTGTATTGTTAGCTTGTATCATTTCACCAAAATCTATGTTCGGTCACAATCTGTTTTCGAACATATGTTAACATGTTTCTTTCGCATTCGGTTACAATCGAAATGTCCGGAAATTCACGAGCAGTTTGTTTATCATCGTTTAATAATCATCACAATTATTTTTCAAACATATACCCTTATCAAAAAGACTATAATAATAAATGTCGTAATCATTTATAATTTGTTATCATTTTTACAAGGTCGACAATTTGTCAAGAATGGTCAAATGGTTTCATTAAGCCTATTTAAAAAAACATTGACTCAACCCAACATTGGAAATAAATACATGTTAAATCATCACCTAGTATAACGATCGCTTTTTTGTGTTTCAATATCGGTCAATTTCAAATGATTTAAACTTTTCAACATCATGTTTGCGCACATTAATACGTCTTGAATTATTGCTCGGAATCTTGGTTTAACATTTGAAAGCATTTTTAATTGCCAATATGCGATGGGACTCAAATACAATTTGTACACACTATGAATGACAACATCCATCAAATAAATGGATATATAACCCTGTGTGTAACTAACTCCCATTAACGATCAAACGATTTCTGATAATACCCAAGGCCAAACATCGATGTTGTACTTACTACAAGACCATTACCCTACACATTTCAAATTTAGAACAGACTTGCCTACTTGGCATGAAGTTAGGCAATTTAATTTCCAAGAGTCAAAGGATTTTCAATATGAAACACATGAAATCTCTATGTTCATGAACTAGTAAACAAATAATACGTGTTACTAAAATGCTAAACGATATTTTTGTCACAACTAAGAAAAATACTTTAATTACAACAATATATTTCACCCTTAGAGTAAAAATACAACAACAATAACAAAAGTACAAAACGAAACAAATGAACTGTATTGTAAGAAAAGGTTTCAACATTTGTTTCAAAATCAGCAGTAAAAACAAAGTGTCGTGATAGAAAACACAAGTTGTTCACAATGTGATGTCTGAAAGCATCTCCCTGTTGCTTACGTCCACCTCAGAGCACAACTACCGTTGAACAACACGTAAATTAATAAAGAAACACAAAACAGTATTATTATATGCATACGTCATTTTTACATGCATATGTTTGCGACTGCTCAGGCCGATTGCGTTCTGATACTTAAGGGCATTGACAAAACAACTTGCAGACACGGATATTGGTACACTAAATGAATAAGTTGTTCCTTAGTCTGTACACAAGCATTTATGGAAAATAAGCCACACATATATACCAATTAACTAATCTAAAATGTTAAGATCATTAAGTTGATGTGTATAAAACATGGCTGTCGGCTACAAAGCAAGGCCACACTTGAAAGACAAATGTTCGAGTCTGCATGTTCGTTCACGCGCCGTATCTCCAATACCCATTGACGGACTTTGAGGAATCTAGACTTAATTGTTCAGGTCACTGTTCTGATATGCGGCACACATGGGTCTTTCATGCTAGCAAGGTAAACGTCACCCTTGCAGGTTAAATAATAAACTTGTTGTTATCATTAAAAGGATTTCCATGACACTTGCCTCCAATATTTTAATAAAACATTGAAATAATGTACGATTTAAGACGAAGTTGAGTACATGAGGCGAAGACATGCACTAATTAGCATGATTAAATTTGTAAACATTAAGTTGTTTGTATAAGTTGCCAGTTTACCAGTCATAAATTTGTTTACACACATATTCAATATTTTCAATACTTTTAATTGATACGCAGTTGTGTGTATTGATTGATCACATACCATGTTTCCCTTATGTGTCATTATTACAACGTCGACAATGTTAAACGTAGAAAGGTCATTTGACGAAACTTATTTATAGGTACCGCTTTTATGTATGTGGATATTTAATTGGAAACCATGACGTACACTTCCATGAATGTGGTCGCAACCACAGCTGTTTATTTGAAAATCGTTTAATGATTTTCTGACAAAACAAAAACCTGAATATATATTTTGTACAAAGATCATACAATTTCCAATTTTGCACGACCTATGTTTGTATGCAAATGGTTTCTGCTTTATACAAATGTACCTTTTACATGACTGAATAAGAACAGAAACAAATTAGATGCTTTGTTTAAGTGGGGAGCATATACGTTATGTAACTTATTCTGGGGCACTGAATCAGTGAGGAAGCAGGCAATTTATTGGAGATGCGTCAAGCGGTAATGTTATGCAAGTGCTTACATTCAATCTTGATACTGATGAAACAAAACATATGAAAACAAATACGAATATGCATGGAAAAGGCACCAGTCCGTCTCTGGCTAGATTGTTTACGGAGTTATACATGGCGATTGAGAATGCTTGAATTCGCTTTTATTGCACGTGCTTCAAATAATGAATAACCACTCTGCAATATCCCATGTTCTTGAACGTCTCATTGGATAATTTCATAAGCCAAACAAATATTCTCTAATATATTTATTTTTCATTTTGTTAATCGTTTTACCTTCTATTAACGTGTAATTACATATTGTGTTTACTTCGGTTACTCTAAATACAAGTTTTGTCCCGTTTCAATGTCATTTAATAATATCACGAGATTAGCTGAAGTGGGCATAAAGCATTGAATACATGTGCGTTGAATCAATTATCCCAGTCACGTAATTCAATTTTATCATACAGCTAAATGATTTTATAGAACAAAATAGGACCCATACAGAAACGATAAGGTTTATCCCACACCTATGTTTATCCCACACCTAGTCATGTGTAAAGGAAGGTCATACTACTCGGAATCAACTATAAAGTATTCATTATTAGTAAAATCGAATCAGATTCAACATAAAAAACACTTTGATACCAAGGTGTAATATATTTTAAACACAAAATGCAACACAAACAGCAAAACACATTTTTTACAAATATTAAGCGCGCGTGCTCATGACGTCATTATTAACACGTCAAACGACAAAAGTCGTATTCTTTCCCGGTAAAACTGCAGCTTTTTGGTGATATTTTAAATAATTATATTGTAGGATAAACCCACTCGTCTCAGAAAGGCGTACAAGGCTCGGCAAGCCTCGCCATGTAAACCTTTCTTCACTCGTGGGATAAATTTAAGTACACAATCACACTAACATAGTATTCTCTATGTTCCTGGTAATTAAACGCAGTCTTATCTTGCTATTATTTATACCCGAAATCACTTCAAACACTTTGTATTTTAATTAACACACTGATTGATCGGGTTCAATAAAACACTAAAAGAAGTTGCTACAGTAATAATCGAAGTTACACAATTAATGTGTAAATGTAAATAGGTGAAGGAATAACACACACTGATGATAATTTTCAGCAAATAAAACGCTTGCAAAAATCCCTTCGTGCATTATAATTTATAAAATGTTAGACACATAACAACACACGCCTGATTATCATCACACAGCATGGAGTGTAGTTTTGGTTAATTAAAGGATAACATGGCTTATTACTTTATCAGTGGGGCTACTATGTTTTCAGCTGGTGTTTTATGAGCATCATATCTATCGACGGGCACCTTAGCAGCCAATTGCTTCGAAGGGTTAAACCAACAACAACACGAGATTTTGGTTCACATGTCATTCGTTGATAATATATGAACATGGAACTAAGAGCATTTCGGAGTAACAAATGCACATATAGGAAAATGCACAGTAATTAATAGTCCATGACACATATTTATGTTATTTTTTAAAATGTGCAAATGCATATCAAATGATGGCGTGGTTGTTAAATACCTGTTTATTTTAATTGATTTGGTATATATTGTCGAAAGACATTTTGGTTAATAGACAATAAAAGACTATGCAAGATGCATCGTGACCTGCATAGATTAATTGTACTGATTGCATATTTTGAGATCTTCTTTGGGATTATACTTGACTAATACTACTAACACATTTTAAGGCATGTGTTCCTATTCTGTCAGAAGACAACATTAAATGGATAAACGACTGTTATGTGCGTTTGCTATGTAATTCATTTGTTATTACATTTTCTATCACAATAACGCAAATACAGCTTACAATAAGGAAAAAAAATACAAAACTTGAAAACCAACTATATTTTAAAACCCTGACTAATAAAAACAAATATAAATCAAACTGTAACAGAGAAATGAAAAGTAAGTTGTCTGGTTAAAAATGTTTAGTTTGTTCCGCTCAATCTATAACCCACTAGACGAGGCGCTTGTATTGCATTCACTTGAAGCAACACATGTAGGAATTCTGTGTAATTAGAAAACCGAACAATCATGCTAAAATACCCTTAAAATGTTCACAAATAGGCTTAACATGAAGTATGCAAAAGGCGATACGACTCTTCGTAGAAGTGTGTGATAATTTATTTTTTTTCGTGTATATTTGTATATCAAATTAAATATGAAGTTATTATGTATTACGTAAAAACTTAAAGATGTTATATTTTTTAAACTCTGCGACCAAAGCAGTTGAATATGTAAGTTGAACGATTTTGTGGGAGGCGATAAAAATTTTTTTAACTGTTTATTTTCAGACATTGAATTTACAGCGTTAATATGTATTGGTATTTTAACATGTAAGTACACATACCACTATAAAGACTGTAATTACAAATTATAACATATTAAGTAATGAATGATGGATGGTAAGAATGATACAAAAAATAATGATCGCGATGGTAATGAATCATGGATGATATGAATGAAAATGGGAAATGGTGGTATGTGGTATGAATCGCTAAAGGACACACAAATATATAAGTGAAAACATATTTAGTTGAAATATTAACATATTGTTTTCTGAAATTGTACAATACAGAATAACGTTACAAAATTATTCCATTTATGTGTATGTTTTTCAGTTTTACCCTTTCAGCTTGCGATTATCTCATCGATTTTAAGGTTGTATTTAAAATATTCCAAAAATATATCAAACATTGGTGGACATCGTTGATATTTGCATTTAAATATTTAAAAAAATCCAATAATATAATAAAATATTGAAAAGTGCAATACATTCATAAGACAGTTTGAAATCATTGGAAATGCTAAGTTGAGTTTCTATATATTTCTGAATGTTGATCCAAAAATTATGCACATTAGGACAATTCCAAAACAAATGCATATTTGTTTTAACAGACATAAATCACATAGACTGGATTCTACAATGCCACATTTTAAAAAGATTTTTGTTGTTGGGAACAATTTTCATCAGATATTTATAGTGAAACGTTCTCAAGGGGGAATCGATTGTGATTTGAAAATAATAAGTAAATATTGATTCCCATAGCAGTTGTCTACTAACAAGAGTTTCCCATTTGTTGTCTTGTTTGTTGTTTTTTTTATACTTGTTTTTTTCTATTAAGAATTCATTTATATGAATATTTTTGTTGTCGGGGTAATTTTATTAATAAGGTAACTGTGAGGCACGTATGACATTTCTTCATTATTCATGTTTTCTGCATTTTGGTTTACAACCAACTAACGTATGATAACTTAAGAAATCAGAACCAGGCAAATCAAATACTGCTTGAAGTTCAGTGAAGGTATGAAAACGTTTGTTCCTGTAGTTAAACATGTGTCCAATTTGTTAAATACCTCGATCGAACCATGTTGTGTTAAATTATTTTTCTTAAATAGTACAATATTCGAATTGTTCCAGAGTATATCCTTCCCAATGATTGTCTGATTGTCTTTATAGTTTGCGCGATTTCAATCCCAAAGAGTAAACTTTTGATGATTCTAGTTGCATTTTAAGATTAAGAAATTGTCATTATTTTCAAGCATGTCACTGTATATGTTTGACCATTTTGTATTTGGTTGATGTAACATTATTTTCACCCAGCTTAATTTTAGTGCGGCTATAAAGTTATTTGAGCCCCCAGTTTTTGTAGTTTTGAACAATTTTGTTTCTCGCGATGTTATCTGGTTTATAGTCCCACACAAATAAAATCCTTTATGTTTTATTGCTTTAACAATTTCAATGTCTGGATTATCTTAAACGGTTAATGGATATATAAGTTAAGACATGCAAATGTTTACAGCACTGTTATTTTTCCCATTAAACTTAGTTTCCATTTTTGCCATTCCGCGAGACAATCTTAAAAATCTTTAATTTTTGGTTTGATATTAAACTCGGTCACTTCGTCAGTATAGTTCATAAATGTTATTCCTAATGTTTTCATCGTTTCCGATGTCCAAGAAAATTTATGTTTTTTAAAGAAAATAATGTTGGAAAATTGCATACGTCACATGCGAAAAACAGTGCATTATTGTTTTCAATCTTAGGCCTGATTTTTTTTAATGTCAAGGGTTTCAATTGAAAATATGGATCAATCTAGAAAAAAGCATGCATCATCTGTGAATAGCGTTTGTTTAATTTCTGTATTTTTCACCTTTATACCAGAGATATTTTCATTTTTGTTTATTTCAATTGCCAATAGTTCTATACAATTAATTAATATGTACTGAGACAGCGGCCAGCCTTGTCTAACAACTTTGTGAATGCTGAAACAATTCAGAAAAATGACCATTGTTTGTTACGCATGACTTAGCATCTTTGAAAAACAAATTTATCCAATTGTAGCATAGTCCGATGGGATGACAAGGCATACACAACTTCAAGAACACCGATATAAGTTTTCATTGTGATTCATTCCGGTATTAAACTGTGTTCACAAAGTATTCATATCAATAAGATTCATTCATTAGTTTTCAAGTTCGTAAAATATTCAAGTCCAATAAGCAAACATACAGGCGGGCGGCCCGACCCTTACGGGCCTGCCCCACTACTCACAACTAAATGAATCCGATGTATATCTTAGCTGAATACGAGCTGAACTGATTAAGTACATAAAATATGGCCCTCTTTATATCTAAAAAGCACAAACCTACGTTGCAAGTAAATAATACAGATGTGATCCACAACATATGTATATTATCCTGTTATAAGTATTATCATATGATTACATACCAATTGTCATAAAGTTGACACTTATTCACCCAACTAATGTCAACTTCCCAATGGCTTTAACCGGTGGTTTCAACATTTCATCCTTGAATCTATTTCGGTAATTTAATCCGAGTGGAAACCTAAACATTTGTGACTCTTTTTATCATGAGCAGCTTTGTAATGTTTCATTAATTATTCACTCATAAATGTAAGGACCCATAATTTCGATGTTTATAGAAACCTTAACGGCTTGGTTGAGTGAAGTTTCATATTGTTACATTTTCAACTGATATATATCTGTTGAATGTAGCATCTGTTTAACTTTCGTTATGCGACACTATACCACTTATTTCAAATTCTTAGCATAGATATTTGATCCGTTACGTTACACAATTAATTATTGCGGATTTAAAACCAAATTTAACTAAGCTATTCCTCATGAAAGCATGATCAAGACTATCGAAAGCTTTACGAAAATCTGAGAAGACAATTAGCCGATAAAGTGAATTGTTGTTTTATTTTTTTAATTTTAGGTACACAGTTTAAAAGCTACAATTTATGTTTATTTTAAGTTTGACATTTCCTCTTCTTGATATATCATAGCAAACAATGGAACAACACCAGAATCTGTATCGGAGAGAACAATAATTATTTACACCTTTTATAACAAATCACGTATTATCAACATAAACTGCTCGAAACGGGGATCACCACCTTGCAACGGTCAATGCAAAACTTTGGGGATTTAAACTGGTTTGATGGCTAGCCGATTTGCACACTTATCACACATCTTATCACAAACCAAACACGCGTCAAATTTTATTCAAAGTACATATGTTCCTATGCAGACAGAAAATGACTTCATGAAGGGTCAATTGTGACAGGTACATTGTTTACTTTATTATTGTAATGTCCAATTGGTATTAGTATCGGGTATGATATTAAACTATAAAGTCAATGATGTATCGCAAATATGTTTTATCCACGTAACTAAAATAGCTCTACTGAGTACAACCTCTCAAGAATGAAATAAGACAACATTGAAGATATGTACGTGATTTGAAATAGTGTGTTAATGGTAACATATATGGAGCACATCTGTAAAAACATGCGTTATTTTTATGTTGTTTATCATTTGTTTCAATGTTATCCAATATGTTGTTAACAGATATATTATACTATATGTTTAGACAATAATACTATTTTATCACATAAAGATGAAGTAGATTGACAGTGTAAACATTCTAAGAGCATTTCTTCTGCAATATCTTTGCAGTGTTTGGTTCACAAATGTGTATGGATATTTCCATCGAGCGCACATACATGGAGATTATTATAAAAGTGGTTTTACCTGTGAATAATATGTTACTTATATAAATTTAATCTTTGATTTCGCATTATTAAGGATAAATACAAATGGTCAACGCTACAAAATTAGAAAAAAAAACAGCTAAAACGGTTTGACACTTTTATCATGTTTCTCTTTTCGAGTAAGAATAATAGTGGGATCATCAATAAATTGATTTCCTAAAATTCCCTATATCATATGTATTAAAGAAATACAGCTTGCATCAATGGATTTGACATCTCATGATATATATGGCATCCCAGCTTTATCGGATGATTCACGATATATTGGTGAACGGTAAACAGAGCGATCGGTCGTCTAGGGGAAGGACATGGAGTCGACAGCTCAGTAAGTATGATTAACGACCATAATTTGTAATGACATGTACTGGAAATAACACTTGTTCGTTTAATAATTGTACACACTTAGAATGACAACATCCATCAAATAAATGGAGTAATAACCCTGTGTATAACTAACTCCTATAAAAGATCAAACGATTGCTGATAATACCCAAGGCCACAAATCGAGGTTGTACATACTACAAAACCATTACCCTAGACATTTCAAATTTTGAACAGACTTGCCTACTTGACATGAAGTTTTGCAATTTAATTTCCAAGAGTAATGGGATTTTTTGAAAATGAGAAACATGCACTCATAAACAAATAATACTTGTTACTAAATACTAAACGATATGTTTGTCACAACTAAGAACAGTACTGTTATAACAACAATATATGTCACCCTTCGAGTATAAATACAACAGCAATAACAAACTACAAAACACAACACATGTATTGTAAGAGAATGTGTTTACATTTGTTTCAAAATGTTTGCAGTTAAAAAAAGTGTCGTGGTAGAAAAACACAAGTTGTTCACAGTTTGATGTCTGAAAAACATGTCATGTATTTAACAACGAGGACATAAAAATAATTTTCGATAAATTAGTGGTGTTGTCAACAGAACAGAAACCCTTGTAAGCGATGCGAAATACAAACTCTCTTAAAACCGATAGATGCATACATGACAGCAATAGCAACGCATACTAAAAGTAATGAGAACGTACATGTTTACGACATAAACCAATACATAAGCATATTTGTGCAATCGTAAATTCATTAATACAGATACTTGTAGATACTTGGTCGCTATATATTGAGAAGATTAACAGAATTGTCCACTTTTAAGCGCGGTTGGAAAATACCATGGGGACATAGCATACATTTTAAGAACTCTAAAACTAAAAGTTCAGGCAAACAAAAGCCATTATTTCCGAAGTGAATTGATTCACAGTCGCATGCACCAACTTGCATTTTCTCAGAGCGAGGCCCATATTATGTGTCTGCCCCAAAAACATATGAAGTGTCATGTTTCCACATGACGCGGCTCATGTGTACGTACCCCAACATATGAAAAGGCACAAGCACAGTCATAATGTCAATTAGAATTATGTTCGTTGTCAGGAGAGGTCTCGTTTGAGGCAAGAGTTTTCAATTATTAATATAGGTATGCTCATATTCATGTAAGCATTGATTATAGTAAAGTTATTTAGGATTGAATGCATACGCAAGTATAAAACATAACCGGAACGTACATACGTTAATTAATAGTATTTATTATACGATAAATCAATTAAGGTTTACACATTTATCACCAAATACTTTCCCAACACTTATGTTTAATGCTTTTAAATAAATAAAAGAAATTCAATGCTTGTTGTTTATTACTCAAGATTTGATTCATCCATATTATTTTTTTCATTTGACAAAAATAAATAGCATACACGACATGATACAAATCAGTTAACAGCTTACAAAGGTGCGTTTTTATTGCTAAGATTACCTTAGGTTTTTAGTTGTTCGCAAGAACAACTAATGTTGAGAGGGAGTTTTGCAAGTCGCATGGTCTTAGCTTCGGCAAGAACGATAGCCACTGCATCTGCTTGTGCACACTGATTATCCTGTTTAAACTTCACCACTGGTGGTACACTGCAGGCAGTGAGTATGTGTATGTAATCAATCGTGTTTAACAGCTTGTGCGACGACATTTGTAACTTTGTCATTGAAATCTGTACATATTGGCTGCGTTCAGGGAAAACGGGGCTTAATGCATGTCAAATAAGTGGTGTCTTGTTCAAACTGATTAGCCTGTGTAGTGCACACAAGCTAATCAAGGACGATACTTTCTAATTGTATGGTGTTTTTTGTTTAAAAAGAGTCTCTGGTACTGGGATTACAATTAATGCACATGCATTAAGCCATGTTTTCACAAAATGAAGCTTAAATAATATTTTCTATTAATGATTTGAAAAAAAAAAAGATAAAAGTAAAAATAACTTCAAAGTAACCTCGCTGACTAGGAAAATATACAAAATCACTTCTAAATTAAACAAACAACCAATGAGTTCTAAATTTGTACCTTGTGGCATTTTTTTGTAAACATCTTAAAGGGACCTTTTCACAGTTTGTCATTAAATGCTTAATATTGATAAATGTAAACATTGGATCTTAAAAGCTCCATTAAAGTTACCCTCAACTGGGCTCGAACCACTGACCCCTGGAATAAAAGCCTATCGTTTAGACCACTCGGCCAACCGTGCGCATACAATGAGAGATGTATTGTATACTTTATATAAGCAATCCTCGTAGTATGAAAAAATATCACGACAACAACAGAACTCTTCAAATTATTCAATCATTTTTTTTGTCAATTTACCAAAACGTGCAAAGGTCCTTTAATGTCTTCAGACTTGAAAATTGAATGAGTTCTATACACTGTCAGATCTTACATTATGTATAACTTACAGGTTTAGTGGTTGCCTGTTAGCCTGGGGCCAGAAGATTTAAGCCCAGGAAACTCAATTTCAAAAGTTGGTTACAGTTGGGCTCAAAAGCAGGGCAACTAGCTTTTTCAAAGCTCGAAACAACTCAATCCAATAAAACATAGAATATAATTGGCTGTGGATCAATTAGGCCTAGGAAATTATTCAATTCTGGCTCACAACAAGACATAATGCATAAAAAATTTGTCATGTCGGCAATTTTGTTGCTCAATAATGTAAAGAAAATAAATAAAGTATTAGATACGCATAACACAACATGTACATGATTCTAGTCTTGTTATTCTTTAGCAAGGCAACCAAAATTCTAAAGATGGTTGCCAGTTCAGCAACCAATTGAGAAAAAAGAGAGATATTGTTGTTCTTTGTCTAAATTATCTCTATAACATAAATATGAAGATAAACAGTGCACCCACATCTCGACCTGTGCTTAAAGACACACTCTTTATAAATTTGAATGGGTTGTGTTTATTTTTAAACTTGTGATATAAAAAGCTATAACATAATTTTGAAAACTGTGTTGCTTCTAAGATTATGCAATAGCGAACAACTTCAGTGCCTTCGGCGCTTTGATTATGTATAACACACACTCCGGGGCGTATATACTGCATGTTAAGTATGTACTGAAACCACCGCGTGCTAGAATTCCGTGAAACTAGCAAAGCGAATATTTGATAACCCAAAAATCTATTTCGGAATACGAATAACATGAAGTATAAAACCTGTGATAAGAGTTTTTGATGGATGATCGCCAGGGGTGTGTTATGATCTGTTTATTATGGTTACTGCTGTCTTTTAAATATGTTAATGTTTAATGCAAAACACGCGATGAAGCTTTGATTTTAGAGATTTTCGGTACATCTGTAGACTAAAGCCCCCGTCACACTAGGCCACGTTCATGAAGACCGCGCTGCGTCATGAAAATGTCGTAGGACGTAGCGAGGACGGGGTAAAAATTGTAAAAAATGCATTTCTCAAGCTCCTGCTACGCTCATACCACGTTTGCACTAAGTTCTTACTGCTTCCAACACGTCCCCACTAAGTTCAGTCTTATTGCGCATGTATTCAGGCGGGTACCACGTCCAACACGTTCTTGCTATGATTTAACTACGCTTGTACTAGGTTGCTACTACGACCGCCAAGATAGCACTGCGTTCTTACCACGAGCTCATCACGTTCTCACCGCGTTCTATGTCTGCATATAAATACTGCGATTCGGCTCGATATGCTCATGCAATCTGCGACTTTCTTCTGAGCAAAAATAAAGTATTTTATATCAGAAAATATGTGGAAAAGTTCTTGGTTGTCCATTCTTTATTGAAATGGAAGTGAAAGGGAAGTGCATTCAGTTTTTATACTCGACCACCAGAACGTGGCATGGTCGTGGCTAGAGCCTGCTACAAACGGACCTTAGACGTGATAAGCACTGGTAGAACGTACTAAGAACATAATGCGGTCTTTTGAAACGTAGTACGGATGTATCATTGTCGCAACACTAGCGTGGAAGGGTCGTAGTGAGAACCCGATGGACGTAGCAAGAACGTAGTGACAATCTAGCGACAACGTGTCACACACTCGTCCACGTCTGCACTACGCGTGTATTGCGTCAATGAGGCTCTTACTAGGTTTTTTAGTTACGTCATTACTACAACCTTACCAAGATCTGTCCACGCCCTGATTTGACCACGTCCTCGCATCGTACGTTTTGAACATGTTCAAAGTTCACCCACGTCCTTCAAGTCCATGAAGACCTACCACGCGCAAAGCCGTGTCTACTGCGTCCTCGCTACGTTGTACACGTTCGCACTGCGTCCTGGCATATGTTTGAGGACGCAGTGGGAACGTGGCCTAGTGTGAAGGGGTATTACGGAAATTTAAATGCATTATATTATTCAGCTTAAATATGCATAAGATATTAGCCGTGCTGTGGGAAAACGGGGCTTAATGCATGTGCTTAAAGTGTCGTTCTATATTATCCTGTTCAGTTCGCACATGCTTACCAGGGACGACACGTTTCGAATGGACTGAAGCGATCATTTAGATGAGATTTCCTTTAATCGAAAAATTCCATAAAAGTGGAAAGTGTCGTTAAAATGTCTTAGTGGAGTGCGGACGAAACTTTAGGCACATGCATTTAGCCCGGTTTTTCAACAGCGCGACTAATATGTTTTCGCAATATCTGTATAAATGAAATATATTAGTTAACAAATAAACCGTTTATTCACTAGCATTTTGAAAAACGTCTTAAACTATTTACATCTTAGTCTTTTTTAAGTCTTAGAGTCCATCCTCACACCATTTTTTTATTTCGCATAATTTGTACAGGTTGGACATTTCAGACAACGGGAACATAATGTTATTGCTACGAGTGCCTGTAATTTGACACTCATTTCCTTAGAAAAGATATCTCTTATTTGAGTGTTAATATAGCTAACAAAACTCAATCGACTATTGTTCACTTCTAAACGTATACAAATAAGAGGTTACAATTTAGAAATCAATAATCACAAGCTATCTTCTCGGTGAAGTAAATTGGCAATCATTACATTCTAAGAGGCTTAACTCGGCAACATCAGCTGGGTGTCGTTAATTTACATATCTGAGCACAGATGAGTCTCGTGCTGGGAAAACTGGGCTTAATTCATGTGCGTAAAGTGTCGTCCCAGATTAGCCTGGGCATTCTGCACGGCTTTATTCGGGTTGGCATATTCCTTTTTTAACTGGACTTTCGCTCATAAGCGACTTCCTTTAAACGAAATATTCCATAAAGATTGAACGTGTCGTTTCTCATTAGCCTTTGTGGCCAGTCTTGGACACCTCTTAACGCACATGCATTTAGGAAAAGTATTCCCACAATGAAGCTCAACTAATAGTACTGTATCAAGTAATTGGGTGGCTGTTCCACATCTAAAAAGACGTGTAGAGCTTGCACTGAGAGAAAGATTTATATCATTATAAGTAATTGCACATTGTATTGTTCTCTACTTTTGACATTGGAACAACTGTTGCTATCGTCGTTATAATTAGAAATAATACATCCACGTATATTCAGGTACTTCTCGCATAAGGGCGACAGCGTGTTTTCTAGTGACGGATTAATTATTTCGTCAAATTATCATAACGAACAGAACCATGGCGTGACGTTGACGATGGAAAATACAGTCAACGAAAATGGTAAATGTCTTAACATACTCAAACTGTCTTCAGTCATGAAAGCTATATGTAGAGGTGTAAAGTTCTAAATAAACTGATAAATGCATGACCATACACATTCAATCAATAGCAAGTTTATTAGTTTTTTTCCAATAAACGATTTTAATTCTTTTATAATTTTGCGAGGATTGATTTATCAGTTTTAAAAGATAAATGTTGTATTATAGGTAGCACAAGTTTACATTTGCATAAAATGTAATGTTTTTTATTTATTGTGAAAGTATTGTCTCCTACGGGATCTTACTTCGTTTTAACGATTTTAGTTCCAAGAACGCTACAAATAACTACAATGTCAAGTGGTGGGATGTTTTACAAACTACCCATGCAACAGTATATGTACTAATAACTTAGTATTTAGTCGTTTTTTACGCATATAGTTACAAGTATATTATTTGTATAATTTAACAATACCAATAATGCGGCTTAACCATTCTTGCTTAAACGTACATTAACGAGAAAACTGCCGCATTAAAAGTGGAAAAACTGATAAATATTAAATAGTTATACTGAATATGTAAAAATCACATATGTCGTCATGTCAAATTGATTAATTAGTCAATTTTATATCTGATTAACCACGTCATAGTTTGAGTGTTGATTCTAATTACTAGTGTAATCGAGTATCAACTGTTTAGTCTGATTCTTACAAACGATATCATCGGTATATTAAAGGTCACGGCGACCTAAGCCTCGTGGATACAAGTCCTCCTCGGTCCTTGCCTTATATTCAAGAATAATCGTGCACGTCTTTAAAACTCAAAGTGAACTCGATGTTCCCTTGCGCTTACACGCTTCAATCCAGTCTACCTCTGATGTACATGATTTATATAAAGCTCACGATCAAAAGCGGCGTTATGTGTGCGGCAATAACTTCTCTACAATAATATATTTGGCATCAAACACTGACAAGGTTGACTGAGGTTGACAAGGTTGTCGCTGTAGATGACAAAAGTAGTTTAATGGTTTCATTGCACAAATGCAAGTCTGAGATACAATCTTGTAGAGGCTGTGTCATTTGCAAGTACAAGAAGGAAGGTGTGCGAGCGGGTTATATTGAGTATCATGACTGCAAGTTCAAATTATATGGACATATAATTGACAATTTATTATTGAGACCCCAATATATGAAACTAAACTAACTTTATAGACAGCGATCATGATAGTTATAAAGCTAACAATACTGATTCGCTATTGTTTTTTGTATTTCTGAATCCACTTAATGAACAGCATTTCTTGATCTTCACTTACTCAAGAACTGAAAACGTAATGAAAACGACAACACATTGTCAATAAATTACAATGTCTTTGACTGTACTATCGTACGTATTAATATGTAAGTGGTATCGCCGGATAAATTTATGACTCCATTTAGACAATCTCAAAATTTTGAATAACATCTAAAACCTGTGTGGTGTAAGCATTGTGTTTTTATAAATAATATATTATAATTATCATTCATGTATAGCTAATAATGATGTTGATAAGTTTTCAGTCTGCAATATGCTATGTCTTTAAATCAGCAAACTACAATAAATGCAAGTGTCTGCAAGTTTTCGGAACACGTGTATGCAAAAGCAACGGTAATTGTTGATAAGTATGCGATTGACGCTGATCTCAATGCATACCCTTAGCATAGACACTCATACATCTGTAAATAATAATAAATTCCGCTCTCTGGAGATATATATATCGAGAAAATCAAATGCCGTCCATAATCAATACAGTGGTGTTGCATATGATGGTAATCCTAATTTTATTGCAGCTAAGGAGGTTTTGACTGCTTTCGTGAGTGAACAACATAGAACAGAACGTCCATAGGTAATTAATTGAGTAGAATTGATTCGGATATTCCATTCTGTGTATAACACACAGGTAATGGTGCCCGTAATGTATTAACTAATAAGCACCACTGGCTACAATTCCGTGTAAGTAACAGAGCGAACAGGCATGATTGAATGTCCAAAAATGCATTCCGGAATATGATTAACCCAAATTATGACCACCAAAAGGCTTTCATAAGTTATGAGACTGTATAATTAATGAGATATACATTCATGTTATTATCTCCTCAGAGAGTTAACAGAAACTAATAAATCGTGTTTGGCATATCAGAAACACAATACAATACTTTGGAAGCAGGTATAAAGTGGCTGTTACATTAGTATTATCCTAAGTAAAATAAGAATTTGCTATCACAATAGTTAATATAACAACCTGTTCCAATTTAAACATTGTGGTACTCGCACAATAATGTTCTGTTATATTTTTCAATTATTTTAATAATTTAATAATTATTTTTTAACAATATTTCTAGAATGAGTCAATCCGAAACTATCTAACGTGTATCTATAACACATTAAAAGTTGTGTTCGATTTTATTTGATATTTACTTGTTGTAAAACAATCGTTGTGAGTGTCTGTTGAACAGTCGCAGCCTAGCATTTGTTTTTTTTATTATTGGTTTTGATATCCGACGAAAATATTTGTTTAAATATTGTTCGCAAGTACAAAAATACTAAATAATTTATGACTATGAAATGAGTAACTACTTAAATATATTTATCCAACTTGTTTTATAACTACTGGCAATTTGTGTTATTGTTTTTAGCAGAAAAGTTTAAAGTGTTTTGTTGAAATGTTAGTATTGGTTAAACATTAACAGTCATAGGCATGTCAAGTATCTATATCTTCACTAACTAAGCAAAGATGTTTCCAAGAAATAAAGGTTTGAAACTTATGAACCCATGAATTATCTTGCTGTAGCTGGATTTGATAAAACATATACACTATATCGGTATGGGTTGTATTTCTTTCGGTGATTTATAGGAAAAACCACACATCATATTACAATAAAACAGTTTGACGTTGTTTTTGAAAACAATAAATCAACCGCAGTCCTAGCTGATACATTTTTAAAAGATACACACATCATCTGCAATTGTTAAAAAAAAACAGGCCGTATCTAGTATGCCTTTTAATAACTGATTTCAGACAGAAATTGTATTTGTAAGAAAATATAATAATAATTATAGATATACTACTTGATGCAATGTCTTGCGAAATATCTCGTTTATAATAAAGTTAGTTAATTTTAAAATATTTCTACTCTGTATAAATATCGTTAACAAAATACTTCTAGACATCTATTGTTGTTTGTTAATGTTTCGCGAGTTACGGCTTCAGATCCAATCTTTTCTTGCCAACCAATCTATTTGTCCCCTTTGTAAACTAGTTACAAATCAAATCTTCATATACATACTGTTCTTACACAACTAATTATACGCTTAAATAGATGCTCGAACCCCTTCCGTCTAATATTCAAATAATTATTCATATAGATAACGAATATACGCGCAAAGGGCATATAACCTTTTCTCGTTTACATGTCGAAAAACAGTAAGACTTAATTATTATTCAAATATAAAGTACTATATTAATTTTGATCATATGTATTGTATTTGCATCGAAAGTTCAGCGGAATATATTAATGATACACACACATAGGAAATGGTGCAAAACTAGAACAACGGCTTCTAACTGTTAATCACTGATGCATATTTTCTTTTTCACGTTCGAACACGTTTCTAATAGTGCGATCATGAATAAATTGATTTCCCAAACTGCCCTACTTTATCTATAAACGAAATACAGCTTACATCCGAGATTTGAAGTTTAGTGTATGTATTCGATACAGTCTCTGCATTTGAACATCGTCAAGGGATCTAAAGAATATTCCCAAAGATAATTATCGAACAAAGTAATGTGCTTTGGGGCCAATTTATGTTTTCAATCAAAATGAAATCCCCAACACATCGCATGGTAAGGAAACTGAATTGTGAAGTAATGCAATTTATCGTATAGAAATAGGCTTAGAAATAAGTCCAGTTTAATCATTCGCCTTACAACAGTCTCATAGTGTCTTAAGTTTTATTGACGTCACGCAAAATTAAATCATCTTCAGAAACCCATGAACTTCAGACAAAGTTGGAGACAGACTTTGTTAAGTCAATATCCATGATACTTCTAGAGATGTAAAGACCTTGTTACTTTGGAAACTACGTAAGAAATAATTAGTCTTGACAGACAGCCTAACAAAATTAGAGAGTATACGAACACTCTTAATAACTATGTTTGAGAAATGTTACGAGTTCGAAGACATTTGACGCTTATTTAGTTTTCGAGGTTTTTGATATGATGACCTTTATTTTTTGTATTAAAGAAACTAAAACTGTAACAAACAAAAATGAAACAACACCAACAAAAAAGATGAGTATGTGTATATAAATTTGATTTTAATAATGAAAGAAACCGAATTTTGATAATGACCGAATAAGTTATTCTTGTGTTGGACAGCGTTATGGAGGAAACCCGCATGTGATGTGTGATGACCTCTAGTTACGCTCGGGATCTTTTATTGAAACCCCACGCCTAACGGAAAAGCGATTGTCTTTATAACTGCGATAACCGGCAGTTGTAACGCACTCCTGATATACACGTAGGTCTCTTTGGCGCTCCGAATGAAAGAATTTACCGTTTGTTCACAAAAGTAGTGCGTCACTTTAAGCTCGTTCTTCTGCAAAAGGTGAAAGAAATATTGTTTTAAAGTATATACATAATACAAGAATCTACAGCTGGCATGTTTTATGTTTTGTTTCTGTGTTGGTTATATAACTTGCGCGTGTTACTGCATAAAATGTCTATATAAAAAAGTTTCTAATAACGCAGAATCAAAATTAATAATACAAAATAATTTAGACGCTACACAACAGTTATATATCTTGGTGTTCATAAAGTATGTTTATTCGAAAAAGTGGTTTAGAAATAAGAAAGTTAAACCAAACACGTACACTTTTCAAAACGTGGAGACTGGCTGGGTTTACATCCGCGAGATGAAGCCTATTTAATAAGAGCTAGTGATATGTGATAAGAACTGAACTCGAAATGGTCGAAATCGTTTAGAAAACTTTCAATAAATGTGTATTATGGTAATATCATTAATTGATATAAGAGTGGTCTAACATTGAATTCTACGAGTGCCCAGACCAAATGGATAACAGTAAGTGATAACATGTTAACGCTGTTACAAATAAGAAACGTATAGTCAATCGTTATATGTTTCACTTTGAAAATTGCGAAACTCCATATTGTGATCGTTTTATAATCCTGTTCTCAACAATAAAGATATAGTTTTTACGATTAACGATCTGTATTATTTGTTCTTTATTTCAATTTAAACTTGAATAATAATAATAATCATTAAGTTAATACATTGCTTGTACGTTGTAACATAACATAGTTTTCTTTCATTTTTTATTTCTATTTTACACCGGACCATATGGCACCGATTTAGTTATTCGCATAGTTTCACATGTGTACACATTCTGAGGAAGCATAGTGACCCATGTTAGGACCAATTGCCATGTTATCTCGAATATTGTTCATGTCATGTGTTCATTATTCTGTTTCATCTGTCTGTACCAATTTTGTCACAATCAAATTTCGAGATCCGTGGGTTTTGTGCGCGCAAATTTGGGCTACTTTTCACTGTTGATAACGTCCACCTTTTAACACTCTGTCTGTCTGTTTGCCTGTTTGTTTGTCTGCCTAGTTGCCTGCATGTTTGCCTGCGTGTTTGCCTGCATTAATAACTGCTTATTAACATATCTAATCTTATTTTTGACAAAAGCATACCATGTTGACCGTTGATATGCCCTTTTGAACTGTGGTCACCGCCATGGACCGATAAATGCAAATAAAGTTGTGCCATACAGCAATAAGCACAACCCTTGCTTATAGTTTAAACTTTTATCTTTTGTTTGTATACAACTGGAATTTCTTTAAAAAAAAACACACACAATCGCAATATATATTATTTAGCATAATAGTATGGTCCTATTTTTGCGACCTATCTTCCGATGAAGATGGTTCCTGCTTTTTTTTTTTTTTAATGGCATATTCATAAAAGAAACAGATCCAATGCTGTGTGTCTGTGGGAATATGTTGTGTAATTGATTCCAGGGCCATGAAGCCGTACGTAGGCATTCAGCTTTCCAGAGATGCGTCAGGCTATAATGAAATACAAGTGCTGACATTCAATCCCGATCTTCACTAGATAACTGATGAAAGGCGATCAAAAATATGCAAACACATACGCTCATGGATTGAAAAGACAGGACGGGTTCGGGACTAGATTTGGATAGGGATAATAAGTTATGTTTTAAATGCTTAATTCTGCTTGTTAGAGATAATCGGAAAAGAAATCATGCATGTTTGATAAGGAAGTTGGTGGTTACCAACAAAACAGTTTTGTAATGAATGCTGCAAAAGGCAATTTCAATTCGGATATATACACCTGTTTAGTGTACATTGATCATATGAATGTTGTTTATAATATACTACTTCTAATTTTACTTTGTGGTGTTTATGTTTGACACTCGAAAGTGTTACCAAAAAAATATTTACCTAAACTTACCGACCGAACACGCTTTATAAGTATACTTGTAATTATTGCATGCATACCACCTGTTTATTCAGTTGTGTCCCATTAAACGTTCATTTGTCGTAATGTATGATGAGCCAACGTTGTTCAGTCACTCGCAACAGTTTTTACAGACATAAGCCAACCGTGTAGACAGCTTGTTGAGACATTTCTGTTTGCGTGTCATTCAACTGTTACAAATCGGTAGATAAATCATATTAGCTGACCACTGAGACAGTGTTCCAATAATCGAAAATAAGCGTGCACATTATTAGAAGCAATAACCAAGTGTGCCTCCCTCGCCGGGAGTGGCCGTCATTCAATGCGATCACTCATTGATAATTTGTTATAATACAGAAACGCGTTTTCAGCTGAGTGCGCGAACCGTTATATATTTTTAATTCACATGTTCAAAAGGTGAATGTTTTAAAGATTTCAATAAATGACAATGTTAACTTTATTTCACATAATCCATATGCCTCTGTTCTTGTGACGTGAAGTAAAAGGCAGAAATAAAGTTCGACAGACTCAAAAGAGGGAAATACCCTAACATGGAGAGATAACATAAGTATACACAACAAAATAAGTATGTTAACACATATATAATTTGTTTTCCACATGCAGTATTATAGTTTGGGAAAAAGCATGTGCATCAAACATGTTTAATTTTCTTATAGATCTATAATAATTATTAAATAAAAATCAGGAATGTTTTAAATGAACCATTTTGCATGAGCAAAACCAATGTTACTGGAAACTTAAGAGCACTAGATATGTTTCCCAAAACATTCACATGCACAAATTTATAGAATTAATGTCTTCCGATAGTGAATCTGTGTTAAGAAAACTTAGTGCTTTTGTCCATGCCGCATTTTAAGTTAGATCAACGAACATGTATGCGTCCATTTGATGTAGTTTTACCCATAAAACGTATTCAATGAATGTCGTCTATATGTTTATGCTGCCGATTGTTAGCACTTGCTAAAAAATTTAAATTGCTGGTGTTTTTTTTTATTTTGCATGTAAATGCAATCCTGTATAATCAGTATTTGTGTGTTAGTTCTTATTTACGCCTCATTAGTTTTGTTTGTAAAGTAAATGTGTGTTAAAATTAATGCATTATGTATTGAAAAGTATGAGTACTCCTCTTAAATAAACGTATTTTATGAATGTCGTCTATCTAAGTATGCTGCCGACTATTTGCACTAGCTAAAATATGTATATTGCTGCTGATTTTGATTTTGTATGTGAATGAAATCCTGTGTTACCAGTATTTGTGTGAGTTCTTGTTTACGCCTCTTTAGGTTTTGTTTGAAGAGTAAATGTTATAATTAATGCAACATGTATCGATAAGTATGAGTACTCCTCTTTAATATTATTATTACGGTTAATATGTATTTCCTGCTGTAAATTATTTATTGACACTTCTTATGTAATTATTATTTTAAAAGTTGTGTTACCTCGATTAATCATAATTCCGTGTGCTTGTAATAAGTATGTATATATGTCTATTACTGTTGTTATTTTATTGTTTGTACTAAAATGTGTCCACATGGGCAATTGGCTTTATGAAAATGCTGTAAATAAAATCTAATTCGTATCATTCACCGTACAGAATATTGTTTGGATTGACCTTCAACATGTGTTGGCACTGACAATGTATAACTGTTTCTAAATGGGAATCTGGAATGCATTGTTTTAAACATTAACTCATGTTATGGGAGCATATTAATGTTGTCCTTTATATTATCAACGTAACGACGTTGCAAATAATTAGTTTTAAAATACGTTCTACATTTAATAATTCACGTATTTCATTCCATTAAAAATGAACACAAATGTTAAAAACACGGTTTCGTAAATAGATAATAAAAGTGTTTATTTTCATCGGACATTAAGCGTTTTACGACATCAACACTTAATGTTCAAATGTTAAAACGGCTGTTCTAAAGATGAAAGGAAAGTAGTTTTGAACCGTAAAGAAAGAGAACAGATGAGTGTGTCAGTGTTAACATGTTAAACATCCAAGCGTCACCATAGTGCTTACAATCTGAACATTGTCGTTAACTAGGCGTTCGTAAACCGAACGCTGAACGTTCGAACTTTTAACGCATTGATATTCTTAACTTCAACTTTATTATCCTTTTTACACTTCTAACAGTTTTGCGCGTTCTATATTTTGTATATTTGGTGCAAAAAAAGGATGAAAGCAGTTTGTCCGAATGTTAACATTTTGGTTAACAGCTGTACGTGGCTTATTTTAAAACGTTTTAAGGAAAACTTATCAAACCTAACAATCAATCACGTACTTCGCTGTCATCAGCATTAAACCATCAATTCGACAATTTGTCTTACTATATAAGCAAATAGATCACTAGTCAAACCACCTAGAAGTTCAACCTTGAAGCATTTTCGATGAGGTCCTTTCATAACGTTCTATGACATTTTTATTGAGATAGGATGTTTCCATCGTTACAAAGGGTTATTCGTCTCTATTGTACGCATTACTTGAACTAGGCTAAAAAGCGCGTTCCTATTCAAATATAGCACGAACGTACAAACTTATTCAAGCATATGTCAAAACTGATATCAGCAGCAGTCAGCTCTGAATAATGAGCTTATGAATATTGAACTATTGAGATGTCCGAGATATTTTGTTAGGATGAGATAGACATATTTAATATTTCACTCGTCATTTAGGCGTCCTTCCTGACACCATACATCTTACTGTGCGTTGTGGGAACTTTATCGTCTGTTAGCGGAGCAGACATGACCACCACGTCTTCAACGATTTCGTATTTATTATAATCTTGGACTAAATCTTTGGACATATTTTATCGATACAGTGATTAAGTAAATCTATAGGCAGTAATATCGTCTTTTTTATCAACGTAAAAGGTCACAATGGTGTAACGGGTATGGTGTATGGTGTATGGGAGGTCCCGGGCTCGATCTACACACCTAGACACCGAGTTCTGGGTTTTCCCAGAAACCATACACTTGAGTGTGTATATTAAAGCATTCGAGCAATTAAAGTGAGTATAAACGATTTTATGTCAACATTTTATTGTCTCAATCTAACACCAAAACATGAATGAGGAATGTAAAGTAAAATACATACACTACCTTAAAGTGTTATGATTACTTAAATAGTGTTTACTTCAATTATTCTATTGTTTTAAATCATCAATATTTTTATCTTTTTTTAAACACATTACTAGGATAGTATATAAGCTCTTTTAGTTCATATGTTTAAATTATAACTATTATGTCGACAATATAAGTATATCCATGCGGACTTTAACATTTGTGCTGCTTGTTTCCTCGTGTGTACATGTGATGTATTTACAGAGAAGCGATCGTTAAGAGTGTTTTTATTCGGTAAAAATAGCTTAACATCAATACTCAATAATTTTCTATAACGTTTGAACTAATTTTAACAGCTTCCATATACTGTACGTCGCGTTATGCTACCATGGGTCTTATGCCATATGCGGAGAGCATAGCTCCACACCAGCGTGCGAATTCCCTCAGCCTGGTCAGGACCTACCATGTATGCTAATAAGACAACGAACCCTTGTGTAGCGTTATATCGGACAGCGAACCTCCTGACCAGACCTTGCGGATAACCATTTTCGCTTGACGCGGCTCATATTTTCCCGACCAATGACACAGCCTGTATTTAACTATTGTAACATTGTTAAATATTATGTATTTGTCCTCTTAAGTAGTATCAATACGTATTCAATGTTTAATATTACATGAGGTGTAAAAGATAATATAATTTTATATTTGAAATATAAAGTGTTGGCAGTGTAACTTATTTTCAAGCGATATAGAAGATAGCGAAATTAGGGTAGTTTAAAGTTACAGAAAAACACTGTGAAAAAAGAAAAGGCATATACACTGTTTCATGAAGCAGCCAGACCAAATAGTATACTGTTTTCATATTTAAAGTAATCACACGAGAAGACGAAATACTTAAATTAAAGGTTTAGATGAAATCAGGCAATATGCATTTTGGCAGGATATGTCCTTCATAGTTAAAGTAATTGAACATTTCTGTTATTGTTTAGTATTAAATGTCAATACAAATTTGAAGCTTACACATTTCAAATGATAAAATTCAACATGTTTTTTTCTTTGAATAATTTGGGAAAAGTGATAATGTGATATACTATTTTTAGATTTGAATTTCTTGAATGGTTTAATAATTCTAAACTTATAAGTCTTACCTTGTGAATAATTACGTAACATATTAAAGCGAACAATATATCCATGAGATAAGCGATTACAGTTGTAAAAACTGCAAAAATATCATCATCACTTTGGTAAATTGTTCAGCATAATAATCCACATATACACATAATACAACCAGTGCCTTCATCGACACGATTCCGCGTTCCCTTACGATATACCCGCCGAGCAGGTCTAATAACCTCTTGCATGGCACAGAGCAATGAATCTTCAATGCTGCAAAAGATACAGTGGTGTATTACGATTACATAATTACGGATTTGCATCAAGTTAAAATAATAATCGATATTATATTATTACTAATATATACTCATGTATTATTATCAAAATAAAACATACACACTGTAAAACTATATAAACAATGTTAAACTATAGCTATGGTAATTTACAAGTCATACCGGAATGTAAGCCTTATACGAACAAAGCCAACTGCATGTCAAGGACAAACGTAAAAACGTGTGTATACATACACAAATAAAAAAATTATAATAAGTAAAACACAAACAAAACAACGATACGAGGAAAATGAAGATTTGAAAATCAAAAACACTTACGAAGTCCGTTGCTCTCCATGCGACTAGCGGTGTTCACCGTATCCATAAAGGGACAGTATCTGGGCATCTTCAGCCCCACAACGCCGGCCACGCAGGAGCCAGAGTGGATACCAATTCGCAGTTTGATCGTGTCATCGGGGCGGTGCCGTATTTTGAACTGTTTTATCGCTTTTAGCAAATGCAACGACATTGAAGCAATTTCACCTGAAACATGCAAACTGGTCTTGATCGATGTGAACAATGTACGTTAATATGGCTTGCCTTTTCAAGATCACAGTACACAAGACACGACATGTACACTATTAGAAAATAATGTAAACATTAGAAAATGCAAACATTCGATGTGAAATATGCTTACGTTTACATATCTGCAAATACCAATTGTATTTAAGGTATATATCTGTACCAATGTGATTTAATATTATACGTATGACATTTATATTAGCAAAAGTTGTGATTTATTAAACATTGCTATCTTTCACAAACATGTTGCATTATTCTGATGTATTCTTAACTGCAGCGCATCTTTAATTGGTATAATTATTTTTAAATCCAATGTCTTAACGAAATAAACCGTTTTCAAGTCACCCAATTATATTTATTATTCGCGTTCTGGTACACGGTTCTCGTTGAAATATTATTATTTGTCACATACTATATGTTTCGATTAGTTTCTATTGCGACAAGGTTAATATTCACATATTGGTGGCAACAACAGCGACTGTAAACAACCTTATAAGCTTTATCAAATGAGGAAAATAGTTTAACAAATCGCACATGTTTCTTTTGACCCGAACTGTCTTTACAATGTCTGAACCGTTTTATCAAACGAGCTTCTTACAAGATATTATAAATTTAAAAATAGTTCAAGCCTGTGATCTATGGTTCCCGAGATACATCCAGACAAGTTTCAAATTAATTGTGATAAAAACACTGACATCGCGTTATCAAATGTGGTTCATTCAAATAAAACACAGACACCGTTATGTCTAACCTGTTTCATTCGAAATTCAAACACAGACAGCGCTTATACCGATTATAGAGTATTCAAATACAAAAATAAACATAGCTATAAATTGAATATGGGTTACTCAAATAAAAACACGGAAAGTTGTGTATCGAATGCCGCGCATTCAATTTAAGCCCGCAGCAATGTATCAAATGCGGTACCTGCGTGGTTGATGCCGTTACGTTTTGGCAGCCCTGAACACACCATATAAGCGTCGCCGATGGTTTCCACTTTATACACATCGTTGTTTTCAATAATTGAATCGAACAAGTTATACATATCATTTAGGAGGTTGATAACCTAAAATATAAAAAAGTTGATCTTCAATAATTTTACAAAAATGCCAAGACATGTAAAACTATATACAATCACATGAGCTGAAAACAAAAACATAGTATATCATTGTTTATAGTTGTCCACTTAATGTCTAGTATTATTGGACCGGGTGCGGTCTTCCTCATTGACCATTATACACCAATACGACTCAGCCTCAGGATTGTACAGGATTATACAAATGTCTTTAAAGCTTCAAAACATCTCATTATAGGCTCAAACTTGCTTCTTCCGTATCATGCATCGCGCAGTAATTTGTATTGATTTGTTTGAAGATTGGTTAATAACTGAATCTAACTTTCTTACATTTTGGGATTTATCAAGCACACCAATATGTGAATTATGTCACCAATAGTTTGTATTTACATACGCGCTTATTGCATGCTGTATGATGTTAGTTTATATATATATCATAAGCAGCTTAGTCCACCTGCATTGGTGTGTTGTTTGCGGACAGGGCAGTAAAGCCACATATGTCGGAGAAGAAGATGGTCACACAGTCGAACTGTTCTGCCTCCACAACTTTCCCTCGCTTCAGCTGCTCTGTCACCGCTCTAAAAGAATCACAAACAAGTATGCTGCAACTGAGCCTCGTTAAGGGAAAGCAGGCTGATCAGGGACCACAATTTCTGCATCGACCTGAGTTTCGATAAAAATACACTTTAAGAACAAGCATTAAGTCCGATGTTCACAGAGCGAGTCTGAAATTTATAATTGAATGCTGCTTTTGCGAGCTGTGAATTATTCAATGCCAATGAAAAAAGCTTAAATGTCACATACATATGTATTGTAACTGGCGTCCCTTACTTTGGCAACATTTGCAAGAGGATTTCTTCTTTTTTCTTCTTTTCTTCTCTGAGTTGGTCCGTCCTTTCTTCCACCAGAGCCTCAAGATTACTCGCATATTTCTCCATAATCGCGATCATGTTGTCTAGTATGTTTGGTCTCTTATTTCATAAGCAGGAAAAAACTACCGGTATATTTTGCATACTAATGCTTAAGTTCTTCACATTGGGATTATAAACCTGATAATGGGTTAATGTGTTAATATGTTTATGTACAAACACGTGATGTATTGTGGTCAAATGATAAGAGATATGCGTTATGTTTATCATAAGGCGGAAGGAATCACATGAACACAAGAGTTTCTATTTTAACATATGAATAAATGAACTTTCGTAACCAATATGTATATTTGTTTATTAATTTAACACTTATAAACTTGTCAGTACACCATTATCAATACCGTTTCTAAGCTTCTGTCAGTTCTGTGGTGTCAGAAGAAATTTAAGGCAATTCACTTATCGTGTGTTTCGGACCACTCAAAGTAATATATGATAAAAGTAACAATAACAATATCTATAAATCGATTCCTTGTATTTCTTCTCCGCAGCTATAAGCTTGAGAAACTGATTTGATCGATGTTCTCTCAGAACAATCAATGTACATTTGTACACCGTCGATAAATGCGTTTATCGCTAGGAAATAATAAATTGGCGATTGCCTATATCGTCATTTTTATTCTTTCCGTTCTGTATACTAATTGCTATTTGAACAAATATCAGCGGCTAGTTAAGATGTAATATCTCAAAAAGCTTTTTCATGAGCTCTCCATTAAATAACTAAAGAAGGTTTATGTAGTGATAACACTGTTGCACATATTCGATTGTACAGGCAATGTAGATAACCAAAATGTTTGTATATAACTGAATATGCCAATAGAGTGATACAACAGCTGTGATTTGGTTTTGATACCGAAATTGCATTTCCTCGTCCCAGAAGTCCCGTATAACTTCGGTCACTAATTTGGACGAGATAAGCAGGGTACCGAGGTGTGGCCGAAACGGGACGTCATCCCGGACGTACGTCACACGTATCACAATACCGGAATTGTATCAGGGTAATTTACAATTTGTTTTAATAAGACTCGCACGCATTTCGAATAGTGAGTAAATTTTGTATATGAATGATTACAACGTACGTTTATTTATAGTTACGTACTTGATACAGATATGTGTGTGTGTGTGTGGTGTGTGTGTTATTCAATTGAATCTTAAGGTAATACACTATACCATTAAAATTTATGAAGCACTTTTACTAACAGTGTATACATTTGAACTCGTATTTTGCGTATAATAATATATTGTATGACATTTAAAATAAATGTCCATTTACAAATGACGACTGCGGTCATTACAATATCGAAGTGAAATAATTCTTGTATTTTGCATGTGTTGAATTACATTGATATTAGTTATCATAGCTGCAATATAGACCTCGTGTTTTTATACATTTATATGACGATGTGTACCTGTAATATATATCAAACACGTGTCCGATTGTTGTTTAGGAATATTGCCTTAGAATGTGGTAATATTTATATCTGATAAACTATTGATTTGTTATGAAATATCAAAAGCATAACATAACAACATTACATGTAGGTGATAATTCCAAATCCCCGAACGGTCCCTTTCTTCCGTGTATTTCGTTCATGATGATTGCGAACGAATACACGTCCCCTTCCTGCGTGCCGCGTCGAGGGCTTCTTTCCATTCGAAGTAACTCGGTGGCTTTTCAATCTGAAAAACGGAAATTGAAGTCATTAAAATATACAAAATTATAAAGACAACACAACATGAACACATATTTTGGCGTAGGAACTACATACATTCATTAACGCTTATCGGCCCTTGTTTGAGTTAAGAGTAAATGCAAACATATATATTCGTTTGTTTGACACACTTTAGTATGCGTTCATGTCATTCACTCTAGACATGCATATATAATCTATAAGTTTATCAAATGTGTGCTTGTCGCATTGTTCTAGTCCACGTACTTCTATATTTTGCGAAGACTCCTTCGTCCTCATCGTCTTCTCCGTCTAGGAACTCGTGTAGACCGAAGTCCGTGATCTTCAGCACCCAGCGGCTGTCCACAACGTAGTTGGAGGACTTCAGTTTGCCATGGGCACGCACCTCGCTGTCATGTAGATAGGTCATACCCTGACAGTATCACCATTTATTGCGTTATCACCCTGTATATGTCAATGGCTGCCACGAAGATAGGCCATACCCTGACAGTATGGCATTGTATTACGTGGAAAGGAACCATGCAGATAAGACATGCCCTGAAAGCATGACTTTGTATTGCGTTATAACCATGGAAACTCAATGCGCTATCATGTAGATATGCCATTAAAGTATGATACTGTTGTGCGTCATTATGATGAGAATGCAACCAATAACGTGAAGAAAGAATGGCTATACCAAGAAAAATGATACACCATAGCGAGAACATTTTGTACTGCAGATATTCAAATGTTACACTAGTTTCATAAACAGGAAATTGTTCAGTCATATACAGAACAATATTAGATTTCAACTTATGAAGTGATTGCTATTTGTTATCTTCCATGAATGCATAAAAAGATGTCCATTTAAATTAGATATTTATGGTATAGCAGCAGAATAAATATTTAAATCTTCTATTAATTTGTAAAGGCTTTGATATTTTCAGAGATTACTGAATGAAATCAAAGATACCGTCTGGTGCATATTCAAGCCTACTTAAATACTGAATTCATTTCAATGTTTGTTGTTCCAAAAACTATAGATGGTAGCATCAATACATTTCTCAAAAGAAAGTACAATGTCAAAAATCTCAGGAACATGTTCTTTTACACATGACGCAAACAACGCGCGGTCCCAATGAGGATATACTATATTTTACGCCAGACAAAAAGATAATATGTTCCTTAATATAACGATAATGAATTCGCAGCTGTGATTTCCGCCCACAATATTACCATAATCATGCATTGGTGGTTTGATCCGACGTCAAAACTAGACAAAGACAAAGTAGATTGTAATGCAATGGTATGACGATATCAGACTTACACTTCTTGAATAATAATTTGCGTATACGCAAAATGGCCAACATTCTTATCTAAGACGCGTCAATCTGGTATCTGTTCAGACCATGTCTGATAAAGTTGCACTTCAACAGCAAAACGCCCAATTATCCGCTCTGTCCACTATTGATGGGTTCGTGCAAGAAAGTCTCAAAACAAGTGTTATAAGATGCGGCTATGTGGAAGGCATCTCGTTAATATATGTTGTATTGACCATACATTAGCAGTTTAATGCAACACAGAAGCGTGCTAAATACGGCATTATACAGTGCTCTCAGCCTATTACATTTGATTTAAAGTGGGCACATATGTTTCTTGATTCCCACGCTAATAGAACACTGCTGAGTATTTCGCTCAGTTGTTAATGTACTTGGCATAAAGCGGTATAAGAGGCATTCATAATGGGTAAAAGACGAATGTTGTCATATAAACTTAATATGCTCTGCTTTTTAAAAAATAGGCATACTTTGGGAACGCTCTCAGTTATATGTACCTTTTGTATTTAAATTGCACATTTCAATTCAGTACATATGTACTTGCAATGTAGACGCTATGTAGCCGTTTGCCGAAATATACACCAGTCGCAACTGTAAAATGTTGATCAATCTGGTATCTATTCAGACAATGTCAAGACGAGCCAATGCAGAAGATACCGCGTTATATTGTATTGAACGTAAATAGGCACTTTGCTGGCAACATCGGAATGGGCTTAATACGCCACGCAAGAGTGCTCTCAGCCTATTACATGCGATTTCAATTCTGATACAGATGTGTCTAATTCTATCTTTTCTCGAGTATTTGACCAACATTAATGCGCTGCTAGAACATAAAGAGTCGGCTGCGTCATTGACAATGTACTTGGTATAAATTGCGATATAAGAAACATACGTTTGTCATTTAGAATTCATTATTTCCACATAGCACATACAAATAATAAGCGGAACATACTTAAACGTTGGTAGAACATTTTTGAATTTGCTTTTCTATAATTAAGGCACTCGAAATACATTTGGCAATTATAGAAATATCCATGGATGCGTTTTAAAACTTATTACAAAAGCAAGATACACCGTCAATAGATCTTGTTACAAAAAAAAATAATCAAAATTTGCAGAAATATTTTAGAAAGCAAACTGACATAAGAACATTACTAGACAAACACTGTTATGGTTCTTTTAAATGTGTTTCCTATTGTACGTTTGCTTTTTGTTTAATTAATACATTGTTTTTTAAACAGCTTTATAAGACAAAAGACAACTGTCTGATAACTGCACGTTATATGCAAACATATTCGAACATAATTAGAAGACGGACACGAGTACAAGCATATGTGTTACATATCATACTTTGTGAGAGCGTGTATAGCCATTATACAAAGGACTTAAAATGGTGAGCTGATTCCGTTTGTTCATTTAAAGAAAAAACTTGCATAAATTATTTACGCACATTGAACTTAACAATAGCAATCATTTAAGAGTTAATCTGAAAACATACATTCCGTTTCGCCTGTCACAAAGAATATATACCAATTTTGTAAAGAAACATTATCATTTACCGTAATGTTACAACGCATGTCGCAACTCGAAACGTACACTCTTGAATGTGCCTTTAGAGCAGTAGGCGGTCACCACAAATATCTGAGGCGAGTCCACGCATGCGCCGATTAACGGATTGATATTCTCGCGAAGATCCCGCATCTGAGAAACCAAAGACAAAGGTTACCCGTAACCTTGCATTTAGAAACAAAAACACCAAGATGAAAAGTATTAGCATTCATGTTTACAAAACTCTAACACGTTTAGAGCAAATCACAACAAAAACTAACCAACACGCTGCTTTAGATGAACAACTAAAAAGATGTATTAACCAACTTGAAATCTTTGTTAAACTTACTTAAAAATAGGTAGAAAGATCGAGCTTACCACTTTATGTTCCTATTTAACATTTCTCGTGAACTCGATATGTTTCTTGCGAATTTTGCGCACTGCCACCGCCATGCCCTTGTACGTTGCAACGCACGTGAACAACTGCCGGAACTCGAAATCTCCCTGGAAGACGAGCGACATCTGGCTGTTCACCCTGACAACCGCCGTCCTCTATGATAGAAAGTACATATCATGTTATTATTGCCTAATGATTAGATAAACTTTTAAATTTATATTTAATTATTCTAGGAAAATAAGATATATTGTGTGGCTGTTGAGCCTTCGCACACAGCAAGGTCCCCCCCCACCTAGATTACATACAGTTTTAACAGTAACCTTGACACACACACACTATAAATGGGTAATATAAAACCCGAAGCATTTAGAATAATGAAAATGAATCGAACTGTGGGCGAGGAAAACAATGATAACAAATTAGTCTTGATCTTCAATAAAGGCATCGAAAATAACAGGCATACATGGGAATGTATTCAATGTGCCCGATACGACACATATTGGAATAATAATAATCAGTAGTATCATAAAAATCTTTAAACATTCAATAATTGTAATCGACATTTACATCATTTGTACATCTGTAAACATGTTTATATTGAGTTTATTATTTTCCTAGTTTTGACAACTCATATAATATTATGTACTTTCCTGTGCTAACTAGACTTTTGTGAGTTGTATTTTTTTAGTGCTGAATGATAAATGAACAGTCATATAGTTTTTGTAATATATCAGATTCGGCACGAACAAAAATCGGCGCGGCACACATCGCCGTTATTTTATTCTAAACCTCACATGATATTTTACAAAACGATAGGGTAGTAACATGTTATCATTTATGCATAACGGATGTTAACATTCAGATATAACAAGATGTTTTTATCATACCCTAAGATTGAGATTGTTTGTATTTTTATCTTATTTGATAGTATTTACAATAAAATAATATTCCATATGTTTGATATAGTAATAATAACACTCTAGAAACATGTTCAGGGGAGTTCGTCCGGTTATTGTCAGTAATGAATAATGTTTGTATCACCGCGTTTGAACGCCTAATGTGATGCATCGGGGCTGTCAATTGGGTTTATAATAAAATAACAAAATGATTAAGGAAGTTGCTTTTCGAAGAAACTTAATTATCATCAAAATCTGTATTGTTGTTCGCCGACGTTTGTTTTTACAGCACAATGATATATGGCGCTTTTGAACTTGGAACATCTTGCAATATCAACACTTAGTTTCAAAGATAAACAGATTTAGCTTTATTTACATGGATACCATGAGTACACGTGTGGTTGGAGTAACAAATGCTCCGTTCAAGCTTTTCAAAGAATCTGATGAAAACTGAAACAGTTACTCTTGTGACAAGTCATATTTACAACAAGAAGACACTCAACGTATGTCCCACTAACTTAATTACGAGTGTATTACGCGAACTGTCAATTGCTTACAATACCATTGTCAGCTACTTACTTTGAAAGCCCTTACTAAGCTTGTCGAGAGAAGCGGATTGAAGATACCATTTTTAAAATAATTTATCGTCGCAAGTTTTGGACACTTATAACAGTCCGGTTCTGTATATTGTCAATACATTGTTTATAATGCAATGTAACACATTGAACATCGGTATATTAGTAGAATGTTGATATGGCACCAACGAAAAATCATTGTACATATGGGAACAGAAACATACGGATACATGGCGTTTTTTAAAATGACGTCAAAAAGCTCGTAATGACTTTTACAAATATACAGGCAGCATTATAATGGTACATTAGCAAATAGGCTACAGTGTCTGAAGGAATTTGAGTTTAATTTTGTACGGCGAATTTCTTTGCATTTTCTCTGTACGTTTGAGCCCAAAGCTGAATTTAAGTGAGTGTGATCAGTTGCAATACTGCACATTACAATGTAAACCATAACTATGTTTTTAGCGTATCGACTTGTCTTAGTTAAACTTAAAAAAATGTCGGTATGGTTATTGTTTAACTTACTCTCCCTTTTGTTCCGCACTTTGAACTCATAGTGCCAGCAAAATGGTCTTTGGAATCGATGTCCTTGTACTCGACTTTCCAGAGAAGACTGGCTAACTCGTTCTCGTACTTCCAGTTTCTTTAAAAAGCATTCGTAAACAAACTTAAAGCGACATTCACACGTTTGTATTTACAATCCAGATGCTTATGACAAAATATAAATAATAGGATATCCATGCTTATCAAAATTCATAAGAAGGGATCTGTTACATTGCATCTGGTGTAAAACATGAAATTCTACTGTAAATGCAAACTGCATGAACTATAGTCACATATCATTACTGAAACTGAACACACATTATATATATTTCGAAATTTTGATGCAATGTATATTTGTATCCGTTTTTTTTTAATAAATGGTGTAACGACTTCGTTCTCACTGATATTTAGTTTAAATAATCTTGAAAAAAAGTTATTATTACCTACCGCACAATCACTTCAATAAATCAAGAAAACGTTCGATTTAAAGAAGCATTACAGCATTGAATCAATTAAACTTCCATTAACTTCGTTAACGGGTAGTTGGGCGTACTTCATGATACCTTGTTACTTCTTACCTGTACACGAGGTAGCCGACAATCGAGACTATAAGCACGAGACCGCCAGCTACTCCAGACAAATTCTCCCGCGTGTGCGCTGGAGTGCACGAGGAAGGCATGTGAGTGATCGAAATTGTTTGCATTGTTCACGCAGTGTTCATATGATAGTAAGTTTGTTTATGTTTTATATTCCATTACATTTTATGACAAACATGAATTATTTATCATCTTACCATTTAGAATAAAAACAAACACATTTGTTTAGGTGTCATGACAAGCAGGGTATTTTATTTATCGAAACACACGCACCAACACTGGTTCCAAAAAAAAAATATTGCCATAAACTATGAATGGCTAATAATTGTCATTATACACACAACTGAGAAAAAATAAGAGTATAACATGTATACTCGTTAATGTCCGGAACCAATGCCCCTTTCTATCTCACGTCATCCGTCTGCTCTCATAACACTCACTGAAACACATATAACATAATATTAACCTCTAAACAAACAGATCGTAAATAAATAAAACGATCTAAATTACGACTTCTCTCTACCCTGCTTGCCTGTCGAATGACAAAACCTACAAATCTGTGCACGAGGAAATCTTGATTTCCGCACCATTGAACATGTATCACCTTCAAAAAACCTGTAAAACCAGTTTATTCATTCACACAACGATAATAAATACATTTAACATTGACGAATCGAAATAAGTAAATAGTCTTATTTTCAAATGAAGTTTAATGTATTGTTGCATAGTAATAAAATGTAATGCTACGAATTATTCGTAACTTTCTGCATATTATAATGTTGTGCAGAAAATAAATCACGAATTTTCAAATGGGATGTTCTTGTACCAATGCTTAGTTTGTTTGTTTAGAAAAAATAGAAATAGCAGAGCTACATAAGCACATCATATATTACAATTTTAATACGTGAACGATTGTATGCGATTTTGATCAAATACTGTATTTAGTTTATTTTAAGCATATGGTTTTACAAAACAAAACATGCAACGGACTTTTAAAACACAACATAAGCTGGTCCCTCCGCCTTTTTTCTTAGGCAATGGAATATCAAATATAAACACCAAACTGTTAAAATACTTTCAGAAAATGCTTCTTAAAAATAATTGTGTACATCTATCACTGAAATGTACCAATATTTTATCAACAGTGTAAGATATAATTAGAACCATAGACAATCAATATTAACTTCAAAGCTAATTATGCGATGCAAACAGTATTTTAGTTCTTTCATTTCTCAAGTCAAACAGCCTTAAAACGACACACGCTAGGACTTTCTGGAGTACATGTGAGATGTATTGGACAGTGACTTGACCTAAAGAGAAAAAAGATGTTACCTACATTTTTCTATGACAAAATATAGTGTAACGGTACTTCCAAGTATATGAACAATATTTTACACGCAGAAAAGGATTGATTGTTGTTACAAATAATAAAAAAAAAAAGTTATATGTCATGCATTCGTAAGTAACAACTATTGGCTAAGCTTTTTCTAATTGGTTAACTTCCATTACAAACAGCTAAAAAGCTTAACAACGAAGTGTCAATGTTATACTAATGTGATATTAAGGTCCCCTTCTATGATGCAATTAACAATAATTTGCAATTACCTGACATACGCGGTGTTGTCAACTATACACACTCATGGGTATGTTTAAGATTTGTACTCAATTTTTTTCTGGGATACATTTTTCCCCTCGGAATCCGCAAGGCGGCTCGTCTATTGGGGGTTTGCCGTCTGGCCATTGTATGGATCGTCCTTCGTTGAAATGGTAGTCTGAATAAATATCAGCTGAATTAAAACAACTATTTAAAACGGTATGAGCTAACCATTAAGATTCTGTCATATTGAAATGTCGCATTTATGCACAAAATCGTTTCTAATTGAGATGATTATGTTGTTTGTTATACAAAATACTTTATAAACTGATAAGGTATCGTTCTATCGAAAAATAAAAAGCTTTTGAGACAGAACTGTGAAGCTGTATTTTAAAACAAACGCAGGACATATGGTTTAAATAGGACCCGCAAACAATGCTAAAGACATTTGGTAAAGAGGTACGCGCATGATATCCTTTTTACGGCTAATGTCTCTGAACAACGAATGCAATTTTGATATAAACATGCGTTTGATCTGACAATGCGTCTTTATATGTAACATTTATTTAACGGTATATGCGTGTACTTACTAAATTGTTTTGTACGTATGAGAATTAACAATGTATTGAATATACTGTTTATGGTGTATGCGATCATGTGCTATTTGCAAAGGCATGCTCTTATGTTTTTGTACATACATAATTTTGAAAAAAGTTTAAATTGTCGTTTGATTTTTGCTCGTGATATAATTACTTGTACACGCAATTCAACATGAAAAAAAATAACATCACATAATTAAAACAAGAACTGTTGCTTAACTATTTAAATGCAAGTATAACTAACGCAAATAGAAGAACATTGATGTGAAAGTCGAAGTTCCGTTTTAAAACTCTTTAATACATAAGTGAACCGCATTATATTTCAACATGCTATTTAAAAATGTAATACTTGTTTGAAGATAATATTAAATATTTGTAGTATTTAATCTGTAGTTATTTAACTATTACACCAATAATTTACATATGAATACGACATATGTTCTCTAAAGTAATACTTCTGTCCGCTAACGGTTCACAAACATTTTTTAATTAACATCTTGTGCGTTTAATGTCAATATCTCCATGGTGAACGACAATAGCCACGGAAACATAAGAAATAAATAACCTTATAGAAATATTCAGTGTTAATTTACATACAAGTACACCTGCTTCCTCATCATACTATTTTAAGAACATCTTAAACTTCACAAATTATGTTGGAATGTAACAAGACGTTTTTTCAAAAAGTAACAAAAACAAACCAAATACTACTTTCACAATTTAATCAGGTGTTTATGATGTTGCAATCTTAAAATTGGAACCAAGAATGCTTTTATACAAGGGTTGTTACCGGAAGAGCCGAGATGTTTTCGTTGAGTCTATAGACACCGACAGGATAGATTCCATGCTGAGTTGTGTTCTGGGTAAATGCCTCGCGCGTGCTGTCCTCTCTTAGAATGTCCCTAGCAACCAAGGAATAGTTGCCCTCCGAGTCGCCAAATTGGTTGCTGCGCAATATGTATCCCATGGCACCTGTAGGAAAACAATCACGTAAAAACATGTTTGTATACGTTTCCTTTGTCGCGAATTTGGGTAAAAATAGAAAATAAATATGCATACGAAAAATTAACAGTCAGTATTATTTTGTCAAAATATGTTATGCTTTTTTATGATAAACCTTTCAGATTACAATATTCGTTTTGTTTTGTTTCTTTGTACCGCAGTACATATTATGTAGTTTCTTCATCTACTTTTAGCAAATACTCTGCATACATGTGTATGTAAATCTGTCAAGTAATACTGAAACGGAAACACTCTCTTTTTAATGCTATGTTGGGATAATATCAGCCCCTCAATTCCTCGATATTATCATTGCTAATGATCACTCCCTAAAGCGCACAATTAAACGAATACAAAAAATTGTAGAAAATAATCGTTCTTTACTGCAGCAATTAAAGAAAAGTTCAGCCATTACAATTTCTAAAAGACGGTAATCGACTGCAATTTTTAGTGCATGAAATTTTTACAATTTTGCAAATGTTAAACGTGACATTTTATAATCCGAAACTATTCACGATTCTTGTCAATCGTCAGTTATGAAAATAACATTGTTATACTGTTATCGTTACCACTCATGTCGCTCTCTAAAACTCAGACGTTTATTTTTAACTATTCATAATATTTTGTATCATTGTAATTATTAAATACATCCGATTGTTTGTTTCTCGTTCAACAGCTGCCAATGGTCAAAATAAATATTTCAAATATTACCCATATACGTTATCTGTGATGATGTGGGGTTAATAATAGCAAAATTCGCAAACACTTATAAACAAAAAAATTATGAAGTCAATATCCGTTTGCGATTTACTTTTGTATGACTTCCCCTTAATCTTGCTGATGATTAGTCTTCCATCGGTGTAGTACAGACCCTCGGCTAGGCACTCGTTTACGGCCTTAGCATACAGCCACACGGCGTCGTACAGATAGGCCGTCTCCGGCTTCGGCTGTTGTAAGACATGATAAGACATATACATTATTGCATAAATGATTCAGACATGATTTAGGTTCTACATGTTCGCAGACTATTTAGAGATATTTATATGCAGTCGTATACAATAAATAAACTGCGTGTTCGTATAAGATGCGGACATCTTTATGGTCGTATACGATTCAGACCTATATATGTTCGTATACGATTCAGTTATCAACATGTTCTTTAACGAGTCGGAAATCTACATGATCGTATACAATTTAGACATATACATGTTTCTATATTTCGATTCTACGATTCGACCTGTCGCATGCATACTGTTTATATATTTTTGGTAACTTTATTCCATCCGCAGTTTTGAAATATTAGTCGTATACAATTCAGACATGTACATGTTTCTATATTTCGATTCTACGATTCGACCTGTCGCATGCATAATGTTTATATATTTTTGGTAACTTTATTCCATCCGCAGTTTTGAAATATGTGTCGTTTTACGTAAACAACGAATCGCCGCGACCCCAGTAATTAACATAACAATTATCTATTTCTAATTTAAGAACTTCGACGACATTTTTCTGATTTTAGCTGACATCCTTTCAAATGTATACATACTATGATAAGGAATCGTCACAAAAGTTCGCCAACGGTTTATATGTCTTGAACAAGAAGAAGTATGCCATGCTAAAATTACCATGCAAACAATACTGGTCTAGGTCGTCGGTTATTATAATTCTATCACAACAGCATTCAATATTAACTTTTTAAATAAATTCAATAGCTTTACTACAACAAAATAATTGTGCATGTATTTTTGCTGAGGATAGGTTTGATTTCAACAGCCATCGCTACTTATCTAGTCTAAATTTCAATTTCATATAAAACATGATGGAGTTGAGTGATTGTTTAATGCATACCGTTTTTAGTCCTCCATAATCTCTATAGTGATTGGTGAAATTAAAAGGCGGCAACTCTAGGTAGCGGTTAACTATCCTTTTGAATGTATCGTATTCCGGATAAACGGGTGGGGAATGAACAACGCTGATGAAATACTTGAAGGCTTCCTGTGTAGCAGCCCTCACATCCTTCTCGCTTAATATTCCTGCAAATCGACGAAACTTGAATTTATTTACCATAAAATCTTACGGCAGTTCTCATATCTGGATCATATTATAAATATCCGATATTTTAAGATTCATCTCATATCATTTGTCAATGTATATGTATACGTATACATCCGTACATGAACATGAACAAAATGTATACTATGAAGAAACAGTTAAATTGTTGAACTTTCGAAAAGGATATGAGCTTTATGATAACAAACAAATAAGCGCATGTGTATTAAATTGTAAAACAGTGTTATAATTTTTAAAACAAAGCAACAGAACAAACCAAATAAACAAAGAACGCATTTCATAATAAGCATACTTTAAATGCACGTAAAATGACCAGGAAAGATACCGACGAATATTGAAAATATACATGGATATGCTTTTCACCTCAGAGTTTAGAAACTATACACAGACAGTCTGAAAACGACATTTATTCAATTTCAGTATGCATATGCACAGTTTTTTATTAAAATATTATTACCAATATCAAAGAGTTTTTGGAAGTATTTTTTTTCTACTGCTTAAATGTGTAAGCTCTGTTTTATACGCAAGTGTAGCTGGTGAAGCGACATATTTTATTGTTAACGTATGGATTGGCTTTATATTGCATTGACAAATATCGACTAATAAAATTATGTTAGTCATATATTATGATCNGTAAATTGCATTATTTTAACGTTGGACTCGTCGATAAATCATTTAGTATGGTAGCACGAATTTTATCATACAGATTTGTTAAGTATGATCATTATAATATAGTGTAATTTATTTTTTATCTCGAAACATAATTGTTTTACATTGTGCCAACATTATGCAAAAACAATAATCCTTGTTTACAAATCAATCAAATGATAATGACGTGTGTTTACATTTATTATTCCAAGACATATTACAATAAGCGCGTGTTATCGCTTTTTAAAACTCAATGCTGTTGTACTGCCAGCAGACGTAAGCATTATTGATTCTGAATGCAACGGTTTAAAGTCAACGGTCGAAGACGCAAACCTGCTTATAATTACTGTCGTAATTGAATAGTATTCACGATGTGCGTAAATTAGTTGGCTAATGTTTATGAATTCAGATAATATGACATTTATTTCATATGATATATATAGCATAACGTTCACACCCGCATATTTGACGGAAGACATTCGCCGACGAAAATGACAGGTAAATTAACGCAAACGTCATTGTTTTATTCAATGTTTTGCTTTTTCTCCAGATACAAATTGTAAATTTATTCAATCCAATGATGCAATTAAACTTTACACTTTGATGTAAGTTTCAATGTATAAATGAAGAACACATACATCTATAAATAAATTTGTGAAACACTTTTCAATAAGCAAGTCGTTTTGTTGGAAGGAACAATGCACAGTGCCTGTTTTGTTGAGTTAGGTCTCAAGATAAACACTTTCTCTAAGATAATTGTAAGATAATGAACTACGTCAAATATAATGTATCTGAAACCACAGATTATTCGACTAAGAACTGGTCCTTTATAGGTTATAAATAACTTTTTCGATGGGAATGATAAGCGTGAAAATTAAATTTGAAACCTTTAAAGTTGTCAACTTTTAGTTGAAACTTTTTATGAAACTACATTTTTATATTTGCATCATGAGATGCAACCTATCTTGTGGTTATTATACTTTATTAAAGAGCTCAACAGCCGACCTTCAATAATATGCAGTTTAGTAGCGTCTATAAGAGCACGAAAATGTCAGGAAAATGTCATGAACTTTTGCTCAACAGCCTACCTTCAATAATATGCAGTTTAGTAGCGTCTATAAGCGTACGAAAATGTCAGGAAAATGTTATGAACTTTTAATACTCGATCCAATCCTCAAATAAACTTAGTTCGTTTAAAGACCCTATTCTTACATAAGGATTATCAAGGGAGTGGTTTGAACATTTTGCAATACGAAATTGAAGAGCAAATTTGATATAAGCGTCATACGTCATCAGTTAATAATTTAAGCCCCATTAACACTCAAAATCAAGGAATATTTCGTTAAATATTTCGTAAAATACATCAACCCATAAAAAATCATGTACCTTGTAGCAAATGCCAAACTTTCAACGCTAGATGTGGTCTGCAAACATAGATTTAACAAGATTCAAAATGCTCTTTTTTATTTTGTATGGTACAATATATTCCATTTAAATTTCCGGCAACGATATGTACGACACACGAACAATTACATGGTGTATGAACATTTGAAATTTGTGATGCCTTAACACGAACAATATTTTGCTACGCATTAAAAAGCTTCTCGGATTATAAGTCATTTCATATGCCCTTTAACAACTGATGTAGTAAATCAGTAGATTCAGACATTCTAGGTCGTCAATTGGAAAGCATGATTGGGTGTTGTTTTACTAGCTTTCAAACTAACAATAATTAACTGAATCTTTAAACGTGCGATGCATGAGCAAATGTAGTTCCAAGAGGTTCCATATTTTTGGTGTTTGAATAATACTTCAGCAACATTTGCAGCGATATTTGCGAGTGACGGGTCTGGTCTGTGCATTTGATGTGAATGCTTCACATGATATAACATGTACCCTTACTTGAAATTAAGGCAATATATCTTTATATTTTAAATAAGTGTATTCTTTATCTCTACGGTGTAAATGCTTTTATAACAACATATACAAGATCTCAAACTTTTGAGATGTTTCCTACCGCTCAAATTTGTTTGCTTGCAGCTATCGCTGACAAATCCATCACAGTTAAAACTGTATAAATAAAATAGGTTCAATAATATTAAAACATATCCAATGATAAAACGTGTGATGGGTATATATGATAGTGTAAATATTCAAAGAAAGAGTAACTCAGTCATATAATTATTCGCGGTAGTTGAACAAACAGGCAATCACAACTTTTGTCACTGGTTTTGTTTCTGTAGTTATTTCTGACTTTGTTATAATGATGTTTAGTGATACAATAACAGTCTTCCAGATCTCTTTGATACATATCATATTTACATGCACAAGTATTTTTTTAGAATATGATCGTATGTGACGATGCATGACCGAATGTAGCGAAAATTAACCAACATTCAACGTAAATAACAAAACAAGTTAGGATCAGCTCCAAGAATAAGGGTCAGTGTTGTTAATGGAAACAGTAAACGTTTTGTTTTAGGCCTAGCTTAAATAACAATCTCTGTTCGCGAGAAATAAACACGGAATAAAAGTAGGTGTACTACATTCCACCTAAGTAAATCTTTTGCAAAACAGAAACATACATTTGAACGCGGCAGTTTTCCATTCTCCGTTCAAAAATCAAGATTTCTTTACCAAATAGCATATAAAGGCTCACCTTTTTGTTTCTTTCAATTTCTCGTGTCAAATAAATATTTATCTTGCCAGTTCAAACATGCGAAATGCAGGTGTCTCACCTCTGAAGTACAGCTGGGCGTCATGTGGGTCATACTGGCCTATGTGCACGCCGACAACGAAGTACTCGCCCGTCTCCAGCAGTCCTCGGTCATACATGTGATCCATCAGGCCGACAAACTCGTACGACTGACCAAGCATTACGTATACTTAAATCAAACGTAATACTCCTGTTCACGTATATACATATTATTAAAAAATGTCGATGCATAACAATAGGGTAAGCATTTACATAATACATGAACTAGTAAAGCTTTATGCGAGTAACCGATGCCATGCATAACAAAAAAAACAACTTAAATGGGAACCTGACATTTAAAGTAGAAAACTAAACTATGTAGATGTAAACCTGTTTAATGGTTTTCTCAGAGCAGAAGCTGCAGTGTTATGGATAATCTGATTTTAAAACAGGACCATACTAAAAATGACTGTGGGTAATTAAAACAATGTAAATGCTCCCCCCTTACTTGCATCAGCCTATGCATGAATTGTACTGACAACTAGAACTATCCATAAAGGATTAACATATATTTTAACTATTTATTAATGTAATAATAATGCTATGTCTTAAATTGCTTTTCGTGTGACTATGATAACGCTATGAACTTGATATGCCGGTTCAAATGAACATATACTTCAAATGTGATTTTAATAAATGAATTTGCATAGGAATGTATGTCTGGATGTTATGGGAAAATTAACTGTAAAACTATTTGTTAACATGAAAAAGCATTGTTTTGCAAAACCGAAGATTTTTGTAATAATTTAGCCGTGAATAAACTATATGTTGAGATGGGTATCATCGTAGATAATAAGTAATTATTTTTTTATTGGATTGTCATGTGTTTTTGTTGCTGTTACTTTTAGTGAATTTATCATTCGCAGTGTAATCGTTTCCATCCGTATCGCTCTATGTTGCTCCAGCACCTTTATACACAATATACGAATTTAATATAAATAAATAAGTTTAATTAGTTTAAACCTATTTAATTAAGCTTGATTGCATCGAAAGCCTAATGCTTATTTTAAACGCTCTCGAGTCCGTTTCCTGGGACTAGGAACTAGTAATAAAGAACGCTCCCACAATGCGGATCGAACTCGTGACCTCCCGGTCGCTAGGCGGATACTACGCAACGGAGACCACGTTAATATTATTAAATTGAAAATGTTTTCAAAATTCTTTATTCGAACTGTCTTAAATATGATAATATTTATGTTCCAACAAAGAGCATTATGGTGAGCTTAATGTTTTTTTCAAAAACGTTAATTAAATGAATAATTTCAGCTGAGAGCATGTCAGTAGGAAGGCTTTTCCTTCAATAAAATCTCTGCATCTGAATATCGTCATGAGATCTGCAAAATAATCCCTAAGAGACTTCTTGTAAAAAGTAATAGGCTCTTGTGCCAATTTTATTTTATGATCAAAATAAGATTCCCAACATATCGCATTAAAGGAAAACTTCGTTGAGAAGTAATATATTTGAACGTAAAGACATAAGCATTTTTGTAGTGTTCTGAGGAAAACTGGACAGAATGCATGTGCGTAAAGTGTCGTCCTAGATTAGCCTGTGCAGTCCGCACAGGCTAATCAGGGACGACACTTTCCGCCTAAATTGGATTTTAGCTAAGAAGAGACTTCATTTAAACGAAAAATTCCATAAAAGCGGAAATTGTCGTCCCTGATTAGCNATTTATATATTTATAAACATGTTCCAGACGCAATTCTGTTAGGATTTAATAGCCAATTATAATGTATCACTATGTATTTTGGGCCAGAGGCCTTTGTTTACAAAATAAAATTGACTTGACTTGACTTGACTTGATTCGGACAGCTTCGAAGCTAAGATTTTAACATGTCCCGTCACTTACTTCCTGTATCCACGTAGGTCTCTTGAACGATCCGAATAAAAAGATTCACCGTATGTTCGTGAGAGTAGGGTCCTTTGTACATCTTCCTAAACTTCACTTCAATCTCGTTCTTCTGCAACAGCTAAAGGACAATTCACATTAAATAGAAATGTTTTCACAAAATACTCAGATATTCAGCAGATATTTTTGAGTTGGTGAGTTTTTTTCAATATAAACATTCCTCGCATAATTTGCAGTTTATATCAATACAATTAGGAACATACTTTACTTATACAACGTACGATAAATATATTGGATAATTTATCTAGCTGCTTTTAAAACATAATGAGAATTTGTATATATATATATATATATAGATATAGAGAGAGAGAGAGAGAGAGAGAGAGAGAGAGAGAGAGAGAGAGAGAGAGAGAGAGAGAGAGAGAGAGAGAGAGAGAGAGAGAGAGAGAGAGAGAGAGAGAGAGAGAGAGAGACAGAGAGAGAGAGAGACAGAGAGAGACAGAGAGAGATACAAGATGTGTGTATTGTCTTTTGAGTCCGGTGGTAGTTTTTTTAAATTGCGTATCTGATCAGAACTTTGTACTAATGATCTGTTGAGAACACTTGCACTTGTCGGGTCTTTCGAACTTGAAAGTGTCGGGTCACTTTAATTTGAAAGTGTTGGGTAACTTGCTATTGAACGTTTCGAATCTGGAAGAGGCTGCCTTAATATTAAAACATGATTTACTTCAAATGTTAAATAACATATGGATGACTTAATTCACGTGCATTATTGGGAGTTTTGTGTAAATGTGTCCGACCCCCTTAGTAAATTGTAAACCCGCACTACAGACTAATGGCGCCAAAGTTACACCAATCATAACAATGCAAGAAACGAAACAACACACATTTGGATGTGTTAAGTGTGTTATAATCATGCTGTTCAATCACTGCTGGTCGAGTGCATTTGTATCATATTTATAAGGCATGTTGCAAGCATCAATTAAATTTACTTATACGACATCATGCTGGCAGATAAATTTGTTTACGAGTTATTTTAGTGATGTATAGCAGTCGACCTGCTCTTAAAATACATTGGAATGCATTAACCGTCATTTCAAATGGGCGATAACAATACTCGATCATATATCGCAGTTATAAGGGAAACTGATCATTTAAAGTTATCTTAGTCACTCGCACAAGTGTTACCTGACCAGATGCCTCCAATATATGTTTATATAAATAAAACAGTTCATACTTTACCTCGAATATTGTTCCTGCTGTGTGCTCAAGTTCTTGCTCATCTGTGTGTACGTGTTATTTTGTCCCAGTCAATTTTTTTCAAGATTGACACCACACTTCTCGAGATCTGTGAGTCGGTGGGTTTTGTGCGCGCAAATGTAGGATACTTTTCACTGTTGCTTACGTCCACCTCAGAGCAGAACTACAATTAAACAACACGTAAATTAATATAGAAACAAATTACAGTATAGCTATATCCGTACATCAAATATACATGCATATGTTTGCGACTGCTAAGACAGATTGCGTTTGGATACTTAAGAGACAATGAAAAACAAACTTGCAGACACGGATATTGTTACATTAAAAAGGTTTTCCTAAATCTGTACACAAGCAGTTATTGTAATATCCACATGCCACACACATTATACCAATTAACTAATCTTAAATGTTACGATCATAAAGTTGATGTGTATAAAACATGGCTTTCGGCTACAAAGCAAGGCCACACTTGAAAATCAAATGTTCAAGCCTGCATGTTCGTTCACGCTCCATATCTCCAAAACCCATTGAAGGACTTTGATTAATCAACTCAAATGTTCAGGTCAATGATTTGACGTGCTGCAGGCATGGGCCTTTCACGACAGCAAGGTAAACGTCACCCTTGAAAGTTAAATAATAAACTTGTTTTTTATCATTAAAAAGGATTTCCATGAAACTTGCCTCCAATATTTCAATAAAACATTGAAATAATGTACAAAATACACGAGGTTGTTACGGGACATACAAGTCACCACTAGAATGTCAATATGGTACGGCCATGGATAAAGCTTTCCGTGCTGTGATGTGTTAAATCCCAGAGCGCATTTAAGACGAATTTGAGTACATGAGGCGAAGACATGCACTAATTAGCATGAGCACATTTGTTTACATTAAGTTGTTTGTATAAGTTGCCAGTTAACCAGTCATAAATTTGTTTACACACATATTCAATAGTTTCAATACTTTAAATTGATACGCAGTTGTGTGTATTGATTGATCACATGCCATGATTTCCTTTTGTGTCTTAATTACAACGTCGACAATGTAAAACGTAGAAAGGTCTTGTGATTAAACTATTTATATGTGACGCTTTTTGTAAATGGATATTTAATTGGACACCATGAAGTACACTTCATTGAGTGTGGTCGAAACCACAGCTGTTTATTTGAAAATCGTTAAATGATTTTCTGACAAAACAATAACCTGATTGTTTTTTACAGAGATCATACAATTTCCTATTTTGCACGGCCTATGTTTGTTTGCAAATGGTTTCTGCTATATACAAATGTTCTTTGTACACGACTGAATAAGAACAAAAACAAATTAGATGGGTCGTTTAAGTGGGAAACATAAACGTGATGTAACTCATTCTGGGGCACTGAATCAGTAAGGAAGCAGTCAATTTATTGGAGATGCNACACAGCATGGAGTGTAGTTTTGGTTAATTAAAGGATAACATGGCTTATTACTTTATCAGTGGGGCTACCATGTTTTCAGCTGGTGTTTTATGAGCATCATATCTATCTATCGAAGGGTACCTTGGCAGCCAACGTGCTTCGAATTGTTAAACCAACAACAACAAGAGATTTTGAATTAAATGTCATTTTTTGTTAATATAAGAACATTAAACTAAGAGAATGTCGGAGTAACAAATACACATATATGAACATGCACAGTAATTAATAGACCATGACACGTATTTATGTTATTTTTTTTAATGTGGCAATGCATATCAAATGATTGCTTGGTTGTTAAGTACCTGTTTATTTTAACTACCTTGGTATATATTGTCGAAATACATTTGGTAATTAGACTATCAAGGACTATGCAATATGCATCTTGGCCTGCATAGATTCATTGTACCGTTAACGTATTTTGAGATCTACTTGTATTAATACTTGATACTACTAACACATTTTAAGGCATGTGTTCGTATCCTGTAAGAAGACAACATTAAATGGATAAACGACTTTTATGTGTTTTTGCTGTGTAATGCAATTTGCATGCATTTCCTATCACAACAGCGCAAATACAGCTTAGAATAGAGGAAATATATAATAATTTGAAAATTAAGTCTATTTTAAAACTATGGCCATTAAAAACCAATATAAATCAAACTGTAACAGGGCAATGAAAGGTAAGTTATATGGTTAAGAAAAGTTAGTTTTTCCACTCAATGTATAAACCACTAGACGTGGCGCTTGTATTACATTCACCAGAAGCAACACATGTAAGAATTCTCTGTAATTGGCGAAACGTACCATCATGATAAAAATACCTTCGTAGAAGTGTGTGATGATCTGTTTATGTTCGTGTATATGTGTATATGAAATTAGATTTGAAGTTGTTATGTATTGGGTAGACACCAACAAATGTTATATCTTTAAAACTATGCGGTCATAGCAGTTGAATATGTTAGTTGTACATTGTTGTGGGAGGCGATTAAGTGTCTTGTTTGTTAAAGCCTTCATTTTCGGTAGACTGTTTACAGCTATAATTTATGTTTGTTTTTTGGCACTTCTCCTTCTTCTTGAATGACTATAATAAAGCAAACAATTGAACACCACAAACTGTATATGAGAGAAAACAATATTATCCGCTCCTTTTATAACAAGACACTTATTAAAATATGAACTGATTAAAACTGGGATCACAGCCTAGAAACTGTCAATGCAACGCATTGAGGTTTTTCAACCAGTTTGATGGCTAGCCGATCCCACGTATCCCACAATTAAGCACAAACCAAACGAGCTTCTTAAACGATTTTGATCAAATGTACATGGACTTATGCAGGATAAGATATATAACTATCAAGTCAGTGATGTATGTACAGGTAATTGCCAAACTCTACTGCTCTAAAGACTGAAATATGACAACATCGATATTGAAGGGATTAGTTGATGGTGTGTTAATGGTTCTTATATCGAGCTCACCTTTAAATGCATGCGTTATGTTAATGTTGTGTGATATCATTGGATTCAATATGTTGTTCACATATATACTATATTTTTAGAAAAAAATAAACATAATGTAACATTAAGATGTAGTAGATACATATTTATTACATCCTTAGAGCCGTAATTCAGCAACATAGGTAGTGTTTGGGTTCTTTTCACGTGTGAATGAATGCTACAATCGAACGTTCACACATGCACAGTATTAAACATGTTGTTTTGCCTCTGAATGATTTGTAGCATATAAACATTTGATATATGATTCCGAAACATCACATGTTAAAATCGTCGCTTATAACATCTACATTATAATTAGTGACTATTTAGTTAAATAAATGTAATATATGTATGCTTTAAATATAAGCAAAAAGAGCAATAAGCAAGGCGTCAATTGCCCTCACTCGCGTTCAGTTTTCAATGCACGTCCTGACAATCAATCTTGACCTGGACTAGATATTGTTCCAAGGACATTCTTAACTCCGCTTTTTAGCAAATTTTGATTATAGTCAGAAGATCTAATTGACAAAACATGCAACCTGTCATTTGGTTTCTATTTTTTTCTTTGGTATAAGACGCATATATTTGTATAAATATTGTTTGAAAGTACATTGGTCTGAAAATTCTATTACTGATTTCAATGAAGTATATTTTGCGAAGGAATGTTTCCAAAATGCTGAAATCAGAATCGCACTTATATTTTAATATATATGACACAATCATCCACGATACATATGTTATGCATTGTATATGAGAAATAAAGAGATTGATCCCCTTTATTTGATTTGTGGAAACAAACCATATAAGTATGAAATTCGGAACTGCTTTACATATATTTCGTTATCCAACTTGAATTTTTAAGTGCTGCTAATTTGCGTTATTGCTTTTAGCGGGAAAGTTATAAGGATTATGTTAAAGTGTTAGTATTGATTGAACATTAACAGTCATTGGCACGACAAGTATCTATTTCTTCACTAACTAAGCAAAAATGTTTTCAAGAAATAGAGTATTAAACTTTCGAACCCATGTATTATCTTGCGGTAGCTGGATTTGATATAATATATCAACTTTATCGGCATGGGTTGCATAAATGCCTGTGGTTTTATAAGAAACACACACATCAGATTACAATAAAACAGTTTGACGTTGTACTGGCAAACAATGCATCAACCGAAGACGTAGCTGATACATTTTGTAAAAGATACACACATCATCTGCAATTTTCTCAAACAAACTTAACAGACCGGATCTAGTATGCCTTTTGCTTACTGATTTAAGAAAGAAATTGTGTTTTTGAGAAAAATAATAATTATAGTCAAATGTCGTTTATAATAAAGTTAGTTGATTTTAAATTAATCCAACACTGTATATCAATATCGTGAACATGTTTTGCACAGAATGTACTTTAAGTGGTTATGCAACATACATCTAGACATCTATTGTTCATGGTAAAGGTACCGCAAAATTACGGCTTCAGATCCATTTTTTTCTTTCCAAGCAATCTATTTGTTCCTACTGTTAACTAGTTAGAAAAAGCATCTACATAAACATAATGTTTTTACAAAACTAGGTATACGCTTTAATACATGATGAAACTCCTTTTGTGTTAATTTCAAATATGTATTCATACAGATAACGTTTATATTCGCAAAGGGCATTTAACATTTTCTAAAAACAGTAAGATGTTAGTCTTATTCAAATTAGAACTACGTATTTTAATTTATTGTAAATGCATTTATGTTTTATATGGAGCGAAGGTTCAGTGGAATAAGTTAATGATACATACAAATGGTCAACGTTACAAAACTAGAAAAACGGCTTAAACGGTTTGACACTAATGCAATATTTTGTTGTCAAGTAAGAATAATTGCTAATATTGTGATCACTAATAAATTGATTTCCCTACATTCCTAATACTAAATTTATTAAAGAAATACAACTTACATCCAGGGATCTGACAGTTCAATATATACATGGCCTCCCAGTTTGCCATGTGTAAATCAACATCTGCCCGATATATCGTTGAACGGTAAACAAAGAGAGCGGTCGTCTAGTGAAAGGACATGGAGTCGACAGTTAAGTTATTATGATTTACAATACAATAATTTGAAATGACAAGTACTGGAAATAACACTGTCTCGTTTTTATATCTCTGTTCAGCTACTCAAGGGGGAAAAAGAGTTCGACCGAGAGGTAAAAACAAATGGCGGGACTATGCATAAAATAACTACATTAATTTGAATTATAAGATGGATTGTCATTCGATAATTCGACAAGTGACCTTTTTTATAAACCGATTCAAATTTATTTATTTCATTACAGGTAAAGATAACCTGTCGGGAAAATATTACCTAATGAATGTACAAAAACACCTTCAGCAAATACTAGTTACACGTAATTGTCTGACAGTTCGTACACATACAAAATGCAGAAATATCCATTTCAAATCTTAACTAACAATGACATTGGTTGATTTATATTGTTAGCTTGTATTATTTCACCACAATCTATGTTCGGTCACAATCTGTTTTCGAATATGTTTTACATGTTGCTTTCGCATTCGGTTACAATCGCAATTTCCGGAAATTCACGAGCAGTTTGAATATCAAGGTTAAATAATCCCAATTAATGTAAAAAACAGTTTATGTATTACAAAACAATTAAATAAAAACAATGTTACATCATTTCGAGGTATTTTCAATAGAAACCCTTGTTAGCGATTCGAAATACAAACTCTCCTTCAACCGAAAGATGCCTGCATTGTTGCAATAACAACGTATACGAAGAGTTAAGAGAAAGTACATATACCAATACACAATCTGTACACTCGCCAAGTAAGCAATACAACTAATTGTAAAAACGTGGTCACTCTATATGGAGAAGATTTATATAATTCGCCACTCTTAAGCGCGGGGGAGAAATACCATGGGGACCATACATTTTAAGAACTCAAATATTCAGGACAACAATAGCCATTATTTTCCGAAGTCAATTGATTTCACAGTCGGTTAAAGGAAACTTATTTGTCCATATGTATAAAACCTAAACTATAATTATTTTGGTAAACTAGCCTTATATAAAAAAAATACTCATGCACGTCTTTTAAGCTTAATGTGACCAGAACAGAATAGTTTATTTTAACTTCAGCATATAGAGAGCATCACCATTAACATACATATACAATAACAACATGCGTTTGAACTATACACACGAGGAGATTTCCGTATCATACTATTCATTTGCATGCTTTGATCATTTTTTATATTTTAATTTCGTTGCCTACACGTATACTTGTAATTCATCTTTATAGATAATATTTGTCCTCGTGTACTTCCATTTGTATTTAGATTATAAAGCTTTTGAAAAATGAGATTTTTTGTTTTTACACTTTTCGTTAACCCATGTTTGTTTATTTTTATCATAATCTATATATCCTTTATTTTCCGGTTTTATAAATCATTTAAAATAGTTTTCAACTTTTAAATTTAAATAGTTCGAGAATTCTCCCACTAGAATATTAGGGTCAGAGTTTTAATCAATTTGCGATAATAACGTGTGATTCATATTCCGTATATCGCACGATACATCACGCACAAAGTCGCAATTGATTTCAGGTTTCCATTTAAAATAAACAATCGGAATACTATTTCTCGTTGAAACCGCATTATTCGTGATGGGATCAACTGTTAGAGGCGCATGATTAGATAATTCCGTGAAATTGTTAACGGTGAAATTTAAAATATCTTTGCGCAGTTAATTAATAATCAACTATTCTTTTACCACTATGTGAATTCAATGTTCCCTTGTGCTTAGACGGTAAAATTTAGTCTACCTCTGTAGCATATGAGTTATATATAGGTCGCGATAAAAAGCGGCGTAGTATGTGCGTATAACGTCGCTAAAATAATAGATGTGGCATCAGGGTTGACTGAGATTGACAAGGTTGATGGAGGTGCTGTAAATGACAAAAGTAGTTAAGTGCTTTCATTATACAAATGCATGTCTGAGATACAATCGTGTAGAGGCTGTTTCATTTGCTAGTACGAGAAGGCAGGTTTGCAAGCGGGTAAGATTGAGTATCCTGACTGCAAGATCAAATTGTATGAACAGATAATTGACAATTTATTATTAAGACCAAAATATATGGAACTTAAACTAACGACATTTTTTGACAGCGGTCATGATAGAAATAATAATAATTCGGTATTGTTATTTGTATTTTAGCTATCAACTTAAGGAACAACATATCTTACTTTTACTTTACTCAAGAACTGGAAACGTTCTGAGCATTACTAAACATTGTCTATTGATTGAAATGTCAATAACTGTAGTTATATTAGTTTCAATACGTATGTGTGCGCTGGATATAAGTATGACTCCATTTAGGAAATCTCAATATTTTGTACGGCATTTTAAACTTGTCTGGTTTAAACAGCATGATGTTTTAAAGTAATGTTTAATCATTATTGTTCATGTATAGCAAATTATGATGTTGATTATTCTGCATTCTGCATATGCTATATATTTCAATCAACAAAACACAGTTAATGCAAGTGCCTACAAGTTAACGGAACACGTGTATGCAATATCAACGGTTATTATGTTTAAGTATGCGATTGAAACTAATAACATAACGTGTCTCAATGTATACCCTTAGCATTGACATAGTCATAATTATGTAAATTAGAACACATTTCTCTCTCTGGAGATCAAGATATCGAGGGAATCAAGTGTCTTCCATATCGAGATATCGAGAGAATTAAATGTTTTCCATATCGAGATATCGAGGGAATTAAATGTCTTCCATAATCAATGCAGTGATGTTGCATATGCAGTTAATTAAGAAATAATATTTTTCTATCATGGTTTGTTGTCGAATAACCCACAGTAAGGAGTATAGATGCGAAGGAAGTAAATCACGAGTGCGAATCTTCGACAACACACCATCATAGAAAATTATTATTTCGATTCTAACACGATTCTGTTTGATTTGGTTCAATCTTTTGAACGTGAACAATATTTTTCAATACTCCGCCCTTCTTAGTACAAAGTTCACTATTGAGTGACGTCATTGAATTGTACAAACATATGACGTCGTTTTCATACATAAATATTTTGCAAATGACGTCACTTTCATTTAGAACAAAAATCGTAGAAACCAAATGACGTCACGTCTATTGATGCTACTGAAAAGCTGACATGCTATAAATGTTTCCTTAATTACGTTTCCTAACAAATAACATTCTTTGTAGGCCACTTATCACCAAATATACAATATGTGGTTTCATTATATGTATATAAATGCTACATTTATTACATTTCTTTTAGAGCGGGTGCATTTTACTGCAATATTTTCTTTTTTATTCTGAACTATTTTCGAAACATTAAGCTCCTCCCATAATTATTGCAGATTAACCCACACTTGATTTCCTTCTTTGTCTAAAGAAAACAAGTCGCGTGTTGTGTTAGAATCCTAAATATATTGCAGCTAAGTAGTAAAGTAGAGTAAACAATATAGAACAGAACGTACATAGGTTATACATTGAGTAGGATTGCGTTGAAGGTTCCGTTCTTTGTATAACACACAAGTAAAGGCGTCCGTAATGCAATTCACTGGAAGCCCCCCCCCCCCTTTCTTCAATTCCGTGCAATTAGCAGAATGAACAGGCATGATTTATTGTCCAGAAATGCATCGCAGAATATGATTAACCCAAAATTATAACCACCAAAAGACTATCATAAGTTATGGTACTGTATAATTAATGAGAATTACAGTAACTGTATTACCTCCTCAGAGAATAAAAGTAACTAACGAAATGTGTTTGGTATATCAGAAAATAACAACAATGGTATACTTTGCAGGCAGGCCTATAATGGCTGCAACAGTAGTATTGGCACTAGTCAATACCAATCTCTTATCATAATTGTTAATATAAAAACTTATTCTAATTTAAACATTGTGGTACCCACACAATAATGTTTTAGTTTTGTTTATTTTATTTTTTAAATAATTTAATAATTATTTTTATATTGATTGTGTGCAAGATTTATTTTCCCGCGACGAAAAATTATGGTTCTTTGCAGTCTAAAATGAGTAAATTATTTTACAGTCAACAATGGGTTAACTAATTAAAATACACGCTTTTAAACAATTTAGAGAGGGATGGCATACATTTTTACAATAGCTATGCGATTTATTAATTTTTTAAAGATAAAAAATGATTTATGTTCGTGTACTTAGTTTATAATATGCACATAGTCAAACCGCGTTGTGTTCGATACCTGTTGGGTTAAGTTGGAGAACAATTCTTTTTTCGTTCATAATTGTTACAGATTTTCTGCAAGTGCAGGTAATCCTTAATTACAATTACTTAAAAAAAGTCTTTGGTAAAATGGATTTCACAACACATCTGAGAAAACAAATAATTGTGGAAATAATGAAATGTACAGTTCTAAGTTACGATTTAATACATCTATACAAACATTCATTCTAGACATATAATACTTATTCACTATGAAGAATGTATACCAATACATTCACTATTATTAATTTAATATTTAAAATAAAATATATCATCAATTTGCTTTTCTTTCACATACATTGCTTATACAAATCATACATATAGCTAACAAAATCACACACATAAAATAACTGATTTAAGATAAAGATTTCAGTTAAAAGCTAGGAACAATAACAAAAAAATGGAAACTTGAAAATGAAAATATATGCTCTATGGTTAGGAATAATTCTTTTTTATCCGTGTAATGTATATAACACAGGTGGGACGCATGTCATGCATTCACCACGTGCTAGAATTCCCTGTATTCAGCAAATCGAACGAGCATGATTAACAACACAGAAAGCATCACGGAAAAGTCATACCATGAAATGTGAAAAAGTGTGATAAGATGCTCTTTGGATCTGTTGTATGATCCGCTTATTTTTGGTGACGGGTATTTCGGTTATAACATAATTGTTTATTAGCAAGCACTTAAGCACTTATTAAACAATTTGCAGTAATTCACAGGTTAGCATCACTGCGAATCGTACTCGGTGCTAAATATATTTGTTTGTAAACGTTGTACATGTTTTAGGTGTTCACGTACACGTCTGTAAAAACATTAAACAGATTAAAAAATAATGGACGAACGGAATACGAGTAGATTTTTATTTTTAATAACATGTAGCTTGTTTGCATTTGCTGTCTTTGATTCCATATGTTATGTTGCAATTGGCGTAGTAACAATTTATTTGTTATGAGTATATTTATTCGTGATTGTCAATATACTTTAATCATTGTTTTAAAACATTCAAGAAATCAGTTGTTTTGTTTTTATTTTTTAAATTATAATGCAACTAGGTTCTTCTAAATAAAACTGAAATATACCGAATATAAAATTTGAAAACCGAATCTTTGATTTATCCGACTAGGCGCAAATGGTAATTTATCATGTATTATTCTGGTCGGTAATGCGACATATATGTTAGTGAAAATATTTTGTGAATGTTCAGCACATTTGAATACTTTTTTGTCCTTAAGTTTATTTTGCTAAAGAATATTCCCCAAAGAATGAAATAACTGGTTCAATTTATCGGCATGAATTAAATTATTTCTTCTTTTACAAGTAAAACAGTATTGTATATCGAATAATAATCATACATGTTAACGTTACTCTGACATGGAGTGTAAGACAAAGCAGATCTAATTCGTGGACATATTCACTCTTAATCACTTACAAAAATATTCAGTTATTGTGTTTGTCAACTGAAATTATTAAAATACAAACTGCGCAACTTAATTTATATAGAAATATTAAAATATAATAATACGTAAAAAAATGGACAATATATTTCAAATAATGCTTTTTATAAACCATTTCCATTTCGAAACAACACAACACTGTATATCAATATCGTGAAAATGCATTACATAGATGTTCTGTAAGTGGTTATGCAAAATAGCTCTTGACATCCATTGTTGTCTGTTAATGTTCCGAAAGATACGGCGTCCGAGACGACCTCACTTAAGAACCAATCTATTTTGTCCTACTGCTAACGAGTTGGAAATCAAATCTACATATAAATGATGTTTTTGCAACAAAAATATGTACGCTTTTATACTTGTTTAACTTTTTTCAATCAAATGTTCAAACATTTTTTTTAATACCGACTATGTTATAATTCGCAAAAGAACAGTTGTTTCATTGTTGAAATATTGATAAATAGAGGCTACTAATTTGTTTTTTGTTTATAAGGGTGAAATAATGTTCTACCAAAACCAGGAAAAGCAAAAAAAATCTTCATTTTACTTAATGTCATAATTATTCTTTTCATATTGTTCACTTTTATAAAGTTTTAAACCCATATTGGTTTCTTATTTACGGTAGTAATTAGGTTCAGAAATCAACAATCCAGCACCATGTTGGATTATGACAAATGCGCCATGGATTTCAAAAGTAGTGTGTATGGCTGCTTCCGACCATAAAAATACGCAAACTGACAAGGGCCGTCATGGTTTCGAGTCGTCCTGATCTGAAACCAAGGCATATATTGACCTTAAAGTGAGACTGCACGATTTTGTCAAATATTTATTAATTTATATAAAATGTGTAAAATACTTACTATACATATATTTCAATATAAATTAAAATAAAAGTAAAGAAGAACATGTGTCGAAAAATGCCAAATAAGCCAGATATTTAAATCTGAAATAAAAAAAAAAGGCTTCCAGTCGAATTCGCCAGCATATATATCATGGATGTACAAAGACACATTTTGTTTCCTAACAAATACGAGTAAAAGTGTCAGCATCGGCTTTAACCAGCGCTATCTTGTCTTTGCTGCATTTAATGAAATTCGTCTTCAATGTATAATGTTCCTTGCCTATTGTGTGTTATTGTAACAAATTTTAATCAATTTATTACAATTTAACACATATAAAAATCGTGCATACTCACTTCAAGAGTGCGGTATATCATTCGACAAAGTGCTTACAACAAATGGTCATGTTCACAATATCATGAACATGGTAACGCGGACAGTATGGATGTATTGAAATAGGCTACTTAAATTGTAAACTGTCGCAAATGTATGATGGAAAAGTTTTCGGAACAGGTTTAATAATATGTATAAATTGTTTCTTCTCGATTTTTTTATCTATTTACATTGGACAAATGGCATTGAAAACATGGATCGGATTCGGTGAGTAAAATATCGTTTGTACCAAGTTGACCAGCTCCAATCATTTGTGGTTTTAATCAATACCCTCTATTAATTGTCTGAAAGTCACCTTGGCTCAATACGACAATGAAAGGTCAGAGGCGAATAAAGCGGTAAGCTTTAAAAAAAAAAATACTAAAATGCTTTATTATCCATTCAAATGAGTCGCGCTCTGTGAAAATGGGATTTGACGTATTATTGTATTTTCAGTTTTAAGGAAGACCCTTCTTGACGAAAATCTGGTTTAGGTGTAAAGTGTCTTCCCTGATATGCTTGTGCGGACTGTGCGGACTGTACAGTCTTATCTGAGACGAAACTTTACGCACATGCATTTAACCACCTTTTCACAGAGCGAGGCTCAAATATAAGTAGCTTTTGTGAGAATTAACGGTTTTATTTTAATATGATGCTTTTCATCCCAACTTCAATTTTAATGATTTGCTATGATAAAAACTAACAAGACATTCAAGCTCGAATCAAATCCAAAAACGTATTCCCTATTTGGGCTAGTGAGGAAATTATTGGGAATTAATTATCCGCGAATTTTCAATATTCTTTCACATAACATCAAAGAAATAACTGTTCAATGTTTGACTGTATTGAATTAAATGATATATATTTTGCAATTTCGGAAGATTCAGCGAAATCAAGTACTTAGAAACATATATCCAACCGTGATGAACAATGGTTAATGACGGTTACTCACTTATGCAATACGGTTCTTTTAAAGTTATAATGTATTTCTTATAGACAAAATGTGATCATTAATTCATAAATTTTAACAACCCTGTCCGAAGCCTGTCTGTTTACGAAATACAAAAGTATACGGGAATTTGAAATCATATAATCTTTTATGCACATAACAATAGGAACTCACAGTTGGCTCTGTGGATGACAACAACTATATTGAATGATTCCCGATATGTCAGTGAACAAGAAACAATGAGGTCGGTTTTCTAGTGGAAGGACATGGAGTCGACAGCTGAGTTAATATAGTTTCAGAAGATTGAAGTTAAATATCCTGGAAATAATACTGTCTAGTTTCTATTTTTCTTGTCAAGCATTCAAGAATAAAATATGCATTCCACCGAGAGAACACATTACTTTACGACAAGTTTGCAATTATACACCATCAGGAACAGCTTTTAAGTTATGTTGTTAAGTAACTATCCGTTTAGTCTTTTTTTTACTTAAATATTCCATCGGATATTGATTATTACACTGGTGCATTATGTATAACTGTATTGCACTCTCAGAAAACAGTAAACACAGTATATTACTAAATATGCATGAACTATTAACCGAGACTAATTATAGTCAATGTAACCTACAACAATAGTGTTCATTCTAACATAAATAAGTATATTAAACACTATATTAGATGAGTATCGTTTTAAATGTGTTCGGATATAATTGTAATGGAAACATCTTGTCGCGTTTAAAAAGGAAACTTTGTTCATGCAACCCTTTCCATCAAGTAAGGAATCTTGGCAACATAGAATTCATTAAAATAAAGAGTTAATAAAAGAATGGCAAAGAAACAATCACCATTCTTTTCTGTAGAGATAGATTACAAATAAGTTTATGATAGTTATTGTTGGATATGAATAAAAACTACATAAAAGTTGCATTAAACAAACATTCGTCATATTAATGCATGACGTTGATATATAATGAGAAATCAGTGTTCCCTTGCTCGGACCGTTAACTTCAATCTGCCTAATGTGTTATGTACAGTGGTACAGTATTCAAACTTAAATGGCGAAATGTATGCGTTATACTTTGTAAACACTTAACAACACAAAAACCAGCGAAATGAATTTAGCATTGACAAGGTTGACAGAGGGACAATACCTGACTCATAAATTAGGCTTCATGGTTTCATTGTACAAATACACATCTGAGATTGAGTCGCTTTGGGGCTGTGCAATCTGCCAGTCAACAAAGGAAGGGTCGAAAACATGTTCGACTGAAGAAAATGACTTGCAATTCTTTAGGTATTTCAAAGGGTAACACAGAACTGACAGTTATTTACAGAGTCGCCGCTTATGAAACGACTGATTGATACACGGGCATTTTAGATTACTGTCAATATATTTAAATAACTTACGTTACAGTGTTAATTAATATTAAAATACTAAAATATTGTTTACTTTCGTATCATGCCATTTGTTAAAAACACATTTAACCACAAAACTATTAACTATGACATCAAGGATGACTTCATGTAGCATTTGAATTGAAACCGCGCTAATTATTTCATGACTCACTTTCAAAATAAAAACACTTTATTTTTATCTTGTCGATAACTATAATGTTTTAATCGTGATGTAAACCATAAGTATTGTGTCCCGGGCAAGATATTTCTTCCAGTCGCAGGAAAAATAATGCACTCAATTGTCTAGACTCAAAGTCTAAATGCGTGGCATTGCGTTACAGTCTTACAGAGATGTAAAATAACAATCCTTTATATATACAAGGTACATGTAGGATATGACATTGATATAATAAAACACCAGGTAAAGTTAACTAAAATGTATAAAGTAGATTTTCGGAAAATAATCGTTTCGTTTTAAAATATTTTCTGGTAATATGCCTGGCGTTTTAGGAACAATTTAAATTCTTATCAATATATTGCACGTACACCTAAATAATTTAACTCATCTGTTCTGTAAATTAAGGCATTATCAGACATTGATTAGAAAAAAATCATGTTAATTAATAGAATCTTAATGAATCTAACAGTTTTAACAAAATGTATGTCTATATTTATTTGTAAAAAGAAAACATCAGTGTTTTGTTTTCTTGTTATTTACATAATCGCATAGAGCTTTATAATTAATTATTCGAAATAAAGGACGCTAAAGTTCAAGTAGGATATGTCATTTTGGATAATAGAGATGTTTAAACCACTTAAATATTTGGGAAGATAATCAATTGGGTAAAACATTTAATACATATCAAATACTCGATAAATTACCTCCATGGGCGGGCAATTGATTACCTCGATAAAAACATCAGAGAGAAAACGGTAAAAATAGACGAAGCGAGTGTGGTAGACTACAAGAACAAGAACAGTCTATACAAACGGGCCTTAATGCAAAAACAATATCGTTAACTAACACGAGGGACATTCATTCTACAATAGTATTGGCTGTTTTAATTATATCAGAAAAATATGCTTCACATCACGCAGAAAAATAGATCCAGTCGTTGAATCCCCAAATATATGTTGTTTACAAACTGTTAATAAATAATATTTGTCTTCCCCCAAATAAGTAGACAGAGTCCCTATGCAGTTACCTGTTTCCGCAGGGCGGATCAAATGAACTTACCCTTATATATGGAAGGCACAAGCACAGATATAATGTCAATTAGAATTATGTTCATTGTCTTGAGAGTTCTCGTTAGAGGCAACAGTCTTCCGTTATAAATACATGTGTGCTCATATACAGGTAAACATTGCTTGTAATAAAGCTTTCGAGGATTGAGCGCAAACGCAAGTAAAANGATAACCATGAAAAAAAAAAAAAAAAAAAAAAAAAAAAAAACATAAGCGGAACGTAAATACGTAAGTATTTATTATACGATCAATCAATCATGATATACACATATTTCAGCAAATTCTTTCCCAGTACTAATGCGTAATGCTTTTAAATAAGTAAAAGAAATCTGAATGCATGTTGTTTATTCCTCAAGATTTGCTTCATCCATATTATTTTTTTTAATTTTGACAAAAAATAAATAACATTACCAGAAATCATACAAATCAGTTTTCAAAGACGTGTTTTTATTGTTAAGATTGATTTAGGTTTTTATGTATAACGCACACTTCGGCGCGTATGTACTACATGTTATGTATTTACTGAAACCACCGCGTGCTAGAATTCCGTGAAACTAGCAAAGCGAATAAGCTTGATTACCCGAAAATGTATTCAGCAATACGAATAACATGAAGTGTGAGACCTGTGATAAGAGTTTTCGATGGATGATCGCCAGGGGTGTGTTATGATCTGTTTACTATGGTTACTGCTGCTCTTTCAATGTGTTAATCTTTGATGCAACAGCCCGTATTTAAGCTTTGATTTCAGAGATTATAAGTACATCTGTAAGCCTACCGAGATTTTTAATGATTCATTATCATGCAGTTTAAATATAAATAAGATATGAGCCGCGATCTGGAAAAACAGGGCTCAATGCATTAGCGTAACGTTCCGTCCCAGATTATACTACGCAACGAAACAGGCTAATCATAGACGACACTTTTTGCCTAGGCTGGGGGTTTTATTTAGAAAATATTTATTTCAAACAAATCAATACATAACCAGGGACGAAATTTTACGCAAATGCGTTAAAATATGAATGGATGTAAAATATTCGTACAGAAATAATTTTTGAAAAATGTCTTAAACATCTTAGCCTTCTTTTGAGTCTCAATGTCTATCCTCACACTTTTTGAGTTAAGACTTTCTCTTTATTTCGCATATTTGTGAAACTTGGTCATTTCTGACAAAAAAACATGGAAGCGAAAAATGTAAGATTCTTAGAAATCAATAACTACAAACTATCTTCACGCTACAGTAAATTGGCATTCATTACATTCTAAGAGGCTTAACTCGGCAACATCAGCTGGAAAAATCCCATAAAGTTGGAAAATGTCGTCCCTATTTAGCCTGTGCGGACTGGCCAGTTTTCCCAGAGCGAGGCTCAAATAATAATACGTGATCCACCTTGCAAATGACGAGTGGAGTTTTCATTCAGAGAAAGATTGATATCAGTTAAACAAAATGCACATGCCAGTGTTCTCTACTTATGACATTGGAACAACTGTTGCAATCGTCGTTATAATAAGAAATAAAACACCCATGTATATGCAGGTACTATAAAGTAGATGTTGTATGACTGACAGCTACTGTCTAGGTAAAAATATGTCCGTGATTACTCCGGTAACTATGTTACAACTTATTTGTCGTTTAATTCTAAAATAATATCTATAGAAATATATCCTATAGTAAACATATGATATAATTGACATCCAAAACTGAGAACGAATTGCATGTATGAGTTTTTTTGGCGTTTCTTATAATAAGTAGTCGTAATGCGTCTTCAATGATGAAGACTGTCTATCACACTATAACAAACACACGCACACTTCTTCGATCTCTTCTGTTTATACTTCAAGAATATTAACATTGATTGTACAAATATATAAACGGTCATTTAAATAGTTTCACTAAAATACTGTAGAAGTGGTAAAGTTAGCGAAGTGGAAATATTTGCGAATTTCGCGAACGCAATAAATTCGCTAAATTTTCTGCCAGCCAAAATTGCGCCGTCATTGAGGTAGAAATTTAAGGTGAATTGTTTATCTTAGCCGAAAAGATGTACGATTACACCTTTGTTTTGTTTACACACCAGCCATTTTCCTTTGTCTCTATGGCCGGTTCTGACCGGTGTTGATGCAGACTGCGTTTTATTTTTTTGTATTGAACAATACAGTGAGGTATTGACCCACAGTCTGCGGTTTAAAACAATTACAATCTGGGATGTTAAGTGACAAACTTGATCGCAGATTTTATTCAGAAACAATGCGCCGATGCGATAAACATTATCACAGTGTTATCGAGAGGTGTGAAAAATAAACTATTAATCTGTAACATGTGTCGTAATCCGTTCATTAAAAAAGTGTTATTGTAATTATGCTAATTAGTTTGTGTTAGCACATTTTTCAATCAGGCCTATTTATTTAGTTTTCAATCGACGTGTTTTATTGATTCGCTAACATTTCTGCACGATAAATGCCTCTTTTTTTGAATTCGCTAACTTTTCGACACGCGGAAATATTCACTTATACAGTAATTAAAAAGTGTAGATTAATGTTAAGTAACCGAAATTTGGTTCTGTCAGTATGTTTTTAAATTGTTGTGATTAAAAGTATTTGTTCCTTAAACAGTATATAGACATGCCATTCACAAGTCTCTACTCCTGTTCACAATTTATTTATAGTCAAAATTGTAAATGGGTTTGTATTGATTTAGTAATTATAAAATCCACTTAAAGACTAAGCATAACATTTAAAATATAAACACAACATACAACATTAAACCAAAGTTCAAACTTATGTCATTATTACTAAATCATTCGAAATTGCACGCATGACTATGTTATGTTACTGTAAAGGACAAATGGATTTATAACCCTGTGCTTAACTAACTTCCATTTAAGATCAAACGATTGCCTTAGATACCCAAGCCATGAAAACTATGTTGTATAGCGTATCACACTTACTACAAAAGCATTACCCTAGATATTTCACATTTAGAACAGACTTTTCTTGTTTACATTAAGTGAGCCAATTTTAACAACAAGAGTAATGGGATTGTTTGAATCTGAAAAACATGAAATCCTTATGTTCATGAACCAATAAACAAATTATAACTAAATAAGAAACGATATTTTCGTCTTAACTAAGTAAAGAACTGTAATTACAAGAACACATTAACCCTTTGAGTAAAAAGACAATAACAAGAACACAGTACAAAACAAAACAAATGTATGGTATTGTAATAAAAGGTTTTTAAATTTGTTTATTTGTTATATGTTGTATGTTTGTTATTTTTAAAGTCGGCAATATGCTATATATTTCATTCAGCCAAATACTATAAAGTCAAGTGCCTGCACGTAATCGGAACAAGTGTATGCAATATCAATGGTAATTGATGATAAGTATGCAATTGAAGCTTATAAACTAACTGATCTCAATGTATACCCTTTGCATAGACACAGTCATAATCATGTTCATCAGAATAAATTAATTTCTCTCTCTGGAGATCGAGATATCGGGGGAGTCAAGTGACTTCCATAATCAATACAGTGGTGTTGTATATGCAGGTAATCCTAATTATATTGCAGCTGAGGAGGATTTGACTGCATTCGTGAGTAAACAACATAGAACAGAGTGGTAACAGGTAATTCATTGGGTGGTATTGATTCGGATATTCCATTATTTGTATAACAGGTAATGGTGCCCGTAATGTATTCACTAAAAAGCACCAATTCCGTGTAAGTGGCAGAGCGAACATGCATGATTGAATGTCCAGAAATGTATTCCGGAATATGACTACCCCAAATTATGACCACCAAAAGGCTTTCATAAGTTATGAGGCTGTATAATAAATGAGATATACATTCATGTTATTACCTCCTCAGAGAATTTACAGTAACTAACAGTAACCATTGTGTGGCATATCAGAAACACAATGCAATACTTTGAAAGCAGGCATAAGATTGCTGTAACAGTAGTATAAGATTGATGTAACAGTAGTATAAGATTGCTGTAACAGTAGTATAAGCTCAAGTAAAATACGAATCTGATATCACAATAGTTAATACAACAACCTATTCCAATTAAAACATTGTTGTACCCGCAAAATAATACTGTGTTTTTTTTTCAATTATTTTAATAATTAAATAAAAAAAAAATATATAGAAATAATATTTCTAGAATTAGTCAAAACGAATCAATCGATCGTGTATCTTTTACACATTCACAGTTTTGTTTGGTTTTATTTGAAATCTACTGATTGTAAAACAATCGTTGTGTGTGTCTGATTGACAGACGCAGCCTAACACTTGTTTTTATTATTGGTTTGGATATCTGACGAATATATGTGTATAAATATTGTTCGCAGGTACTTAAATACAAAATAATTTATGACTATGAAATGAGTAACTACTTTACATATAGTAATCAAACTTGTTTTATAACAACTGGCAATTTGTGTTATTCTTTTTAGCAGCAAAGTTTAAAGTGTAATGGTATAATGTGAGTATTGATTAAACATTAACCATCATAGTATCTATATCTTCACTAACTAAGCAAACATGTTTCCAAGTAATAAAGGTTTAAAGTTATGAACCCAGGTATTATCTTGCTGTAGCTGGATTTCATAAAATCTACACACTATTTCGGCATGGGTGTATTTTTTCCGGTGAGTAAAGAAACAAAAACACAATTCATATAACAATAAAACACAGTTTGGCGTTGTTTTGGAAAACAACACATCAACCGCAGTCCTAGCTGATACATTTTGTAAAAGATACACACATCATATGCAATTGTTAAAAAAAAAAAAAACAGGTGGTATCTAGTATGACTTTTACTAACTGATTTAAGACAGAAATTGTGTTTGTTAGAAAATAATAATAATAGATATACTACGTGATGCAATGTCTTGCAAAATATCTCGTTTATAATAAAGTTAGTTTATTTTAAAATATTTCTGCTCTGTATAAATATCTTGAACAAAATACTTCTAGACATCTGTTGCTGTTTGTTAATGTTTCGCGAGTTACGGCTTCAGATCCAATCTTTTCTTTCCAACCAATCTATATGTCCCCTTTGTAAACTAGTTTCAAATCTAATCTTCATATAAATAATGTTCTTACACAACTAGTTATACGCTTAAATAGATGCTCGAAACCCCTCTGTCTAATTTTCCAATATTTATTCATATAGATAACAAATATATACGCAAAGGGCATATTACCTTTTCTCGTTTAAATGTCAAAATACAATTAGATGTTTTATTATTCTTCAAAAAGAAAGTACTCTATTAATTTTGATCATATGTATTGTATTTTCAGCGAAAGTTCAGCGGAATATATTAATGATACACACACACAAAGGAAACGGTGCAAAACTAGAACAACGGCTTCTAACTGTTGCATAATTTCTTGTTCAAGTTTGAACACGTTTCTAATAGTGCGATCATGAATAAATTGATTTCCCAAACTTCCCTAATGTATCTATAAACAAAATACAGCTTGCATCCGAGATTTGAAGTTTAGTGTATGTATTCGATACAATCTCTGCATTTCAACAACGTCAAGGAATCAAAAGAATATTCCCAAAGATAATTCTCGAACAAAGTAATCTGCTTTGAGGCCAATTTATGTTTTCAATCAAAATGACATCCCCAACACATCGCATTATAGGGAAACTGAATTGTGAAGTAATGCAATTTATCGTATAGAAATAGGCTTAGAAATAAGTCCAGTTTAATTATTTGCCTTTACAACATTCTCATAATGTCTTAAGTTTTATTGACGTCACGCAAAATTAAATCATCTTCAGAAACCCATGAACTTCAGACA